>SJOL01009849.1:1226401-1288842 GCA_004794785.1 Opisthorchis felineus
TTCAAAGCACTACTAGACACTTTTCTATGCGAGTCCTCGTGCTGGCAAGCATACTGTCCCGCGCTGAGAACTTAAAGAGCAGTGCTACACCCTTTTTTCGCTTGTGCCTTTCAGGTGAACGACAACCGCTGAACGACAAGAACACAACCGACCCGGGAAACTTGGGCAAAAGCCTCGATCTTGTGTATCAATCCGTGAATCCGTGAATCCGTGAATCCGTGAATGTGGGTTTCGTCCAAGGATGCATTCTGGTGGATGTTAAAGCAGGACGGATAATAGGTCGGGGGCCTGTGGCAGGAATGAGTCATGACAGAGCCTGGTGCAGCCCCCATTCTGGGCAAGAAAGGCACCGCTTTGCTCACGCCTGCAGGGGTTTCTAGTGGGGTGTGGGCACTTGCGATTGTCATCGCTTGAGAGGTGGCGGGTTCACGTCCTTGTGAGCTGCAACTCTGAAAGCTTGAAAATAGGTTGGCATGTGCTTAACGTTGGAAGTAACATCAAGGCATACACAGCATGGCGATACCATGGAAGCCTGGGTGTAAGCGCTGGAGGTTTCTGGCACAACAAATTGGCTAGGACAACGTTGTTCATTATTCCATTTGGCGGTTTCTACTCGTACCTCCGTTTGGGTTAGAGTGTACAAAAAACCGTCCAAAAGTTTTCTGACAACAAGGTTAGCTTAGCTGGGTTGTCGCTCTACACTCTTGTTCAATTTTATCCTCGGTGTAATCATACTGTGCACATCCCAGGAAATCGCGAGTTCAAGCAGGAGACATCAATAGACGCGGACTATGTAAACGACACCGTTTTTCTTGGCTTCTTTTGTTCTCACACGTTCTGTTCGGATTGTTTGAAGACCGGCTGAGACAAGCTTCACAGAATTGATGGGTGAAACAGAAGCCCCCTTTCAACGGCAATCTAGGGTTCTTCCGATGTTCTTTAATATGCAGAATAACTCAGGACCCCACTGTGTGTGCAAGGGTGTCGTCCAAGTACCAGGAAGCAGGTCCGAAATCAATCCAGGGCAAAACTCAAAGCACAGCGTTTTCACATTTTATTCATTCGTTTTCACATTTATTCCTGTTTCTCTTCCCAAATCCCCCCAAGCTTTCCTCTTTCTAAATGGTTTAGTTCACTTAACGTTATTCCCTTGTCCTCAAACTGATTCCTTGTTTCTCTGTCTTCGGTTACAATCCATCAATATACACAAGGTCGCTCTTCCCGATGCAGCCTCATGCTTCTTCATAGGTGACAGTCACTTTGCTAGCGGTGGGTATCTTCCTCTTTTATCACCACCAGTACTGTTATCCTCAGGAACAACGAACAGTAATACTTACCAAGTGGCCGTCTCTGGCCTCACAGGATAACCCCAAACACAGTCTGAATCTTCCACTGGCATTAGCTTGAACACAAAAGGACTACAAGGGCTTACTAAGTTAATCAGAAGCCCGTTCCTCTGGCTGTTGCTTAAAGGCAACTGCACTTGCCCTTTTGTGTAAGCGCCTCCCAAAAGTAGGCCATGGGTGTCCTCTTAATGTTAGTTTGTCGGGTGCCTTAAGGGGTACCGGGCAGTTGGCGCTTGAGATTCATGACGGGAACTTAAAAGTTTCAGTCTGATTCCACTCTGGCTTTCCCGCTTTCACAAAACTAGGAGTAAAGCCCTATGAGTTGTTATGGCTAACCCGTCTCCATCATCCTGGAGGCTTCATTCTTCGCCACACGCTGGAGGAAAAGAGACCAGAACTTCACATAAAACCCAAGACACGGACGCGCAATGGATGTGGAGAGCAGTGGAAATAGTACCGGTCCCCTTGGTAGAAGGACTTAGTACAGTAATTTCCACGCTTGCTGCTATTGCTTCACACCGTTTACTAACTCCCCGGTCTGCGTGCAATGGCCCCTGAGTCTAGAGCCTCCTGTTTCCAGCCCACGAAATGAAATCCAAAAGCATTCTCTGGAGATTATGGGAAGACAGGAACCTTTCAGGTGAGAAGAGCATTTTGGCGCGTTCAACGAGGAATTTTATACTAAAGCACATTTCGTGATCTGATTGCAGAAAGCCTGTAAGCGTGCTTCATCAAGCCTCACGATGCTCGAACAGGCCAGCTTACGTACTATATCATTGGCGCATAAAATGGACAACCGAAGACCAATCAGCAACTCGTGTAAGACATCGCTTGGCATGTGCTAGATTTGTAGGCTTGCATCTCCCACAACAGCCCGCGAAGTTTGACTCCACCCAAAAAGCACCCAACAACCCCGAGTGCTTTAGTTGATCACATAGTCCTTCAGCTTGACCAAGAGGAAGCTTTGATGCCTCACAGAGATTTTGGTAACTCCTAATCAAGGTTTCATCTTCACCCCCCCCGTCCAACTAATCCGGGGACGCAGGAGGTTTCTGATGCCAGTACTGTCTTGTGCACTCTGCGTCTGCAGTTTGCCAAGGCATTCAGGTACATGGAATATTCGAATATTTTATAGCGAACAATCTTCTTGATGGTCTTCGACAAAATACGCATCAGACTGACCTGACGGGAGTTTGATAGCGCAGCTTGATCTCAACCCCTGTATACTGCAGCTACATTTTCTCACCTCTACCGCCTGGCGGAAGCACGCACGTCAGAACGCAAAAAACGTTATTTCTAAAATGTGAGCTTTGTCCCACAGACAGCTTTTGAGTAATTCGATGACCGGTTGTATTGCACCCCCCCTAGCCGGCACGATATTGGAGATGGTGGAATATTTTTTCTTGACGTTGAACTCGTAATAGGGTTTCTGAAAACCCCCAAAATCCTATCACACGTTCACATTTTTTAGGACTCATTAGTGCGGGCCTAGCCGCCAAGAATATGGAGAGGCTGTTGTGATCAGAAATCTAAAACCACACTTTTCTATTCAAAAGGAAATATTGCTGTCATGGGCTCTACATTTTCAGGATCCTTGTAGATAGATAGAAAGCTAAAGCGTTCCATTTCATCCTCATTTTACTTTTGTTCCCACCACCAGCCACGCCGTATAGCCCAAAATTCTTCCACCTCAATCACTACTTGCGTATGATGCGGATTTTAGCCTCAACGTGTCACATTTTACACCCATCAATTTTTACGCGACATCTTACCCTTGGGGCAAGGTCGTCAAGTTTCTATAACCTACTCCCCTAAAATGGCAAATGTTGTGCAATCAGGGTTGTCTTAAATTAGTAAGCAAAAAATCACGTTTGCTTGAGCAGTCGTCCTCCTGCCCTGGTGCAATTATTCTGGTGAGTTCACACCACATGCGGAAGGACTGAACGCAAGCTTCGTTATTATCAGATTTACTCTTCGATGCATAGCCTTGGTCGCACCCATGTCCTGGCCCCAAACATTTGACATTCAAGGCGGCCACATTATCGCTATGCGACCTGCGCATGATAGACCTAGATGCATTTTTACTCCTGAAAAGCGAACACGTTCACGCTTGAGGGATGTAAACGGTTTTGTCCAAAACCTCGAATAGCATCTATGTGGCCGTCCTGGTTGTGCCAATCGACTGACCCGCCCGTCAGGACCTCTCTGTTATGTAGTGTCAGTGACGCCTGAAACATGCTGGCTAATTGTCAGGGTTCAGATTTTTGCCAGACCAAAGTTATACCCTTCTGACGATCTCTAATAATGGCAAAAACCGAGTCCAGTGATCCCCCTTTGGTACCGACTCACTAGAATAGTCCCGCCACGGTAGCAAGGTGACCGTTCAAACTAGAGAGAAGTAATGCTTGAAGCTACCGCTGGTAAGTGGGTATACCTAGTTTGAATTTACACACTATTTTTCCAAACGAATCATCATTTTCAAATAGCTGTCGGCTTCCAGAGATCTTCATTGCGGTTAAAAAGCAGACTTTTCCGCAAATTAGCAAATTCCATCTCTGCATTTACCTACCTCGCAACTTAATGTTAGGTGAAGAACCTAGACAGGAGCACAGTGCCCCGTTTGTCGCCCAGCCTTACATCTGCCAAATTCATGTGACACTGTCTTCTCCCCGACACCGAACCCCAAGGCTTTGACAGAGTAAGTGCCCTGGATTTTCGCCATCAGCCAACAGGGGGCAATCCCGTTATACCCGACCAGACTGACGTTGGTGACTAAATATTGCAGTAAAACCTGCAAGTAGAGCTAGCCACTGCCTGAGTTATTGAGGCGGGTGCCAGACAATTGCCCAAGTTTCCCGGGTAGGAGAGATATATGGTGGCCATTTGTCATGACCGTCACAATTTGCCTGAAAAACAGCTAACGCATGTCAGATTCAGCCTCTTCGTCTTCCGGCGTTAAATAAAAGCACTGGTAGCCGCGGGAATCGTGAACATGAGAATTCAGAAGGGCCTCAAAATGTGATTCATAACCGATGGCGACAACAGTCTGGAGTAAAATAACCCACGCACTCACACCGCGCAAGGTAAATAGCCGTTGGTAAATGAAATTGCGTACCCCGAAGAGGCTCCTTTCGTCCCGCAAGCTTTCGTTTAAACGAGAAGTCACCTGGGTCCCACATGTGAAATAAAACTTTGAGGTCATTCTACGCAACTTTTTGTGGATTCCAGCCCGTAATGTCTATGCCAAAACCGATTAATTAAGCGCTTTCCTAGCAGCTTACCAAACTCCGGCCTCCTCCTTCCTCTGACTAATCAAGAGTTTCCAGCGCTTGCGCTCTCCGGTGTCGGTCCGACTTGGTCTGTCTCCTTAGGAAGTACATACAGTGGGAGTCCCGCCCTATGCTCCATAAGAGTCTACGCACTCGATAAAAGCACTTTAGAAGAATCACCGTGGCTTGTCCTTATCCGTCGCTCAACATCAGCACACCCCTGTAAACTGGAAGCGTCGTCTCAGGGCACCGATTATTAGCTCCAACCCTCACATCCTTTGTGGGTTACTGTTATCGACTTATGGTTTGGGAGCGACCCAAATCCCTAGTTCACGTATACTCAGCAATAAAACTCGCTTGATTTTTAGGCTGGTTCGTCGCACTGGCTCGGCTCTCACTTAGCTCGTCTTTATCACCGATGCACTCCATTTGCTGACCCTACCTCCCCAATCCAGTCCAAACTATCCACACATATAGAAAGACCAAAAGTTAGCCGCTTCTGAAGTGCGCTAGTTGAAGTATGTGCGCTGTTTTCCTGCCGCAAAAACTAGCATTCGCAACTCACATCAGAACGACGACGCCTCCCCTGCCTTCGTCCTCTTAGTAGCTGACTGACTCTGGCCTCCTCGTAATCCATCCCAAAAACCCAAAAAGCGCGCCGCAGCTGAGAGACTTAGCTCTCAGCCAGTTTCCGTTCAAGGTATGTTGACAGGGGGCCGCGTTCAACCCAAGCAGATATCCTCTGATTCTCTGCTCCACAAAACAATACTGCCCGTCCACTTAAACACCTCTATATAAGACCTAAACAAATCTGACCCATCTCAGAGCTCACGTATTCCGGTAAGAAAGCGTGTCCCCTCATCCAGGCCCACTGTGACTGCGTAGCTTCTATATCCTAATGCAGCATATGACCCATCAACCCTTGAAATAGGCGTCAAATCGGTGACATGCCTGTCCCTGGGATTCATTAGCATAGGAAATTTCATTAGCAGGTTCTGCTACGCGATACACCCAGAGGGATTCTGCCCGTGCGCTCAGAAACATCCACCTTAACAGTAAGTGGCCTGCTTGCCATTATCTGCACACAACGAATGATCCGAGGGCAAATAGCACTGTATATTGTCCGACGTTAGTGCGCCTCGGAGATAAAACATTGTCCTACGCCTGCGGACATCACAACCCCTCGTCTTCTCTGCCCATTTGTACAAATATCAAGCGAAAATTGGACTGCAAAGAAGGCTTACTTAAAAGGCTCCTTCTCAATCCCAGACATTCATAGAAACCTTTTGCCCCCCAGTTCACTCAGATAAAACTTTTGGCGTGAAATGCTCAGAAGCCCATTGGTGACTCTACGTAAGCCCACGCAGGCTGGGGCACCGTCGGCGCATGTGAGAATGGCAATCTCGAACCTCCGTCTCAGACTGCAATCCTCTGGGTCCGTCTAAAAAACTGAAATGCTTTGCTGTCATATTTAAGTCCGTCAAGCCCTAACCAATTATGACAGGGTTGCAGTTGCCAAGGTATTCCCGTACCCTATATTCCTGTTCTGTGCCTCATCCTAACGTTACGCCTACGTGACCGTCTGCTTGAATCTGGCACATTTCCAGGCCGGCCATCCAAGTCGTCTACAGGTAAATCGTCGCAGCCAGCTAGATCCCCAGGCCCCTGATATGACTACCCTTTCGATCGCCCTCACGAGCCGGAGAACTGTTAACGTACCTGAGAGTGGAAATCAAGGACTGTCTATCTCATACCGTCGCCTGCCGAGCCATTAAAGCCGTCACTTCTAATCTAGGTGGGCCCACAGCCGTCTGTGTCAACGTCGGTGCTGCTGAGATGACACCCTGTTGTCTGTGCTTATCCTGGCCCTTTATTCTAGGACCACGCCAACGCGCTGTTTGGCGTCGAGCCTCACATCTTCCCATGGCCTATAGCACTCCATCGCTCCTCAAGGGAACACCGCTATATTGTTCCTGACCACCCAGGCCGTCTTCATCACAAAAAAGAAGTCCCTACCGACGTTACACAAGCCAAGAACACAAGCTGTAAAAGACATCGGCAGCAACCTTTGGAAGAGGCCCTCTGAGCCGCTGTTCCTCCACAAAATACACTCCTGGGCTCGAGCGCTTGCTTCCAAATCCTCGTCGTGTATTGCCTCCTCCATCACCAAACCTTGGGAACTTGTTCTCCGTCAATTTTTAAGGAACCCGCCAGGTTTCTGACCTACCCGTTAGTACAATACAAATGCAAACAGACCGCTCATACTAAATGCTCAGTAAAACCCCGTGCTCCTGTCGACCAGTAGCTGGCTCTGACCCTATAAGTTTCTAACTCCTTGTCCATCTGAATACCCAATCATTATCCTTTTACAGGATCTTCGCACCCCACCAACTCTAACAGTATCACGTCTCCTTCCATATCCCCTGTCAAAGTCATAAGATTGGTCCGCCAATTTCCCTTCCCTCGTTAACATAATCTCCACTCAAAGACCCCTTTTACGCCTGCACCGTGTGCTTCATCCCTCGTTATGGATTAATGATTATTTCAACCACCACTCACCTTTAGCGCTTAGAGTTTATGATAACTTGATAGACTCTGGAAACACCTCAAGGCAACCTGACTACCCATAACCCAGGCGACGCCACCACTTTCCCCTAATGCCTTAGTCCGATGTGGTCAAGCTCAGTAAATCCTTACGCAACACTCCTGTCACACTCCCAGCCCGTTGATAACGCTGCTCAGTGCCTGCTCGTCACTGATGAAGTATCAAAATCCCCGAGCCATTGGGGCCATTGTACCACCATGAGCGAAACAGGACTCGCGGCTGACATTTCCACTACTGATTCCACTGTCCCTAGCTGCACAATCTGCCGCTCTGATGTGCCAACCTCCAACGACGAAAATTTTCCCATCTATTCAAGCTTGAAACTTTTTCTGAGAAAACGTCTGGAACTCCACCGGTCGTACCGGCGCGCCCATACTCTCAGGTTGCATTTATCCCAGACAAGTCCCACCTTCCGTCTCTAATACTGAGCCCTCCCTAATTTTTTCCTCTGTGCACGCCCTTGGGTAGCCATCTGAAATTTCGCCGAATGACATCAATCCGCTGGATATTCCCTGGTGCCCCGCTAAAGACCCAACTCTCTACGCTTCATTGCTCACTTAGCGTAGAAGGCTTCTTCTAGATCATGCGCAATTCTACTAGCTGTCTTTATCACTTAGACCTGGCATTCTCCAACAAGATATTCTGACCGCGGCTTCAGTGGTTCTCATTTCCGGGAAAGTTATCCATTTACGATTTCTTACAGCGCAGTGGGCTGTGGCCCCACCGTTCGTCGGGGCCTTCTCTTCGTTCACCTTCTCCATGCATACATTCCGAAATTACCTAACATGGCTAAGATGCACAAAAATCTGACTGTTCCCGGGGAGGAGCTTAAGCGTACGCATATTTGTCTTCAGCTTTATATGCTTTTCCTTTGCACCCGTTGGAAACCCGAAATTTATGGCAGTGAACCGTTGTGACATTCGAATTACCGGACGGATGTGGTTTAAAATAGGACCGATCTGCCGCTCCCTCCATCCACGCACGAAGACGGATGAAATTCGTCCCTGATCGTGGGTGATTTCAATGCCTCGGAGACCAGTTGGCACCAAATGATGGGGCCTCCGAATCTGGCCCTGTCCGCTTGAACACTGTTATCCCCACCGTATGCCTCCAATGTCCCCTCGATCCAATGACATTCAGGGCCAGCACGCTCTCCCAGGTTCTGGAACCGGTCTGACCAAAAGAACTTCATGTGCTTGATGAAGTTATAGCATCCATCACGAAGGGGTCCCGCGATGCTCACCATGGAGCCAGTATACTGTTGATAAACCTCTGTCAAACTAGCACTTTCCTCAGCCGCACCACATATGGTGCTACCAACCCTCATCCCTTTTCCTTGAACAGAGATACGCTCTTGGAGCCCAGTAACAAGGACCAACACTGTAAATTGCCCTTATGGTCTTTTTGTGCGCCTCACAAGCGCGGCCAAGTGACACAAATTCCCACGCCACTTAAGCCCGTTTCTATGCTTGGAAAACTTCATGTCGACCTGCTGCAGCCGAAACGTACGCGAGGTGGATCGTACTAGTTACTTGAGACTTAATTAACGAAATATACGGCAACCGTCTGTGGGTTAAATGAGTCAAGATAGCAAGGAGAGAGTAGAACCTGGGAAACGGCTCAAGCAATGCCAAAGATAGTTTACTTCCGTGTCTCATATACAAGGAAAGCGAGCATTATGCAATCACTGTGTCAAGGAGGGACACTGGATCGGAACATACTATATATGGCAGCCGGCTCATCTAGCTTCTCCATTCTTCCCCAAACTCATCAACGCCGCTGAGCTCAAGAAGGGTACCAATTGGATTTTGCCCAATTTATCCGAGGATTTGCATGCCTTTTCATAAGCCATCTTGGGAGACACGGTGAAGACCGATCGGCTGCCTGTCGCTGGTGGATTTTTCTTCTATGCACGCAATCAAGAGTGGGCGGCCCTTCCTTTCGGATTTACGGACTAAGCGGCATCCCAGAGGGCCATTAATTGATCTTACTCTTTCCATCATCACATCCGCCATTACCACTCCTCTTCTATTTCCTGAAGATCTTAAGGTATGGTGCAGTTATAAGTTAGCCCACGCCCAAAATTAACGGATACTCGCTTCCAGTTGTCCCAGGATAGTCATCTCGCCTTAAATTCTAAGAGAACTGTTTATATGCCCCCCTGAAAAGCTGCCGAGCTCCACTCTTTTGCCTGTCTTTCCTGAACCCTGCCTTATTCCCGCTGTAGATGAGCATGTTGGACCCGGTGCCTGCAAAGCACCATCATAGCAGTCCACCTGTGCCGTACCTGCTTTCTATTGACAAATGCCTTCTTATCCCATCGGCCCATTGTTCGCCTGGCTTGGAGTATTGCAACCTCCTCTGATACCCCTGACGCAGAAGTGACGAAAATCTACCAGGAAAAGTTCACTTAAAATACACTAAAACATTTTCAACGCCCCGTGGCCTCACCTACCTCGGGCGGTCAGCTCATCTAAACCTACTTCCACTTGAAAGCCGGCGCGGGTCTCTTGGATAAAACCACAGGGTATTGAAATGCCAAGTCCCCCTGCAGTTTCTTACCCCTCTAAACACAGACCTGCGTGACCAATCTCATAAGCTGTCCGTCCAGGCTTTCACGGTACATTCAAGGCAAAATTTCTACAGGAAATTATTTCTTTGTGGAATAAGCCCAAAGCCCCACCCCCTTATTCCCCGCGACTCATATTTTCAGGCATCTGCTGCATAACTCCCTTCTTGCCTTGCCTCCTCCTCCCACCAGAGCGTAACTAGATGGCATACGCGGCTATTATCCCATTGTTTCTATCACATCTCCTTTTCTGAACAAATTTACATGAGCATGCCCCGCGCTGAGGACTTAAAGAGTGGTGCTACACCATTTTGTGCCTTTCGGGTGAACCAAAGCCGCTGAATGACAAGAACAAACCCAACCATGGAAGCTTGAGCGAAAGCCCGGTCCTGCGTGTCAATCCGTGAATCCGTGAGTGTAAATACACCTTCTCCCGTATTACTCGCATGGACTTCCAAATACTCTATGGGGCCTACGTCAGACCGCTCCTTGAATACGTCAACCAAGTTGTCTACTCAGGGCGCACGAAGGACGTAACCCCCACTGAGAGTGTCCAGCGAGCTGCTACGAAAATGGTTGCCGGCCTTAAATCCGTGGACTATGAAATGCGTCTCACGGCGCTTGACCTCTTTCCCCTCGAGTATCGCCGCATCCGAGGGGACCTAATTCTTACTTATGCCCTGTTTGAACAAGGTTTGGCCAACGGGTTTTTCACCGTTGAGCCAGCAAACACACGGCGGGGACATGGTAAGAAGATTTTCAAGCTCAAAGCGAACGCTTTTATTAGGCAAAATTTTTCTCATTTCGTGTAGTAGCTGCGTGGAATAACCTCCCTCCGACAGTTGTCCACGCTCCTTCTAGAACCCAGTTCAAAGCACTACTACACACTTTCCTATGCGAGTCCTCGTGCTGGCAAGCATACTGCCCCGCGCTGAGAACTTAAAGAGCAGTGCTACACCCGTTTTCGCTTGTGCCTTTCATGTGAACGACAACCGCTGAACGACAAGAACAAAACCGACCCGGGAAACTTAGGCAAAAGCCCCGATCCTGTGTATCAATCCGTGAATCCGTGAAATACGATTCCTACTCGCTTGCGTATAGTCACCTGCATAACCCTAACTCTCAGTCCAAATAAACCAAGTTTTGAGGTACAACCATGCTGTTTCAGCCTACCTACATGAGTCTGAGCGGATAGGACACAGTATGCTCAGAGTCTATAAGCCTTTGGTTTCCTACTCACAAGCAGGACTACGGAAATTACGGAATCTGAAGGTCATACGTCAAGGTTCCATTTGTCTCGTTGCCCGTCGCCGTTGAGCGCTTGTTACCGATGGGCGTGGGTTTCCTCCTCTTGCTATTGGGCGCTTCTTCCGTTTCATGGTAACTGAGCGTTTTCTAAGTGAACCTTTGCAGTGACATCACGGCGAATGTTACGTATTTCAACTTGACTGATTGTCTGGCTTTCATAGCTTTGAAAGTTGCTCTTGTCAACGAGCGCACATCTGAAGTTATCCAACTCCCTAATAAAATGACGTTGGACACAGGGTCCAGCTCCTGTGGAAAAGATGAAGCGGTCCTTTCTTTTTCGACTTCAAATGTAGAGGTGTCTGCTATGAGCATCAGGTCAGTCTCCAAAATTCGGTCGTTCCTTACAATTTCAGCATTACCTTCAGCAGTGGAAGCCAACGGTGGACTGTTAACAAGTCTACAGTTACCATATCTTGTACACCTGATGCAAAAACTTGCATCAGTGTATCCAACGGTCAGTTAGATCTGGGCTGGCTGACTGCACCGTCGGACGTCGGTTTCAAGTGCAACGCCCCTCCATTGTCTCCGGTGCTGTTACCTGATGGCAGCCATACCGGTGTTTCATTGGAATTTACGTGGCTACAAGTGAGTTGCGTCCGAAGAGATATTTCGCGCCCAACTTTGTTTTGACCCCGGACGAGTAACGTGAACAGCGCTTACAGACTGGTTTTCAACCTAAGTTTTATTTCAGTTGGATGCCAGGGTTGTCTTCGCATGGTATTCCTGTGTCCTTTTCGGAGTCTGGGACCACGGTTAAGCCGCTCCATTTTACTGGTATCCTGTTTTTCCCCCAAATCTTGCGTAGTAGGGTCATCAGGCTGTTCACCCGGGCTTCACCACCCCTGAAGATTGCGGGATACAGACCATCCTGACCGGGTACCCTGTCGCGTTGGAGCAATGATGTTATAAAATTGATTTCTGTCGTAGACACTGGGTTGATGTCCCGTTCATGTTCGTCGGGTTCTTCCTGAGGCTGTTGAAGTAGATGAGCAGAGCTGTTCTTTAAAGGGTTAGCCCATCGCCAAAGGCAACGATTTTTCGAGCGAATTGCCGTCTTCGCAAACTGTCTCGCTGACACCTGTCTTTTAGCCGGTTGATGGAATCAGCTGGAATAGGACGCGGCTGTCGCCTCTAGCGAAAACGTCTCCATCTCCTGGGCGTTTGTAATCCACGAGCGTTCTGTCATTCTTTAAGTTCTTGGTTATCCGGCGTTTGAAGGATCTGCGTGTGCCATCATAGTCGCTAGTTTCTGGTATGGCTTTTCTTGCAACAACCAGGTCTACTGATCTCTATGGTATGCAGTGTTTGTTTGATCGAGTCAGATGGTCTGGGCAAACACTTTTAAGCTGAGAGCGTAGCTTGTTTAACTCGCTTCCACTCAAGCTCCAACCAATCTTCGCCGCCAGCATGGCTGTGCCAGATCAGTCTGATACTACTGGCTACTGAAACCTCCTGAGTTTGGTGAGCGGATTTGTTCTGTTTCAGCAGGTGTAATGCTGACAGAAAGCGAATTGACAAATGGCCTGTTCGGAGTCAAATTGCGTACCCCCAAAGAAGTGGCAAACCTTGATTGGGGCTCTCGGCCGTCACCTGATAGCAACATGATCCAACTCAGTTCATGTCTCGTTACGTTGTGTGGCCTCCGTCTTTATCATTAACAGCGTGACGTCAGTGTTCAACACTGATGCTTCGCTGCCGTACAACCATGATCTATTTGAAAGCCCTGTAGTGAAAAAAAGAATAAAAGTGGACAAGGAGGGCACTTAGTACTGCCTTACTGCAATCAGTCCGAGGCGCCTACATCTACAGACACTCACTCAGGCAATCTGGATAGAAACTGACAACAAGAATGCTACTGACATCGATTAGCAGCCATATCTTGCAGCACAATGGGGATCACGCGGTCCCCATCCTGGAAGGCGAGTAGCACCGACAGCACCCAAGCGTTTCGTAATCTCCCTCATACCCCTCTGTCAGGTCAAGGGTTGGCCACCTCTGCTTCCGCCACTTTTAATTGGGTACAGAAAACAGTGCTCTCTTCGGCAAACGATGGTTCGACATACGCAATACATGACCTCAGCAACAAAGCTTCTGGTGCTGGACACATTCTTCAATGGAAGTTCCTCTGCACAACCGAAAACTCGCTTTCTAACTGCCGCGTTAATGATTCTCCGATACCAACCCACACGAGCTATGGTTCTTAGACAACGATTGTCGAACACCTGAAGACGTCTCAGTTCAGGTGCTCAAACAGGCCCAGTCTCAACCATACAAATACAATCCGCACTGTAACCTGAAACACACATCCCTTGAGATTTAGGGATATACCGCTTTGACGCCATAGGTGTCTCAAATTGGCAAACGCGACACGAGCCTTGCAGATTCGTGCATTCCGTCACGAGGGGACGACCTTACCGTGGTGTGACGGTTTGTGTACCTCCGCGACCCATTGGGCTATACGGGGGGGCTGTCCGTTCGGCACTCGAAGAATCTCATACCAGGTTGGTCAGTTGTTAGAGGTCTGACGAACACAGTCTCCTGGTCCTCCAGGATAGGGGTTGGAACATGTGTGGCGACGTGTTCCGTAAAAATGTTAATGTACTTGCATTTCCAGCCGAACACCCCTTCCTTGCAGTCAGATTTTTGAGCCAAAGGCTTTGGTTGAGGACCCTAATCGTCCTCCTGTCTAGGTGTAAGCGCCCTGGCAGTATCCCAGCTCACTGACAACCATGAATTCCACATATAAAAATAAACTCATGCCACATCGGCCGTCGCGTGGTGCCCTCTGCGGGGCCGCCTTACTCGTTGCATACAGCAGGGCTGGTAAGCGAAAGCATGCTTCTGCTATCGCCTCCCTTTCTCTTCACATACTTTTTCTTCCTTCTCTCCCCAGCCCATTAATAACTCTCTCCTTGTAGGCCCAGCACTTAGGAATGCTGACTGTTCCTCCTGCATCGGTTTTGCAAGCAACATCTGCGCGCAATCCAGCGCCGACATCTTCAGGCATCTCGAAATCTATCTTCAAGCCTCGGCGCTCAGATATGGCAGCCATATGAACCAAGAAGTTCAAAAAGCCGCTCTTGCTGTCACACTGGACTCGCTTGGCATTGATGTGCGCTGTGTATCAGAAACAAGGATCCAAGGTGGAACCACAGTGGTTTAGCTAACCGCCCGATCACTCTCCACTCGCTTCCGGCTGCGCATCTCCGGTGATCCAGAGGCTGCTGTGGCAGGATATGCAGAGGTTCATATCGTCCTAAGTCACCGGGCGGAAGGGTCCTTGCTTGACTGGATACCCATTGATAGTCGCCTCTGCACGGTTCGTTTGGCAACGTCTATGAAGGAATCTCAAAAGGGGGGATTTGACCGCTGTCTCCTTGTGTTTGCTTACGCCCCAACTAACTATAGCTCTGGCACCATCAAAGACAAGTTTTATGATGACCTGAATGCCCTGTTGTGGTGAGCTAAAGGCTCAGATATCGTTGTGGTTTCTGGAGGTCTGAATGCACAGGTGGGCAGGCTTAGCGCATCTGAGACTCATTTAGGTGGTCAACATGGCCTAGACTCGGTACGTACAGGCAGTTGTGAACGATTGCTTCAGCTGTGTGCTGACCGCAGGCTTTTTGTGCAGTACTAACTTCCGAAATAGCCGATGACGTCTGACCACGTGGTGATCTCCAACAGCGTGCCGGCCACGAACTCAAATCAATCACATTGTCATCAGTTATCGATGGCGCGGATCAATGACTGACTGCCGGTCGTTTTGGAACACATTTGTGCGTTCCGACCACGCGCTCGTCCGAAGTCGCTCCTCCCTTCGTTTTCCAGAACCGCTTAAGGTGCGGAGAAGTCGCCTGGCAACTGAGTGTCTGGCAGATCCGGTTGTTAGACGGACTTACCAGGATCGTCTTCTAGAGTCAGACGTGAATTCATACTGGGACAAGAACGCCACCTCTTTACACAGCGCTGGGAGTTTTGCCTGTGGCACGACGCTACCAGGCCCACTCAAGCACTGGATATCAGATCGAACAGTAGCACTACTTAAATCTCGGAGAAATATCCCAGCTGGTCCAGAACATAACTTGACGTGACGAATTATCAGACGTCAGGTGAAAGTTGGCGTGTGAACCGACCGTGAAGTCTAGTAGACACAGAAAGCCAAGGAAATGGAAGAGGCCCAGGAGGCCGGTGATGCCCGAAGATTATTTCAGTTAGTTCTTGCGACCGCTCCCCGGAAACCTGTGAGTGAAACCATCTAGGATCAAAATGGAATGGCCATCTTGAGTAAAGTAGAACTCCTCGACCGTTGGGCCGAATACTTCGAATGACAGTTATCGTGGCCACCAGCTGCTACTCATCTGGATCCCACAGTTGACGTACAACCCTGAACGGTGTACGTGGAACCCCCTACGCCCTCGGAGGTTTATGACTGCATATGTTCTCTCAAGTGCCACCGAGCGTCTGGTGCGGAACACCTCCCACCGGCATCGGTAAAAGATGGGAGT
This sequence comes from Opisthorchis felineus, assembly GCA_004794785.1. Taxonomy (NCBI): domain Eukaryota; kingdom Metazoa; phylum Platyhelminthes; class Trematoda; order Opisthorchiida; family Opisthorchiidae; genus Opisthorchis; species Opisthorchis felineus. Next base: position 1,242,004 of record SJOL01009849.1, read on the forward strand.
GAAATTTTCCGTCAGCGCTTGTCTGATCTGTTTGCCTGAATTTGGGAAAAGGAGACTGTCCCAGAGAAGTATGGTGATTGCTAGCTTCTATCATATACACGCGCCGCTGGGATTTTGTTGCGTTTCTTGGCCAAATCAACCAAGTCTATATATGTCGACTATTTCTTCATTACTCACGAAAGTGGTTTACGGGGGGATGGGGTATCCGTAGTCAAAAACAACCTGAAAGAATAATGGACAGTGAATGTGTTAAAATCATGAAACAACCAGTGGAACGTGAAAAGTTACTCCCGTACGTAGAAATAATTAACTTGCGAATCAAGCACAACTGTGGAGAATCATGGAGACTTGGACAGGTGACCCCGGTCACAATTTTTTGAAGGTTGTATGGGGTCGAAAAAAACAAAGTGGCATATAATTCCAAAGATAAGCAGTCCTCCGTTTTCTTCGGCAATGGGGGACTGAAGCTTGATATGGATGACCAGAGAAGCATGGGCGCGTCGGTCGACTGAGCGACTAGGAGTGGGCCGGAAGGGAAGTGTTCAGGAGAGCACCTGCCCTGGTAGTAGCGATAAAACTACGAGAGGGAGACTAGCTTTCGACGATGGGAGAGAGTTTTCCAGATTGTCAATCAGGGAAGATAAGTCAGTGGGACAGTATACTGCCACCTTACCGCTATGACTGGAAAATTCACTGATGCGTTTGATGTGTGATAAGTCGAAGGACGGTAGTGCGGATATTGGATGATGGATAGCTAAGTTACGACCACATAATGTAGGTCGAAGTGGAATTTTCTCAGAAACTTGGTGTTAAAACGAGGTGTACTGTTTTTCATAGCCAATGTAATCGAATTTCGCTGGTAAACACGGATTCGTGTGCTCTATTCTGAAATTGCACATCTGGGCATATGAGGCATTGTCAAACAGAGGGTCAGCAATGACAAAGCAACGCTAATCACCAGTGTGTTTCTTTCGATGGTACTAATACGCAGTGGTCAGTGCTATGACCATCGTTCAGCTGTAGCACCCTTTCGGTGCCTAACTGCCACGCCATCAGAAGGAAGCTATGAATAGAACCGTACTTTTAAATCATGATAACATTCTCCCAAATGAAGTCAACTGATGCACCTTCCTGATTCGTTGTTAATGCGTACCAAGTAAAATTATATCCTAGCCTCCCGGAAGCCTTCGTAAAGACAAGTGATGATCACCAAGCGGTCGGGTCATCGTAAATCTGTTTGTACGGACAATATCCGATTTCTTTTTATGCAGGTTCAACCTTTTGGAGCGATGGGTGGGCGTTTTGGAGACGCTACCGACTGTATACGTTTCTTCACCATTCCCATTTGGTCTACTTTGCTCGTGTCCTTCCTGCTCCTGGGCATTCTTACTTATGGACTACAAATGCTGTCAGCCATCAGGCCTAATGAACTATACGATGATCCGAAGCAGAAAATGGTACAGTTGGGTACAGCCAATTGATCGACATCAATAGCCTGACCAAACTACGTGATAATATGCATAATCCATTTTGCTCTCCTTCGTTTCGACCTTTTTCATCAGTTTGATTCGTCTTTGTGTGTCATGTTATCGCCTCCCGCCGTTGATATATCCCTCTGCGCTATTTATTGCGAATCAACATATTCTACTATACCTCACTGTCCCTAACATTCCGCTCTGCATCTTGCGAAACAGATGTACTGCTTTTCCTAACCAGGTTTCACTTTTTCACCTGTATTACTATGGTGTAATACATAAGAAGTTTCGTTACGGTTCGACTCCCCCGTAGAAGTTTTCAGTCGAGAAATTTCCTTTGAAGCTGTATATTTGGTGTTCTAATTGTTTGCTGTGCCTGAAAATTTTTACCGAAAATTTTCGTCACCATGACATGATTAATGCTTAGTTGGCGATTGACTGCTTGCCATCCACCGACTGACGACGTAGTGAACATTGGAGTACTTGGCAGCTGAGGAAACCACAGTTAAACCTTCCAAAAGGTATGTGATTTTTAGAATCCTCTCAAATGACTTTATGTGGGTGAGCCTCTTGATTTAACCATTACATATCAGCTTCAGGTTATTAAGAAAATTCCAACAGACGGCTCGATAATGAAAACTGAGGGCTGAAATTACGTGCATAGCCATCTCTTCCCTCAGCCGTACCAACTGATCCTTGTGAAATTGATTCCCAAATTATTTGCGAGCGCAGAAGTTACTAACTTTTTCCACGTCACATTGGTCCACAGTATGCCGTTTTTTCCAAGTGTGGCGAAAGATTTACAGTCATATCCACACGATGTTTTTCATTGTCCACGGTTCTCAGAATTGACCATTGCTGACAATCTTCAGAGAATTTAGCCAATACGCCCACTATGGCACTGCCTCCTTTCTCGAGTGACTGAAATCTTACTTCGATACTGTGAATGTGCAGCATTCGTTCAGGTTTACTGATAATCGATATATTGGGATTAGCCTTACCAGCGGATGTGGAATTCACGTCTCGACTATTTCTCCTTCCATCGAACAAAGAGTCCCAAGGGCTACGCACGCCGCATCGAGACGATCAGCGGCTTTATAGTTCGCGACTTCTCGGATAACAGAGCTACGGAGTAAATTATGACTGCGTGAACCAGACACAGAAATAAACCCCACCTGTAGCTCCGGGTGTGTTGATTTGATTAGAATGAGTCATAATTGCAGTTAACTTGAGAAAATCGACTCTCAACGATCCTCAGAAAAGGCAAAGCTTTTTTTGGGTATGTCGGGAGCTACGTTATTAGGCGGGTTTTATCGTCCCATTCTTCTTACTTCAGACAACTTTCAGAAGCTCAATAAGGCATCGCGGATAATATTTATAGATGCATCCTTCGGGCTAGCCATCTGGATGTGTACCTAAAGGGTGATGGCAATTTTTCTAGTGAGTTTAGAATGGAAACCTGGATTTAACAATACAATTGAGGTCGACCAGTGCTGAGGAGAGCTGTACGATTGTTCCATCTCTGCTTTAGAAGCATTAGCAGTGCACGTCTTATGAGCCATTGGGAAGCCTTCCAGGTAGGCATTTGAAGAATACCGTTCATTTACGGGTGGCTGGTCAGCAATATGACTAACCCGCACCACGCATCTTTCGATTAGGTGGTTCGCCTCACGTGATCCGGTATTGGCAGAGTGCTTGGGTGATTGCTTTTCTCGTTCAGCTGTAGCACCCTTTCGGTGCCTAACTGTCATGCCACCAGAAGGAAACATGAGGGCTGGGATACTGCCAAGTTGCCCAAGCCTAGACAGGGGAAGTCGAGAGGCAGTGGTCGGGTTCGAACCACGTACCTTCTGGTCAGTAAATTCGCGCTCCAGCCACTGAGCCATCTCGCCCTTTTTTACAGGAAGGTTGGTGTAACTTTTGAACCCCTCTCTTAGAGAAGTGGTCTTATTTTGTAGACAATGAGTGTACGTTCTCCAGGTGATTCCACACAAAGGTAAAGAAGGTAAAACAGTGCTGAAAAGCTTACATAGGGTTTTCAGCATAGGCTGATTTCGCTTGCAGGATGAAGCTAATTCGAGCCCTCGCAATCTCGCCAATACTACGCCTTTTTTCGTTGCAGTCCAACATTCTCATACTGGGCATGACATGAACTGATTGTCTTAACAGTTTAGCGACCTCGACTGAAACTATGTCACAGAGACTTCATATGTGAGCCCAGTATTCGGGCGAACCACCTTATGTATTGAGAAAGAGTGTGGGTGAGAAAACTGTATCTCCACCCCGACCGCAAGGTCGGATGGCCAGCCACTCCACTCCACTCATAGCAGATATCATAAGCGCAGACCCGAGTGACAGCAACTCGTAATTGGATTAGTCAGTGTCCGAGAGTGTACTAATGGGAGGGCAATAAACCAACCGACAAAAGTAAAAGTGTGCTCGGTGGCCTTTCTGTAGCCGCGTTATGTTGTATAAAACCACGGAATAGCGGGACGAATCGCTTATCGTAACCCAACCACCTCAAAAAAGCCTAAACTTAGGAAGTTATCATGTTGAAGTTGCATATTCCGTTCGCCATACATGTGCATCCAGTTCGGACTGTCATTTAAACCACTATGAGGTGTACACCTGCTACGGTTGTGGCAAGTGGACCGCTGTCACTGCATGTAGTCTGTTTTCTATTAGCGTCATAACTGTTCCGAAAGGGTACTCGCAGCATTGTTGCTGAGCCCCGGTAGACCATGTGAACTCCTCAGTCTACTCGTATCTTCCAATTACTCATGACAAGCGACACTGTTGTGTGACAAACGCTGCATTTCAATAGGCTAAGCTTTAACAGTTATCGATCAGTTACGCGGTTTACACGTTGTCATGTGATCAACAGGACACCTGGATGTAAGTTATCTATCTCAGTGGTGGATGGTAGTTCAGACAGTATTCACAGTGTCCTTGCTATCGGATTTGAACATGTAGCCTGTGACCTAGAACAATAAATCACCCGGGCACTTGCTTTCACAAGCCTTCTCTGCTGTGATTTGTCGCTTGACTTTCGGTGGTTGACTAATTTTCCATGTAAAGGTTGATCTCTCAGTGTCATAGGTTCTTATGCAACGTGTTACTCCAATAATAATTAGAGCAGACAAAAAAATTAAAAAATCCACCTCAAAATGAATTGATTAATGGGTGGGCTAGTAAAAATAAAGCTAGTCTGGTAGTCTGTTTTGTCCTTTATGCCTGACTTGTTTCGACCTCCCAGTTTCGTTTCAAAGTTCTTGGAATTCTTACAAATATCGACCAAATTTAAAAGCGCACTTAGCAGCACTCGGTCTTACATGGTCGTTCAAAATGCATAGTTTGTTTCGAACACATACTTCAAGTTTATTAAATGGGAAACACGATCCATAAGAAGCCAGCTGGTTTGAAGGAGAAAAATTTGATGAAGTTGGGCAGTTTGAAGTGATTACGGAGAAGCCAGTATCGATTCTGCCGGATCAGCAGGCGTAGTCGAAGCGGTTGCACTAAACAATTCGGTATTGATATCAGATGACTGTTGATTGAACGATTTTAATTCAGGTTAAAGGCAACGAAAGGATGAAGGAAAGACGAATAAATTGAGAACAAAATAGCGAAAGGCATGGTATGAATGAGGTCATTGTGTAGGCTGGCGAGCTCGTCTGAAGGGGTTTACAATGACAGCTAGGAAACGAAGACGGCGGGGCCGACACATGCAAAGCCATGTGTCCCAACCACCTACAGCTAAAAAAAGCTGCCTAAAAGGATCCAAGCGTCCGTGACGCTGACAGACGGGTCAATGGATCGATGCAACTCGGATGGTTGCTGTATCGCATTTCGAGACGTCGGGTAAATCAGTCGCACTGTTTCAGCGTGTTCCGATGTGATAGTGAAGTAGTACCAGCACGTTCGCCTCGCATATCGGATGTCCAGGTCTCAAGTCCTGGCACAACCAAGAAGGTCACTGCTCATGAGCGCTAATAAAAGCGAAACTCGCGTCCAGTGCTTCCTCTCTTTGATATGGGCTTACCGGAATAATTTCTCCAGGACAGCATGACTGTTCAAGCAAGAGTGACGCGATTTCGCATTCTAGAGTGTCTAGTGACTCTAATCGTGTTTTGCTACCGGTAACGTTTTTTACCTATTCACTTGTTAAGTGAGCAAAAACGAGATTGTTATATATACTGTAGTGTGCTTTCCAGCGTAGGTTTATTTATTATGGAAGATTCTTAGTTTGTTCGACGGTGCATTTCCATGTCTGAAGATGAGACACATTTTTTGTATAACTAAAGGTTGATGACAGCAATATCTTCGTGGACAAGTAGTTGCTACATTGAACACTGTCGAATGTATTCCCCTCCAGAGTGGGTTCAGAAATTCCTAAACTCAGTCTAGCTAGCTTCAAGCCACTTGGTAACCTAAACTGCATACCATTCACACTACTGACACTTCCCCAGTAGCACATCGTAAGAGCAATCACCGCAGTGGCTTGGCTTAGCTGAGTTTACTCTCCAGTGTATGGTCTGCAGTGCTCTAAGATGGGTAGACGTCAGTTAAAGCAACAGCTTTATCAGCGCCCTCACGATTTTTGTGACAGTGACACCAAGACTGCCAGCTAAACCCTTTCGAAAATTACACCATGACCCTCTGCGAAAATCCTTCATCAGTCCACAACCGGTTTCGACTTTTCAAGGATTTTCAGCTAAACGTAGTCTCTTATCTTATTTCATACCATACAATAAACCGGCTTACCTGAAAACTAACTGTAAGCGCAGTAGTCAAACCAAAACAAATTCAGTATCCTACACATTACGAGGTGAAAAGCACCGCGACAAAATTTTACGACCGTCTGAGCGTATCGGACGAACTCCTGTGAAATGAGTTACATTATTTCTATGACAAACCATCTTTGTGCGTTAATGGCATCAAACCTTCACTGTCAGGACACATGCGTTTTTGTTACTGGATTTTGCCGGTCTTTTTTGACCTGTGAATATAGATCCTGAGCCAGTTCGCGTGTAGTCACAATCAAACATGCAACCTGTTATCTAAGAGCAGGAGACTCATCCAGAAAACCAGAATGCTCCAGCATTTCATTCAATCTGATTCGATTCACGGACAACCGTGAACTGAATGCAAATGTCGCTGTTATTTCAATCAACACTATCCTCGCATGTCAACAAAACGGAAGTAAAATGTAACAAAGGAATTTAGGCATTGGCACAACTAGTGATGCGTAGTAGTTAGATGCTTCCATATTAGTGACAAACTGTAATTTAGCAGGGCATTTGAAGGACCTGCCCAAAATGAGCAAATGCACCGTTCTTACGTGCATGTTGCGCGCATAAGAATAAAAATTTTGCAAACGGGTCCCGTTTTTTTTGTGTGCACCTCAGGCAATTTAATGTGTATTGACGTGGTAACTAAAGGTTGAGTGAAGGATAACGGAGAGAAAAGCCTGCTGTTGGGCAGTGAGTCGTGTTATGTTTGTTGCTCAAAGGTTAAATATATAAAGATCATCGTCAGGTCATTGTTTTGGTTCGCATTTGTTGCTGGCTGGTCTAGATCCAGTGCTATTAGGAACCTTTTTGCACAGATTGGTTACGTTTCCTAGGCCGGAAACAGTAAGGAATCGAGTGTTTTGCTGGATCTCAGTACCGTACTTGTAAGCCTTCGTTATGGATGGACGTTTGATTTGAATCCATCTACTGCATGTCGATTTATTCTAGGCCGAGAATTGTGTTTCCAGGATTGGCCAAGAGATTCACATTTTTCATGATAAGAATAAATCCAAACTGCCTCCTGATACGTGGCACGATGTCGTTGAAATGTTTTCCGCTAAAGGGAGCACTGTTTTAGTCGATCAGTTAGAAACGTCGACTGACGTCAGTCGACAAATAAGCAGTCCACGGACCAAACAAATTAGACAGCTGAGAAGAAGCTGATTGTCCAACCGAACATAAGATCGACGTGAGTGTTTCTCCTGCTTGCGTTATATGTCTAAGTAAATGCGCCATCTAGCAGAGGAAATTTCCTCTTCAAATCTTTGATTTTAGTAAATGTTACTTCAGCTGAGTCCTCGTTAGAACTAAATTGTTGTGCAAATGGATGTATTTCACGAATTTTGTAAAATTTGGGTTCAAGTAGAGCATAAGGCTTACGAAAACTCGGGAGTGCGTCTACCTGATGAGTCCGAAGAAGGACGAAACCGGTCGGGGTCTGTCGAATAGTCTTCAGCAACCTTGTTTGTAGTTTCCTTCAAGTTTTACTTCTGACGGAGATTTCGTCCTGTAAGTGAAGCCTATCTGCGCTGAAAACCGAGAAGCACTGTACACCTGTTTTATCCTTATTGGGAATCATCAACTGTGCGCATCTCACAAACGCCAGAAAGTGTCGAACCCACGACCTGCCGCCTGGTTCGGCCACGAACGACTGATCAGCCTTGTAAATAACTCGCACTTCACCCATCCTTCAACCACAAAAACTACATCACATGGTCAGGCATTAACTGGTTCAGATGGAAGTTTCACTCATATTCTCGGACCATGTGGCGTGGCTAGGGCGACTGAAACATGAGTGACGCTATATTCTGTCTAAGTGCGAATTAATCAGTACTGACCACCGGCTCGTGGTCGAATGGTTAGGTGGCGGGAGGTCGTGGGTTTCGAGACTCCCTAGCCTTTGTGAGTTGCGCACTGCTGGTGATTCCCAATAAGGATGAGGAAGGTGTACAGTGCTTCCCGGCTTTTTAGCATAGATTGGCTTCACTCACAAGACGACGTCTCCAGTAAGATTCCCAAATCTCCCCATACTTCCAACAGTATTATTTGTGTTTTTTGGTACTGACTTATCTGTTATTTGGACTTTAATCCTACAGGACATTCATGGGAAGTGTGGACACGCCAATCGGTATGACTGCAAAGTTACCATCTCTGGGATGGTAGTTCACCGTAGAGTCAGTTTAGACACTCGAAAGCGTGTGTCCCGAAGAAGCACAGAAAAAGTTGCGCGAAATCGTTTCGGGTCTTGTAGTTGTGAAGTAAGGCTGGGTTGCCTGTTAGTTATGTCGTAAATGTGATTAAGCTTTCTGCCGTATGCACTTTTCGGAAATGATTCTCGGTTTCCTTATGTACGTTTCTAATGAGAAGGGTTGTAGTTAAGACAAATGTATGTATTCGGTCGAGTGGTAGCAGAGTGTGCTTACCCAACGTGGTGTAAACACAAAGTTCAGTATGTGTAAGAATTTCTGCAGCTTATACCAATGTGCTGGCAAACATTCAGCTGTTCAGCTATCCTAACAAATAGAGTAATCGAAACCTTCACTGAACGCCTGATCAAAACCATATTTGGAGGCTGATGCTGAGGAAATCTATTTTTTGGTATTCCGATGAAATCCGCCTCATAGGCGAGCGTTTATTGTGCGTGTACCAAATCAAGTACGAGATTACCGAAATCTACTAAGTGGATATGCGGAATGCGGCCTGACCAATGTGTGTCGAAATCACTGATGCATTTAAACTCTACGGGTTGTGACTATTATACTCGCAAATATTTTTTGCTTAATGTTTGTCCTCTCTTTACGATAGGCATAATTGTGAGCGAAAAGTTTCCGAAAGGTCACGGCTGAGCGTATTGTGTCACTTACAGCATATCATATTTCGCGCCAGACTGCCAATGACTACGTTCAGCAAAACTAGAAATGGGAAAATGTCACGTTCGATCGCCTATTTCTCCTGCAAATTTTGGGCGACCAAACCATCTTTTCTGCGCAGTTGCGGTGTTTGTTAATTTAATCCGGTCTGGTTGGATGAGCATCATGCTAAATGTCGACCACAATCATCCGTTCGGCCCATCACTGCGGCGTGAAGAAACTGATTGTGGCACAGCGGGGCGAAGCGGAAACTTATGTGATTAAATCAACTGAGATAACTTGATGGTATTTTTAGGTAACCACGGGTATTCCTCGAGAAACGCAGAGAAATCAGCTAATCGGACAGTCATTCGAAGTGAAGCAGCATGACAGATGTCTCGCTTGTGGAAGTTTAGGAAAGGGTTTTCGGGCACACTAGGAGTTAGCCAGTTTCGGGAACCTATGACCTGTGAACAGCCTGGTCCATAACAGAATACCAAAAGTAGTGTTTCCTTGTGAGATGAAACAGCACTAAAGTACAGCCTTTTTGTGCTCAGCCGGCCTTTAATCCAGGGACATTGTTTGACGAATCAAAATGCCTCAGCAAATACAGCTGAGATAAACAGAAAAATTCCTTTGAAGAATTGTTCACGATAAGCGACAGGAATCAATGACTCAATCGCAGGCTGATTTTAGGGAAAGCATAGGTGCGTACAACGCGCAGAACCAACAAGCCCGTTGAATGTTACTCATTGAATGGGTGCTCCAACAGCTAATTTGCTTGCCCTCCCGCGTATTTCTTACGGGTTTCGAAATCACACTTGATCCACTAAATGACCCGCCAGCCGTAAAGTGGCAACACCACCAGTCAACCCTCTCCGTAGCCCACACGCTGAGCAAGATGTCAAATGTGTCTAAGTATACGAAGGACTAATTAAAATCGACCACGTTGCTGGGAGATTCGTTTCAAACTAGTAATCTCGATCCCTGTGCACAGCGCTATCTCACCGCCCGAACTTGCGTGGGCCTTTCGGTGAACAGTAAGTTGACTCAATCAATTTGTGGCAAATTCACTAGTCTGCTCAAAGGAAGTCGTAATCTGATATCTCACTATTGGATTACCTTGATAATGACGTTTGTCAAGACAAGCAACGCAGAATGATGGAACAACAACGTAGTGTTGCCGAAATGTCTGTTTATAAAAAACAATACCGTGACACAAGGAATTATGTGACTCGGAAATGAGTAATCAATCTAACGATAAACTGGCGGCAAAGGAAATACCGTTTCCTAGCACTGATGCTGTACAGTCGATACAAAAGACAGCAATTTTGCCTTTAGATGGAAATATCTGTCGGAAGCGCTGTGTCCCATACTACCGATCAATCCAACAGTCTGGACGAAACGATGCGTGTCTTTCTGGTTCAGACTAGCAATAATTCAGTGTATACACCGCTTTGATCCAGCTGTCATAAGCCTCGGTTTCATTTCAGTGTAATTATGATCCCAAGCTTTGTTTTGAACGAGGATGAAATAGCTCTACTGGGCTTCTCGGTCTGCCAGCATAGATGGACACCAATTTCCGGACGAAATCTACAGTAAAGTTTCAGAATTCCTTCTTACTACCAACAGATTAATCTGTCTTCGGGTCAAACGCGTTTTAAAAAAACCCATGTAACACAGGAGGGGAAACTCGGTTTCGTATTGTCAAGTTGGATTGTAACCAGGTCCGGACGAAACGGTCATCCTTTTATGAGAATGCTTAAAAAATTAGCCATGCGTGGCTGCTTGTGCCGTTGAGTTTTACTAGGAAAGTTGACTCATCCTAAGGCGGTATTTCTGCAAGAGAAAGGAAACGGGGTGTCCGATTCTTGCCGTTAAGTTCCTTATTGTTCAACTCTGAACTATACGTTGGGTTATATTTAATTAATTGTGTCTAACTCCTGGTGTACAGCTATAGTTTAGACATCCTGGTATGCTTGATTGATCTCTTTCGTAGGTAATGCTACAGTGTGGTGAACATTCAAGGAGATACTCCTCTTGGTGAAGTCGAAGGCACAAAACGATCGGTATCGCTGAGAGGGAATTTTGCGCGTCTTAGAGTTTGATAACTAGTTAGTGTGCATAAACTCGATTCAGTCCATAATACTGCGGGTGAAACAGAATATCAGGCCCGTGGAGGGGTGGGAGCCAACTGGAAGGCGCTTATTTGGGATTCGAGGCCTACTCGTCCATCAGACCAGTCGGCCATCTGAAGTGACTGGTTGGCAGTGAGAAATCATTATGCATTTCGTAGATCTAGCGGTTAATACCCCTGATGTAACGCACATTACCTTGGTTCTTTCTCAATACAATGCTCCCTATTGGGTTGGAATGCAACGATTATTCATTAGGGGTAATAATCCCTTCAGAAGAGTTCCTCTTACAGGAGAACGATTTTCTTTTTTAACGAGAAGAACCCGAATTAGAGCATGCTGGACCGAACGTTGGCTTACGCAAAGTGTGCTCTAGGCTATTCTGTTTACCAGAACTTCCTATATCATCTGAATAAGTCTCAATAGCCATGTTGTTCATTACTATGACCAGCATCAAACACTGAATGAGGGGCCTCCACATCTACTCTAGCTTAGTAGAGCCAAGTGAACTCAGTGTCGGTCGCCAGTAAGTTTCAGTCAGAAATGAGCAGCACCGGTGCTAACAATTTCTGTTATCAGAAAACCATGATTGACTCGTAGTAATGTTCGATTGTATATGTTAATGTTGCCAGCATTGAGTAAACACATACAGCCTCAGTGGTTTTCTGTATAATTGACTTCTGTTCACCCACGCCAAGCAAACGGAGGGCGAAATACCAACTAAGGTTATCTGTTTGGTGCGATGTGCGCAATGTGACAACGGAGGTGGGTGAGTCTTCTCACCGTCGTAAGTTGTATGTTCGGACATAACCGAAACTATATAGTTGTAGAAACTAACAGTGCTTGTACTTCATTCGTTCTGGTGAACTGCCTCAGTGTGAGGAGGAGACTGACAAATTTCAGACATGATATGGTAATTAATTCGGCAACCCTAAGAGTAGTACGCTCCACCAAGAAGCCTAGATACACATTTGAGCGACGGAATATACCACCTTCTGCAGCTTCTCATCGATGAGAATCAAACACAATCTAGTGCATTACTTGTTTGACTAAACAGGGAAGATATATATGATGAACATACCGTCAGAAAAACCTGACTTCCTCTTCAACACACTACTTAGCGATGGTTACTTTCATAAGTCCTTTGGAAGCCAACTTTATATTATATGCACCAAAATATCTAAATATGAGGTACCAAGGAAGCCAGTACATCTAAGAAAGCCCTACAAAAACTATTTGATCGGTTAGAAAGTTACATTGAATCTTACTAAGATGTTCAAACTGACAGTCCGTCCAATAGTCACCGACTGGAAGATTTGTCACCTCTCCAGGTCACCCCCTATATTTTTCTACCAACTTGCTCTCTCCCATGGAGTTCGCTACATTGGTTCGGTGACAAAATGCTGTGCAAACGCACGCCTGAATGTAAACCTTCCTGACCGCCTAGAGGAGTTGTAAAAACTGGTAACTGTTGGATTTGGGCGCCCCTTTGTAGACACGTGACAATGGGCAGATCCTACAACAACATTTACGTTTGTACACAAGGTTGGGATGAAGTTACCAGGCAGAACTAGGGTTAGAATAGTGGACACATCAGAATACGTGGCTATCGGAATTTATAGAACTGGGTTTTGGGTTTAAAACCATCTGACCTTTCGTCTTTGACCAGTTCAACCTTACCGTAATTGGTCAAGACACCACAAGGTCAGTGGATCAACCCTGGTGATCCTCATTCTTGAACTAACCCCAAACAGTCACACGCTCCACCTCAGCTTCAGTCTTACATCTGATTCTGGTCATCCCCAAGGTGACCAATTTTGATTATCCGAATTCGAAGTATTTGCCTGACGACGAGTTAGCAGGAACAGTCCCTTCGCTGATGGCGGGCTTTTAATTCACTTGTTCGGTTTACCCTGAACAAAGTAGTGAGTGCATATGAATAAGAGAACCAAATTTTTGTGTTGCTTATCATATCTGCCTTGAGTGACTTCCCTTAAACACATTCCACGTTGTTCTGAATATAAAGTAAACTGTGTAGACGTAATACGTTGCTGAAAATTGTTCTTTGTTTGCAAATGAGTGTGTTTCGCTAATAAAGTAAACTGGTCTAGGAATTACGTGGCGGATAAAATAAGTCCCAGAAGCTATATTATGTTGTGTACGGTTAGACCGGCATTCGACATTCAGCAGACCCATTATGAAATAATCTACTTAAAAATCTTACCAGTATAACTTCCATCCAATCAGCCAGCTGACTGAGATACAAAGGATTCGTTCTCATCCTCTATGGATTGAGTTATTATCAAACTAGTGTAATTAATTCAAGTTGACCTATCTCATTAAAGGCGAGTGTAATTCCAGAGAGCCATCCCCATTTCTCGGCCGGCTGGTCTACATCGCATAATTTATTCGACATTTCAAGACCTTTGTCAGCTGCTACATGACAAAGACTTTGGTGTGCTTACGCAAGATAACTCAATTCCGTCAAGCCTGAAAGACGATGTTTGCCTAACTGTGACCCATCTGTGGTAATGGTCAGCTATGCACAGCTAAATGGTATGAGGTGAGCTTATGGTTTGAAGCTTCAATGGCACTCATAAAATGCAAGGTTCTAACAACCCACAGTATGGATGAAATCGCTGTACAATTTTTTATTGACATTTCAGTAGGCTCCGTCTTAAAGAATGAAGTTCATGAATATGCGGTATCTCAGTTGTCTACGGAAAATCAGAATATAAGCATCTCAGGAACAACATTGTTCCCTTTGTTTCTGTAAATCATTTAGAAAAAAGGAAGTTTTGCAAGGCGATCCAATTTGCAGTTACCATGAAAACAAATTCTTAGAGGATCCTGGACGTTCTTGGATCAGAATCAGTTATTGTGGTATTTGTAAGAAGGCGAAATATAATCTTTGCTCAATTCAGAAACATCCACTGCAAAACTTACATACGTGAAAGCCGTGGAATACTCAAGTTCAACTAAAGTAATGTATAACTCTTTCGTAACTCAGATTCGAATCAACACCACTGAGCATCCCCAAAAATCGTCACCCTTTAAAAACGAAAGTGTTCAAATCGGACCACAACTCAGCTTTGGTTGGCAGCACAGGCGTCCCTCACATCCAAAATTCGTTAGAAGATAGAAAGTATACCGTATGTTTTCACTCTTGGTCACGACGTCGTGGGGTGCACTGGGTGAAAGTGCTGGCCTTCTAGCTCACCAATACAGTGATTCATTGTTCCATTCCCAAAGCACTGTTTGTTGGGCTCCAGAAGAGAGTTTCACTGTTTTTCGGTGATTTTTAGGGAAACATGCTAGGGGAAAAACTGCGGCAGAGCCGTAGCGCTTGAGGGAAGGGTGACCGCTGGATGCCGGAAAAGAGCACATCCTATCGTGTGCCAGCTTAACCACAGGAAAAGTCTCTATAGACGACTACCTCAATAATCAAAATAATATCAACGCAGTTGGCCCTCATGGAATCAATAACGAATTGTTCGTTGGTAAGAACGGCTTTTGACTTTCCGGGAAATTGTTGCCTAGAATTGGTTTTTACAGGTTTTCCGAGGTCAAGAATAGTTTTCAAGTGAGTTATCAGCATACGTAAGCCGCACTGATACTATTATAAAGATCACTGGGAAGCCAGCAAAATTATTCCATTGTTTCGGAATTATCCGTGTCTCAAGAGTTCCGGCAGTTGTGTGCACTTCCATAACAGCGAGTTGATGGTACTGGATACGACATGTGGAGTTTGCATTGTCTTATCCACTGTCCTACCAGGTCAGATTTTGTTTCCGTAATGCTTAAGAATTGTGTGCTTCCATCTATGAGGAACACTGTAACAAAATCTCTCATCGACGAGGTACAACAGCGATAAACAATCATATTCTCTAGGCCGTGTGGTACACATGACCTTGAAACCGACTGAATTAAATAGGACAAAGTCCAGGAAAGGTTACAGATAAGTCCACTGCGAATTTGCAAAAAGGAATTTCAAAGATGCTTTCGAAGGCCATGCAATTATTGTGTCAAGCAAAAGGATCTACAGCTCGTTACAAATCAGTACGATAAAACAAATAGTTAATAGAGTCGATGTGAAAGTCTTCGGGCTTACTTTATCAGAGCCCTCGGTAGCTCGCATCTCAGCCAGCACTTATTGCTCTCTGACATGTACATGCTTGTTTTGTCACGCTCTTCCCGATGATGTCGGATTTTCGCAAGCTTCGGTCCGGTCTTCTACGAACTGTATCATCTCGTTGTGCGGTATTCAACCCGTCATATGTACTTTACCATACTTTGCCTGCCTCCATTAGAAATAGCTGACCCTCCTACAAAAGTTGCACTGTCCGAAAGCTGGCATGCAACCATAGACTGGATTCTAGCCTAGTCCCCCAAAACGAAAATTAAAGCAAGACGCAAACGGCCGACTCGTCACGGTACTGGACATTGAGCGAAGCTACATTTAGTCGGTGATTCGTATAGCGTGAGTAATCGGCTTAGCCAGCGTAATTTGAGTGAGCTGTTACCACACTCTGGCTCTCGTGGATGCCCCTCTCCTAGACCCGTTTTTGAGTTGGACATGACTGAAAATTGTCCATTGTTTTTTTTTTTCAATTCACACGATGTTACCTCCAAACTTTGATGCATGAAACTATTAATTGAAACATCGCAATGCGTACAATCATAATTAACGCTTCCGTGTTTTTTCGGGCCAGATGAGCCGAGGTCAGGATGTGGCCAGAACATAAAATCTTATGAACACTTTTCGTTCATAAATTTTTTAGCCATGGGTCCGTGTTTCCTATGCCGAACTCTTTGATCCTGCGTTGAAAAATGGACAATACTGAGTTCTTCCGCACTTTTGATCGCAGCACCGAAGCCTAGTTCTTTAACTGTAACTGTTTTCCAGCTATCATTGCTCACTAATGAACGGAATCAAGACAGATCTGTGCATTTTGACTGTCTTGGTCGCACCTATACCCAGTAATTCTGCGGTTGATAAGGAACAGAGGAGGGTCATTTAAGAGCTGAAAGTGTGATACACATAGTACGAGTGAAACGACCCACTCAATTACCCGATCAGTTCTTAACCAGTTTAAAAGTTAGATCCTGTAACTGCAAAGGTCATAGTTCAGAAGGAACAACTAAGTATATCTTGCATCAAAGTTCACGGATATGAAGTTATGTTAGATTTGTTATCATTGAGAACCGAATCATTACAAAGGAATCGCTCTGCAACCCCAAAATGGCTACTTTTATTTGCCTAAAAGTAGTACGTCGAATAATTAATTACACTGATTTCTATTTAGACAAATCATCTGGGTGACCGGTCAAAATGATTTTCTAGCGTGACGGCATTTCCGAATTTCCGCCTTCCACTTTAATGCTGACGTGGCTAACTTTGCTTGTCTGAAAGATCATAAATTGTTTTTTGCTTGCGGTGGTGATTGATAGACTGAAATTAAGCCGAGAATTACAAAAAATCAGGCATACATATGACAATTTCAACATTCGACCGCGCGCGCAAGCCTCTACTCGGGTTTTCCTCATCACTTTCCAAATTCCATAAAAATCTGTGAAATTTCGCAACTGTTAGAAATCAGCGTATCCTGGTGGTAACACGCAAGCCTATATAGGCCAACTCATATTCATATTATCCTGACCCAAAGTCTGCACAAGTTCTTAA
Organism: Opisthorchis felineus; assembly: GCA_004794785.1. Lineage (NCBI taxonomy): Eukaryota > Metazoa > Platyhelminthes > Trematoda > Opisthorchiida > Opisthorchiidae > Opisthorchis > Opisthorchis felineus. The sequence goes on from SJOL01009849.1 coordinate 1,258,939, forward strand.
CCATGAAGAGCTACAGCATGACCAATTTTTGTTGATAAATCTGTATACATGGATTAACTCGATCTCACATACGACTCATCCGGAAACTTCACGTACAGTGGACCATAGTGGATTGGCATCTGCTTCCGGACTCACCTATCGCACCTGACGACTATGACTGAACCTCCACCAAAGTGGGTGATGCAATACATAGTTTGCGCTGGACCGCGTGTGAAACTAAATGGGCATCGTTTGTCGGGAGTCAATTCTAGGGGCTAAGATCAAACAGTGAACGGAATGAGGAAGTTCTAAAACCATTAGCATGACTAACTATTGGTTCACAATGGTTAGATCATGTGAAGACAACCAAGCGTTTGAACTCCACACTGAAGGGGGACTGGCTTGTTGGCTCCCGGGACACACCTACAGCCAGTTAGTGTGGGTTGATGTTGTGTGTGGCCGTTACAGTTATATATATGGGAGCCTAACACGTTTTTGACCCACAGCATCCGCCGATAGAAGCGTTTAAAGAGTCTCAGCGAAAATCTATTGAATTCAAGCAGAATAGGCTAGCTGTGAACATCAGAAACGGTAAAACAATGAGGAAATCCTGACGAAAAGTCAGCAAAGTACTGAAGCTGTCAGTAGCATGGAAAGGGGGTAGAGTGTATGGTCTGATAGACTGCTTGTTCGGCTTGTCATACCTTGGAAGTTGAACTTGTCACGCCGTGACAGTTAGTGAAACGAATGACTGTTTACACGTCAGGTCTCTGTGTTGGACTGGCGGGTGGACACACACAGCATGCTGCCAAGGCCGATTCGTTACCACCAGTAAAAACAAATCAGCTTTATTTATCCAATCCATCATTATTCTTACTTCAACTGTACTTTTGTTCTCTAGATCCTTGTGGGGGAAATTTGAGTATTACTTACTCCTTGTCATGAGATGCGCCATTTTTGATAAAACTGATGCTAGTGGGTTACAAACGCCACCGATGCTTTCATCATCCTCGGAGTTTTACTTATATCTGCAACTAGCAGTCTGTAGAACAGCATTTTTTACGCACTATCATGAATGTAACAAGTAGAGCATATCTTGACGGAATGGTGGTCCTATCTGCCGGATCAATTCTACGGTATCTCGATTAACCTTATTCGAACAGCTTGATTTTTGAATGACAAAACATACTACGAATAATACAGCAAGAAGACAAAGACCGCGGAATGCCGAAATTTCGTGTTCACCCCTTCAATCGCAATACTGAGAACCAACAATTTTACATTGTAACTAGGAATAAATGGCAACAAAACAGTGGAACGGAGCCAATCGTATGGTGAATTAATTAGGTCCGGTTCTTATGTTCAAGGCAAGGTGATAGCTTGTGTCAGGGTCTTTTGTACACCCAAGTTGGGTCAGTACTGATAGATCAACGTAATCTCATTGAAAGCCAGCAGTTCACAGTTGACATTAGGGAGTAAAATTTGCAACACTGTATTGGGGTCTGAAAAGCGGATAGAATAGATAGAAATACACTCATCTGCATACCAATGTGGCTTTGACGGGCGACTTACCTGGAACCCATGTGAATCTCTCTTTTATGATGTTCTTAAGCACCTGAATGTGCCGCGTCAGGCCGCCTCCTGTCTCCCGTCAAAACTGGATTGGTATGCAATTAGCTAATTTCGTGCAATTTGCGTTCAAGTAGAACATAAGGTTGACGGAAATGCGGGGACTGCGCTTACCTGATGAGTCCCAAGAAGGCCGAAACCGGTCGTGGACTGCCGAAAAGTTTCCAGCAGCCTTATGAGTAGTGCATCATGTCTGTCTGGGTAGGAAATGTTTAACAATCGAGTAGGCCGGTTTTTGGGTTCCGATTTGCGGGAAATCGGTCGTTGACTATTTGCCTGACTCAAATAGCCTGGAGAATCTTCTGAGACACGTTCGCATAAGCTCCCATCTGTAGTGCCAGTGTGTATATCACCGCAACTTCATGAAGGTAGTATACAATTTATGAGACGGGAAAAGCAGGTTTCACGCGCCAGAGATTTACCTGTCTCGGTGATGGGAACAGGATTAGTTGAGCAGCTGGGTACGTGCGACCTATTACAGCACGTACTTAGTGCCGTATGGCTCTGGTTAGGTGATCCCCATAAACTGCAGTCTGATAAAATCTCCTCTCTTTTTTAATAAGTAGTCAGGCCCCGTTTAGGCGGTGGCGTGTTGTGGACTTCTATACATTTCTCTGGGCAGGCAGTAGGGACAATTCAGTCTTTGGTGGCCGCCGCGCACTTTACCCAGTCTCTGCTTCACACGTTGTGTACCAGTTCACACGTTGTGTACCAGTTCACACGTTGTGTACCAGTTCACACGTTGTGTACCAGTTCACACGCGATGAGACCTACATGGGCAGAGCAGATAGGGGCTTATGCAAACGCGTCTCAGAACATTCGCCTGGCCATGTGAGTCAGGCGAGGTAAATCATTCCACCGATGTCCTGCAGGCTGAGACTGGAAATCTTGCCTAATCGATCACCATAAACACTATCTACTGGACACATATTTGACCGCACTACAACGTTCAGAATTTTACCGGGCAACGTCAACTCGAAATTGTTAGCTTTCAATAGGGCCATACTGATGACTCAATACCGACCCAACTTATGTGCACGAAAGACCCTGACATAAGTTATCAGCTTGCCTTGAACCTATGAGCAGGACCTGATTGGTCCACCATACGACTGGCTCCGTTCCACTGGTTTATGGCTATTTATTCCCAACTTAGTATTGTGATTGAATGGATGGACGCGAAATTTCGGCATTCTGCGATCTTTGTCTTCTACCTGTATCATTCGAGTGGATAAAAGTGACTGGTCTTCTCACATTTCCCCAAAAGACAGATTATCTCGGAGATGTTCATTAGAACACCACCTTCATTTCTACCGAAGGGACTCCGAGGTTTGGGTTCTTAAAATCGATTGCAGACTACAGCGGTGGACAGTGTATATTGTAAAGTAAAGTTGCTATGCTTTGTGCTCTTCCAGTTACTCCTCCGGTTTTCCTGAGACTAGCCGGAACAAAAACTACTGCAAGCTCGATCACAATACGGGAAACTGTGTTCTTATTAGGGTTCTCTCCGTTTCTAGATTAAACTTCCAGGCATTACTGAGGCCGTTATAAAAACCCAAGTTATTTTTGCTTTTTACTGAATGGTCATTTCCTCATAATTTGAAGCAGTGTATCTTGGATGGGGAAAACTTAGAGTAGTCCGCAGTAGTCCGAGAACCACCAGTTCACGCCATGATCAAGGACACTCAGGGCCATAAATCTAATAACACTGCAAAGATGGTTGAGACGGTGCATACTGGATTGCTAGTACGAGCAATGTCGAGACCCTCAGAGGTGTGGGTGGGTGCAGTGCAGTTAGCTAATAATACGATGCTCTGATGTACGGGGACAAGCGATTGGCTAGCTCTTTGATTGATCGGCGTCCGGATAAACTTTGAATCTTGGGACGAGATTAAAGCGCCTGATTGCTGGATCAGAACATACAATAAGTAATGCTGGGCAGTTCCTCAACAAACTTCAGAATATCAAAATGGAGAATGATAAAATTGCACTCTTGCTTGACGTCAATGCCCTATTCAAGTCGGTCAACCAAAGCCTTGCCAAAGAAACCGTAGTGGAAGAAGAATGCAAACTCAACAGGCACAGCAATACCGGAGAGCATAGGTAAACCCCTGGACTTTTGCATGAACATATGCTTCAAATTTGATGGACAAATTTACCATTAGTTGGAAGAAACTCCAATGGGATCACCCATATGCGGCTTCATCTCCGGAGCAATAATACAGAAGCTTAGGCACATCGCAATAATCAGCCTCAATCACTTGGTCTGCTATGTAGACGACACCTTCGTCATTATGAAACGGTGTATGGTGCAGCCCTCACATGAACTTCTGAACACTGTATTCGAAGTCATCAGCTTCGCTACTGAACCTGAAAAGAGCAGTCAGCTGCTATTCTTGAACGTAATGGCTGGCAGGAAGACGAATTTGTGCCTTCAAACCTGTATCTATCAGAAAAACACATGAACTACATAATGAATTATCACGGAAATCACCCAATGAACCACAAGAACAGTTGCACCAAACTCTGTTCAGAAGAGCTGGGAAACACTGTGATGCAGCTGAACTGAGAAGAAAGGACGAAACTCATCTATAGCAAGTATTGTGAAGCAACGGCCACCCACGAAATTTATTCAGTAGAAGCTTGAAGGAAGGAATCTTCCGATAGTAACAACAGCGATAAAGAACACGGTCAGACAAGCAAACGGATTGTCCCATCGTACATCAAAAACGCCTCCAAGCTCACCGCACGGCTACTACAGCCAAAATGAATCCCGATAGCCCACAAACCAACGGTTAGATTAAAAAGGTTGATTTCATGACCGAAGGGGAAGAACCAATACCAGAACTAATGTTGTTTGCCGACTACCACGAATGCTATGTTGGATAAACAGTACGGAAACTATCTACATAGATGAAATAACACACTGCAGCAGTCAAACTTCATGATCCACTGTCCCTGGTTTCAATACACGAAGATCAAGTACACAAATTCAATCTAGGAAACGTAGAGGCCTTGGCGCGCAAAGATACGGAGGGCAAGTGAGTTCTTAGAAGCATGGTACTCCGCCTCGAACTCGAAAAAACCAACATACAAAAATCGACCAAATCTACACACTACTACAAGCGAAGGACCTCAAAATTAATCGGACAACTCAAAGGGAATGGACGGAGCAGGTGACAGGTCAAAGATCACATGGAGTGAGTCGCAGAGGTCAGACTCAAAGATTGTCCGGACGCCAATCAATCAGAAAGCTAGCCAGCCATCCAGAAAACGGGACCGATCATTCAAATGACCAATCATAATCAGGGACAATCCCCCCCCAGTCAACAGGACCTATATATAAGCGAAACATCAGCACTGCTCAACGCCTACACACCGAAGCAGCTCTAGTGACTACCCGCTGACGATGTCACCTCAGTTGGCGAGAAAACCTTTGCAACTAAAATGTCCAGCTCAGCGAAGGGAATAACGACAATATAATCATTTGTTTTTGGTCATCTACCTTGTTTTGCACTTTGCGTAGCTCAAACACAATCGTTTCTTTGGTTGACGAACATTCAAAATGTTACAAATAATATAGTAGGGCTGGCTTTAGAGGCACCAAACTAATGAGATCTGATCGAGATATTTCCGCTTTGAAGTTCACGAAGCTATATGGAGGTCTCCACTCTCGGCTAGCTGAGTTCCGTACGAATTCTGCTCAAAATTGTCAAGATTATTGCAGCATATTTTGGTGGTTGAATGCTCTAATCAGATGGTTGTTAAAACTCTTCGATAATTAGTTTTATCCCTCTTGGGGCCAAGATTAGTTATGTGGAACACTCTCAGCCTTAGAGAGGTCCCCATTGGTAGGCCTTCTGGAATTATTGGACATGCGCTGAGCTCTGGTATCACTATTACTCAGTCTGTGATGTTGCAAGCACAAACAGAATGTTTGTGATGGCGTTACAGACCACTACGTGTATGCGTGCATACATGAGCAAGGTACAGTTCTGCTGCAGTTTAAACCATATAGATGTGTTGCTGCCCACCAACCCAGCATAAGCGACTCATCTTAAGATGAAGAAGGACTCGAAAAACTTCCCGAAACTCGGTAGTGGTGTTGGCGAAGGAAGGAAGACTCAAACGTAAGACCCTGTGCAATGCTGAGCACGAAGACTGTTTTGTTGGGCAGCATTCATGGCGTGTTGCTCTCCCAAACGCAATGAACCTATCTTGTTATAATGACAGCTTTGCCGATGATAAGCTGGTCGAGAAAACGTGATAAGTTTGTGTTTTCACAGCCTTAAAATTGAGCGTTACAGTGCTACCTCACCCACTTACGTCCGCTATTTTTTTTCGTCATGAAAAATTCAGGTAAACTGGTCCAATGTTGCAACGGGACTAGACGCGTTTTTAATGCACTCTGTCACTTGGGTCGTATGCCAAGGTGAAAATATCTTCAACTTCAGCTCATATCATACCAATTAATAGCAAACACCTACGAGCAGTCGTTAGAGTTTTCTTGTCTGCTACCTGTCTATTCATACCATGATTAATGCATACTAAATAGTAAATGATGTTCGCCTGGTTGACTTTGGCTTATTCTGCGAACGAATAAGGAAGAGATCTGCGAAGGCGAATGGGAGGCAGTGTCTGCACGTCTGTCTATCAAAATATCGGCTGCTATAGAAGTATGGCGTTGATGTGGGGAACGGCAACAGTGCAGATCCGCCACTCTGGTTTTCTTCTCCGTTAATCAGACGACAGAGAAACGGCAGGAAATGACTGCATAAAGGATTCCCATATCTGATATATACAACCCAGACATTTTTTCAGCGAAGAGTGGTTTTCCGAATTTGGTGGTTTACATTACTGATCGGTAATCACCGGGTTACCCAAAGAAGTCACAAAATAAACTGTATAAACGGGGTTAGTCCTGCAGTGAACTACTATCGAGTTGTGTTTTCGCTAGGATCACACTTCACCATACCGAGAACCGCGTATATTGGCTACTCACATCGCTTCGTGTGTGTTGACTGGTGATCAATACCAGACCGCTCATGAGGTCGTGTACTGGGTCGTAGACTGGTTCTTGTACATGGCTGGACAGCTTGCAACTCATCAATTCAATAAACTACACGGTCTTGTCTACATTTGTATGGTACCTGCGGTACCCTGCAACCCATAATTTGTTCGGCTTGCACATCGCTTTCCAGTGCTGCCTTCTTAACCTAATAGTTTTTCCCATCTCAGCCTTTTCTACATTGAAACGATGTAGGAAAATCTTAATTTGATTTCAGCGTTTCTGAGATGAAGCCAACCGCGACTCCAATGAAAGAATCCGATGAAACTGTCTCCTGGTCCTCCAAGTTGGGGGTTGGAACATATGGCGACTTGTTCCCTATCAGTGGTAATGCATTCGCATTTCCTGCCAAACACCGCTGCCTTGCGGTTAGGCTTTTGAGCCAAAGGCTTTGGTTGAGGACCCTAATCGTCATCCTGTCTAGGTGTGGGCGCCCTGACAGTATCCCAGCCCACGTACAACCATGAATCTCACATATACAAATAAACTCATGCCACATCGGCCGTCGCGTGGTNTGGCTGCCAACCGATGTCAGTGGCGATCTTGTTGTCAGTTTCTATCCAGATTGCCTGAATGATTGACTGGAGGAATGATTGTAGTAAGCTAGCACTAAGTCCCTTCCCCATCCACCTTTATTCTTTCCTTCACAATAAGGCTTTCAAATAAATCATGGTTGTACGGCAGTGAATCATCGGTGTTGAACACTGATGTCATGCTGTCGATGAATGAAATGAATGAAGTGAGTGTATGGTTAACCTTAACCTTGCCGGGCAGCAAGTACGCTGAGCAGGATGTAAAGAATAGAAATCGTGTTCTTCGTTGTAGAGATAGATTTTCATCACGGCACGAGCTCAGAATCCCAGCAAGTATCCGGTTAGTCTGTCCGACAATCTTTCAAATACGTTGACTGCAACAGGAATTTTCAGCGGCGCTGAAAATCACGTTCCGATTAATCGGCTCCGAATGTTTGACTCAATTGTTCTGGTTACAAATGACGAACTCACATGCTCGAGTGAGCTCTATTCTAAAGATGCTCTCACCCGGCTGTTTTCCAAAAGCCTTAATACAATTTTCCACACAAAGTGTATACAAAATGTTTCACCTTTACCAGTCGTTTTCCTTACACCGAACAGTATCCATCCCTTCTATCAATCCATTGTTTTGAAATGTCGTGACATTCTAAATGGTCATGCGGTGTGGATTGGCTGTTTGGTTTTTCGTTGTTGCGTTCAACTTATTTATCATTAAATATTAATCTACAAGAATTCGGACTGCTATCGATTGTTCTTTGGTTGAAGATAATTGCTGAAGTTCTGTGATACATTGAAACACCTCTTTAGAAGTCGAAGACGAATTCAAAAGCGGTGACCATACTGCTTGCTGACTTTATAAAAGACTAAGACTGCAATCAATAAAAAAGAACCAGACAGTCACAGTCTAGTTACCAGTAGAACAGTTTGCAGTTTTGAGCCCATACACCACACAGCCCTGGAATTATTCTTTTCGACACATCAAAAGAGTAGAAATACACTAATTGTCGTATGCACTCTACCAAGGAGAACCACCAGCTTTGCTAGTCACGTAGAATTTCGGCGTTCGTAGTGTTTTTCCACTTCTGAAAAATGCAGATGCAGCCTAGATGGATGATCCCATCTCTCAGAACTAACTCACGTACGGCACAGTGTCCTTGGGGAAAACATAATTATCTTAAACAAAGTTTATCCATTCAAATTGAGCAGTGTGATTAGGCTCATGCTCTGTTCTCATTAGCAAAACCACAAACTCTATGACACACTGGACCTCAGTATTCTCAAAATGGAGGAACAGGTCAACGTCACTTTCAGGTGGAGTGCAAAAGGCAGGTGTGTAATCAGCTGCTACCGAAAGTATAAATCAGCATGACTTCACCTAAATTCCACGAAAATTGGCTCCGACGACTTCTGGGCTGTTTTATCATTTGCTGGGTGAGATGAAGTAGCAACAAACATGTTTACCTTAGTTGGTATTGGTCAGTTGTCGATTTTTAAGTGACAGATTTGCCTGGAGTTTATTAGTGTGTTGCGAGCCGTGGATCAGGCCGGGTCGTTATTTGAATTACACTTTCTGAAAATTGATTCAGATTGTATTATGAAGGAGCTGGAAAAACAAGTTCAGGGTAGTCCTTGAAGTTTTCCAGCTATAGGTGGTTGGAGGTTTGTTAGTGTGCCTTTATCTATTATTTTGAGGGCCGACTTCGATTGGAATTGAGCATCTTCTCAGTATTTTAAGCAATTCGTCAAAGTGCATTTTCAATGTCACTGAAATATTTTGCAAAAGAAACGAGGACAGTCAACAGTGATTCGAACTAATCGCCTAGACTATGTACCAAACTAAATGGCAAGTTTTGTAGATGACGGACAATCATGTAATAGATCATGAAACGATGTTTGCTATCAGGACCACTCAAATGGTTGTCCTGCACCAAGGCCTGCGTCCCCGTCGACTACAGTTGAATCAGTTGACAATCTGAAGAACCGCGAAGTTCAACACTGTCCTCGTGATCAAATTAGCTCACCACTTGTTGTTAGCTCACCACTGAGTAACAGTCAACTATCCCATCACAAATTCATGCACTTTTCCTGTAAGACGTCTCATCCAGGGTACTTCTGTAATTTGACATGTAAAGAGAATGGGAAATGTGCAAGCACAGCGGTTCACAGGCCATACCACGTATGATGGGGTCAGAGCAGTCCGGCTGATCGGCATGTCCAAAATCAAGTATCGCGGTTGGCCGGTGTCTGTTTGGTCTTGTGATCGGAGCTTTAATGGAGGATATGGACTGATCATACCCGATTAGATCAACCATGCGAGCAAAAAAAACAGCAGCATATCGATCGTGAGATTGCGCAAATAACAAGGAAGATTTCGTGATAGGTTCCAAAAAAGCGTGGTCTACAATACAAATATAGATTGTTAATAATATTTCTTTGTTTTACCATGCTAGCTGTATGCTAGTCTTGAGTTGATCTCATACGCAAGGATGAAATAAAACAATGTATGGCGACATCCTCAGAGTCAGAAACATTAACTAGCCAAACGTTTTTGAAAGTAAAAGTGATACCGCTGGTTGTTGCGTGGTCTACCTGGTTACGGCTGACCAGTAGATGTTTTGTTCCATTGTTCGGAGTTCAGCTCTACCAAAATGTGCTTCTCAAGATGCGAACCTGTCTCCATCCAGTCAAGTTGATAACTACTAGTTGATTTGGTATGTGGGGCATGGGAACTTTGCTTGATCAAGAATCGTGCGGTTTCTTCGATAAATACCGAAAGGGTGGCCATTTTATGTTGATTTGGGCGCTGCACTCAGTTGACATTTAGTGTGGAGTGGAATGTCATCAACTTTCAGCACGTGGCTTCCGTGGTGCGGTTCAGCCTTAATCATTTGCCTCTGTTGATTTCGAGCACCCCAAAATTGATCTCAAAGGGTCATCGTTGCCAAGTAGTGTCCAACAAAGAGCTTGTTTCTACCCTGACTTCTGTCAAACTGTTTTAGAGTTTCAATAATATGCACCCTTGCCAGGTAGGCGCAAAGCCTTTGAATCGCAGATTGGCGTCATAACTACTATAATGTTGTTTTTACAAACTGGATGATAACCTGTAAGTTTCCTAGGCGTTGTTATGGCCCTTGCTTGTAGAAAAAACACCAAGCTATTAGATGGTGTTGCAAGAGGATGTCAACCTCGCCCATGTTGAGAAAATGCTGTTTGTAAAAAGGTGCGGGCTTGTTGTATACAGGTGCGTCAAAGATAGCTTTGCCTGTCGTTCAATATTTCCACCGCGTACTCAACGAGGTCGGTAAAAATTTCGGACATCCTTTTCGTTTACTGTTCCGATTATCTTCACTCTCGGGTACAAGTACTTTGCTCATTATTTTCGTTAGGGTACATATTGAACTGGCAATGTGTTGGTCCAGCCGTTTTCTTACCGATCACTCAATTTTCTTGTTTTGAGGGTAATTAAGAGACAGAAAACAAAGGTTCCAAATTTTAGTGCGAGATCATCGAGCTAAAGCTTTCGTGGTCTAACGGCGATTCTGGGGCTAACCGCGGTTATTCGGACACTGTATGGAATTAGATTGTTGTGAAATGTAAAGCTTGGGACTAGATGTCTAATCGTTGTGTGAATGGAAAACGAACTGGTCTGCACTTAGTTTCTGTCAATAGGGAGTGACAAACTTGACATCCCGAGGGAGAAGGAAAGGCCAGATTGCTGTGTTTGTGGGTCAGTTTGTGGGCCGGTGACGTCCGAGAGAGAAGATTAGGATTTAAGAATATTTACGAACTGCAGGTAGGATCGGATTATAGTCTTTTATGACTTATGGAGGGTCTTCAATTAATTAGAGCTTATGTATCCCACGTATTCTTTTATCAGTTCCTCTCTGCGCTCGGTCGACACGACTGTTGTCCTTTCTAAGCTTACCAGAAATTAGGTGGCGACTAGCATGTTTAGTGTTGTTCCAGGGCTGGCTGTAGAAGTCCAAAATATCTGGTTGATTGAATCTCAACATCGCGCCACAACCCATGTCCCACTGTTGTTTTGCGACCGTGCGACGACCGTGAGTTCCGAAGTAGTGTGACCTGGGGAGAGAGAGCGCAGCGGCAGTAGGTGATATTTCTCCCTAATGAATCTCACGTTGTTATCCACTGACCGCTTGCAAGCAGGTGATAAGTCAGCCAGCAGGTGGCTTGATCACAATGGAGTCCTATAATGTTCCAGGGATCAACATTCTCGGAAATCAGTGAACCAGTGGAATGGAGGTTGTTACTTAATGTCAGAGTGAGCAGGTTCCCTTTAGTATTGGAACAAGTGGTATAATACACGTGGTCAGAAGGAGGTCAGACATAGTCCCATGGATGCAGTTCTCTATTGTTTGGATTCAGGTTCAGAGGTAACCATCTACTCCGCAGGAGATAGTATATTATGCGGGGCTCTGTCTAAAGTCTTCAAGAAGTTTTGGTAAAAGCCCTTGACCCCAATTCATATGTCTAAGTCCCTGATCCATCTGCCCCTCGTGAGCAAGTGAATGAATAGGCAGGATCGTTTGCTCCTGAGTTCGTACTGGCTTTTCGAACGTTTTTAAGCTGTAGACATGTGATGGACTGGTTAGCGACAGTGGGTTTCACGTCATTCAAAAGAACGGGAACAAGTGTTACCGGTCTTTAGTTGGCAGATTTGATTGGACTTTCACTTTTATGAATGGACAGCGACAAAGCCGTTCTTCCATCTTTCTGGGAACCTACATGCCTTCAGCAGATTCTGGATGAATTTTGACAGTGAGGTGGTGAAGTCATTAGCTGGGAAAGCGAACGCTCTGGGGCTGATATTTTCAAGGCCTGTAGCACTGCGCCGGGTGAATAAGGCACCATCCACTTCATTCATGGTACATGGCAGACCGCTATTTTTTTAGGCGGTGGATATCCCATTCCCAAACAGAAGACTATAAAGAATCCGCGGCAGCTAAGGTGCCCGTCAGCCTTTCTTGTCAGTCCGACCGAAGTGGGTGCGGAGATTCCTAAGTACCGCCTAGCTAACCCAGGCCACCTCACTGGCATAGTTCTGGTCCTAATGCATTCTTAGACCCGTTGAAGACGGATAATGTGAACCACTGATGTGGTTATGGAACTAGAATGTGCAGTAAACGCTCTCCATGCTTTCTCCGGGTTCCAACTTTTGGCAAAGTTCAGGCCTTTTAGACAAATTTCTATATGATAGCCGTAGTAAGCCTCAGTTACTGCATACGTCATACAGCAGGAAAACCTGGTTACTGCACCCAAGTGGTGGTTGATGCAAGGCTGATTTCATCACGAGTTCCTCGTCACTTAAAACATTTTTTTGTGATGAGATAGTAACCGGTGGGATGGTCACATGGCTGAACAATGAGGCAGTGGATTAAAGCTTGCACTTGATTTTTCGTCGTATGCCTGCAGGGAGATTAATCTTGGAGGGAGGGCATCCAACATCCTTTCGTCATTTTTGGCTGCATTACTGGGTGTCAACAAACGATTTCAATGAGATGTTTGTTGCTACTGGCTAGGGAAGAACTGCAACGAAATCTATCTTAGTTGGTGGTGATTTATTATCTATTATTGCGCCGCGGTAGCGAAAGGCGACCCCCTTACTTCTTCATTGTCTGTCTCTTCTGATAAGCGACATTCTGTATGGGGTTATTTCATAAACCAATATGTAGGAGCTTCGTCAGATATCATTTAGAGCGATCAGGTCATGTGGTAACGCTGTAGTAGTTCCGTGTGTTTAGGGTATAACTCAAGGGATTTGGTGACGTGGGGAGTGAGATAGTTAGAGGTGAGAAATAAGGAAATTTTTAGGCACCTGAGATGTTAAGCAATTGTGGCCTTCTTTGGCCAGCGATGTTTAGATTTTGGGATATGCTCTGGAAATCGCTCTCTTCTTGCAGCTTAAGCCCGGTCTCAGCGTACTGTAGTCAACCCGATAAAGCAGCATAAAAAGCAGTTGACTCAGTGGTTCCTTCCTACAATGTCACTCAACGGAGCAATTCGCTCATCTACCTGATGTTGTTTGCATGTGACCAGGTTAACTACATGTATGCGGCAGGTCGAAGTGACGTTACTGATGCGCATGCCATAGTCGCTGAATGCAGTGCCATGTTTCATGTGGTAAACTGTTTATATGGCGTTGTAAAGAAAAAATGCATTGCCTGGCTGTTCGGCGCCCTAATCATTACTTATGTGTGAGTCGATACCATCTACTGAACCCTTGGCTGACTTCGAATGCTGCGGTCATATTGTCGTCCACGATATGTTCACATTGGCTGGTAGTTGATCTGTTCGTCGAGAGTGGCAACTGACTTGCAAACGTTCCGTCGAGGAGACATAATCAGTGTGCGGTTGGGTGGGTCACGGATGATGCGTTCACTAATGGTGGTAGAGCTTCCGCAACTCAGCTGCCAAGCTCAGCGAAGGGATTGACTACTGATGAAGTTATCTAACACGCACAACACATTGATCACAACGACGTTTTGCGCGTTTGACATTGATGGTAGGATTTTCCGAGTGTCATAAGCTGTATTCCTCTACAGGCCTCTGCGCTCCTCGGTTGCGATACTTAGCTAGCACAACCGATAAAAAAACTAGACGCTTGTGCTAGTCACCTCTCATTATCCAGTGTCAGCTGTAATGATATTTGTTAACTGCCGACTAATACTGTCATAGCATTAGTTGATGCAGGAACGCATGATAGATCGACTTAGGTCTGGTAATACTCATTGCTCACTTCCGGTTAGTTCTGATATTCTGGCAGTCCATCGAACACGAGACCTGAGTTGGGGTTGTATTTCATTGAGAAATAAATAATAACCGAAGCGGCAAGATATTCATCATCCCGTTATTACGGAAAAAAAAACAAAAAAAGGTCACATAGGAAGTTTTCTTCACAGCCATTGGATATTTAGTTTCAGATTGCTTCGATTGGTGCGATTTTCCTGTTTTTCCAACCAATATCTTCAACAGTCAGGTTCCAGTCATCTGATAAGGTATACGTTGATTTTCCTTTGGACAAAAAACTCAGAAGCCAAACAAAATCATTCTCTCGTTCGTGGAATTCTTTCTGGGGGGGGGTCATTTTTACCTGTGTATCCAGGGTTTTTCATCGCCTTACATAGTTATATTCGAAATGTTTCTACCTTGTTTGAATTTCTCCACAAAGGCCTACTTCATCAAAAATTTATTGCGAATGGCATTGATCGCGGTTGTATTGGTTGAGGTGTAGTAGACTCGATCAAGTTAATCACTGCTTTTAAATTTTGTAACCCGTTACAATCATCTGTTAACTTGACCTGTGGATTCGCGCGGAATTACTCCGGGGGGGGGACATTTCGCTGCAATTATCATTACACTGAGCATTATTTGCTGTTCGACTTTCTAACCGCTGCTCATAGCCACTTGCGCGGTAAACATGCTCCGTGTGGGTGAATTGACTCCGACCAAAGGAAGAGTTTTGCACTGTTCTTGTTCAGTCGGTGCTGGAATCCGAATAACACGAAATCGAATGCCGTTATGTTACCCTAAGAACAAGGTCTGTTTCCAACTGCACAGCTCAGTTTTGAGTGAAAATCGATGTCTATCAATACTGTGTTGGCACGACCCATTAAAATTAGGTCACATATGAATGTAACTTGGTTACTTAGTTCGATAAATCACAAGTCGAAGAGAAGACCGCACTTGTGTGAACTGTCGGCGCGTGGGTGGGGAATGGAATGTTGTTTCGTGCTGTTTGCAGGTGGAGTGGCATTTCGAAGGCACGGCAAGTTTCGGTTGACTGTCTGTCTATTGATTCTAGAGACGGAGCGGTGAATAAATCAAGTTTGCTACACCAACCCCAGGTCAGATATCCAATCACCCTATGGAGGTTCAACCTGCAAACACGTAAGTCCACCTGACTCCCTAACCCGCGTTAAGCCCCTGTCCACAAGCCATATCCATGGTCAGTCGCTGCACCGATAGGGTGGCTTGATCGCACCCAGATGACAGGTCACACACTGACTTGGGACGTGGTGTGAATGCCTACGGCCATCAATATATATGTCAGATGCGTATATGTTTCGGTCGATCGACGAGGGATATTGAGTGCCATTGGTTCAGTTGGTCCCAATGACCCTATTGCACCCGGAGAAAATCCCGATCAAACTTTCGTGCAGTCAATACAAATAGCAATTTGGTCAACTGATCCATTGGTAATCGGCGCCAAAGTACCATATGGTTGATGAAAATCAGCTGGGCTTTGCGGTGGGTTCCGGTTGATATCCGGGATGCAGGTCGAACTGAGCCAAACACTCGCTAAGTCTAAAAGTAACTCTTCGGACACGTCTTAAGTAGGATAACTGGAGCTGTTTATTTTCACTGTATCACAGACTGGCTAGTCTTTCGGCGCTAACGAATATCCCAGAATTTTAGAAACACCTATGGAAAACATATGAAGCTGAGAAATCGCTCTTCTAGCTCTTCTGCGACGACTGACATCGCCACAGGGACCCCAAACATTCATTCACCCACTTCATGTTTTTTTTCAGTGGAATACACTTGTCAGCTGATATCATGATACTTGTCTGTAGTTTGGCACCAAGCAGGGGAGCGTGGACTGCTTCATTGATCTCGCGGCATAGTTGGGCAAAAACAACAGGTTTTAGCTAGTGTTCGGTTATATTTTCATCGCTGAATCATTTTCAGGAATTTCACTGACACGCCCAACGCCAAATTTAGATGTCAGTTGTAAACCAATAATGACAGTTCTAATTTTTCATCAATTCATGTCCAGACAAGTCAGCGGGCCAGTGAAATGCGATTGTGTCATAGTAAAAAAATAAACGAAATCCACCGCCGGCCGCCGCAACTCCAATACAACACATTTACAAACTGCTTTAAAACATGAAAAGGGTAAAATATTCAATTCCAAAGATAAGTTAAAGCTACTGGCGGACAAACTTATGCAAAAAAATACTAGTGGCTCAACGAACAAAAAAGTAATTTGCAATAAAATAGTCCTCTCCGTAATTTTGAAACACCAGGAACGCACGTCATCTGCTGAAACTTCAAGCTGCTCACCAATACTCCTCCATAGGGTCCACTTTCCCTAGGATAACTACTCTGTTCACTGGGGTATGGTTGACCGAGAGCAATATTGTGAACTCCTGCTGCATTAGCTGTGGTAATAACATTTCACTCAAGCACTATCACTCTTTTTATAACTTTCGGTTATTGAGATCATGATTATAAGCATTACTATCAATTGCTTTCCGGTCGTACGTCACTATTCCCATTTAATTACTGCCTGAACAGATGTGCTAGCACGAAGCTGTTAGCCACTACGTCTTCACAAAAGGTTGTGGACAATTTGCAACTTCCTATGTCAGTGTGCCCAAAACAAGAAACATAGTCATCCGTTAATCTCAAATCCGCGGTGGTTTTCTGACGTGACGCGTCGGATTTATTCGACGAGTTATCTACTACTTTTAACCCACTTTCCTATCCGAAAATAGAATGTAGAGGTACGTCCACTGTCGCGGAGTATGACGTCTATCCGTTATGATACTACCTTAACCTATCTTAAACGGATTAGGACTACTGTACTTCTGTCGACACGACTATCTCATACAAAAGCAAAAATTGTCCTTTCGTTCTGAAGACGACCATATATAAGTGTTTCTTTTTAACGAAGGGGCTGTAAATCCTCACCTACATGTATATCACTTCCACTTGTCAACGTTTTGCCTGCATGCTACAGTTTCCAATCACTTTACCGTCAGGAAGATCAACGTGTATTGGCCAAGTGGTGATAATTAACGAAGGCGATATCGGTAGTGTCACAGGTACCGGGATCTCGCTCTAGCCGAGTCCACCCACCTGTGCCCCTGATATGGCAGAACATCGGAGGCTAGCATAGAAGTGTCGCTTATTGTAACACAGGTATGGCGATTTCTTACTCTGAGCACTTTCACATTGGAAACGAAAGAATGGCGGTTGGTGATCCTCCAGTATTTAATTGGTAAAACTATCGTCCCGTTCTCAGTTCGGTGACTTTTCAGATGAAAGATGACCCTATCTCTGATACCATGTTTATTCGTGGAAATCATGTAAAAAAAGGTTCGTTTTCCTATCTTTTAGTTTTTAATGCAAAAAAGGTTGCTGTTAGATTAAAAACAACGTAGTTAGCCCTTCTTTGCGTCTTTCATTGTGTTCAAGTTTGCCTGCCTGCGATCAGTCCATTATCTGATTAGCTATCCGAAGAATGCAGTCGGTCGATCTGCAGATCTGTGGGCTCAGAAGGTCTGTATCAACGATGCACTTCACGCAAAACTAAAGTTATTTGAAAGGACCCTGATCTAGAACGGACACCCAGAGAAGTTCGTACGAAAATCTCTAGAACGCCCAGGTAGGCCGGATTTCAGACGGAGTATTTCGGCCCCCAAGAAATCTGTCTGCTTACAGTTGTTAACCATCTGCAAGAGGGCAACTGAAACTGTTACACGTCGCGTAACACCTTCTCTCAGGAGAACATTTAATGCAACACGAACAAGGGTACACTCCTTTAGTACCCACTGCCCAACACAAATCACACTTATTTTCAGTCACGCGAGGCCGACTGGTTAAGTGTTCAACCACTGGCCGGAAGTTCGCATGTTCACAACTCCCTGAGATTCGTGAGATGTGCACTGATAATGATTCCCAATAAGGATTAAAAACAGCTGTACAGTGTTCTTCGGCTTTTTAACATAGTCTGGCCTTACTGGCAGGACGAAATCTCAATTGAAAATGATAAAATCTCCTCAAAATACGATCAGTAAATGTGAAAGACAGATTACCTCTCCATGATTCTTCAAAGTTGTTTGAGAGATTTCGGCAAACTGTGTGGGTCGCTCGGCTTGGCGTCTAGCCCAGAGGGTAACTGCGTATTTTCATCCTGCATTCAGGCCGGAGAAGCTCAATACGTAACCAGTACAACTGCAAATCACCTGATCGATACAACTCAATCCAGCCTAATCGTTCAACATGATTTATCGAGTACTATCTGATCGTTCAAAGGTCATCCGCAAAAAACGCACTCGAAAAGCAGAGGTAATCGCAGTCAATCACCACTCTGTCATGAAAAAGACACGTGAAGGCACTGACTTTACCTTAGTCAACCAAACACTCCCTGGGGGGAATTCAAAGAACCCTTTAAGGATCGGTAACTTAGGAGTTCTAACCAATAAGATTTGGTCTGCTATCCCCTCAAGCCTGTAAACTACTTATAAATGTGCATGTTGGTAGTTGGCCAGGTGCCTGTCAACGCGTTCACCGAGCTAGGCAAATAACTTGCATACGTTTCGTTACATTTCGTCGGGACATCAATGCGCAGTTGGGCGGGTCTGACCAACTAACAATGAATGTACACGACCTACCAATATTCCAACACTGCCAAATGCACTTGTCTGACACGATTTTATGGAAAGCACTGCTCGCGAGCATCGTTTTCTGGTCGAAGATAGGACTACTCAATAGACTTCAATCGATTTTTCCCCTTTCGAAGTCGCCGATTGTCTTACGAGGCAGTACATCTGAGCGTTGCTGATTGGGTAGTCGAAGTCCTGGTTGGCCTGCAGTATGAGGCTCTGCTGATTGGTCAAACAGCGCTTTCTTAAATCCGTATCACCAGTGGTCGATAGGGTTATGAGCTTGTAGAGCACTGGTCTGATATTGAGTTGCGTTGTCTGGTGATTCTACAATGACATCTACGCCTAAGAGTCCATTGTATGTCGGGTTATCCCCTTTGGCATACTTGAGATCCTACATGGCTAGAAGACCCGTGTATTGGTTGAAAAGGTGAAAACTGTGGTCCACTCGCTTCAAGATACTGTTTGAAATATGAAATGTCATTCTTCCTTTTTTTAGGGACACGCCAGCTAGCTTTGGTGAAATGGGCTATTGTGTTACATGGACCTACTACATACGTTGCAGTCGCATTTAATGAGCTGACTAGGATCATCATAATTCTTTGTGATTGCTTAGCCTGTAGGATGTGTATTCTCAAAATGAACAGTGCAATGGAATGCTTTAATTAAAATATGTAACGAAAAAGGGAATTTGCAGGGCGAAAACACATGGTCTGCTTCCATATAACGAATTTATTCAAGTTATGAATTCACAATATATTATTTCAGTCCAGTCAGGTTATGACCAGTAGTTAATTTATCTTTGGGCTTTTTCGCGTCCCACTACCCACGTATCCATAGTTTTTGCACTAATTTAATCGGAAAAATGTTTTCAATCGATCACGCAGCAGAGTTATCAGACCTCTGCGCTGTTTGAGTTAGCGTCGTTCAAATGACGTACTACCTACAAAGCTACCCAAAATAACTTCGGAAAATTGCTTAGAATCCCAACGTCGCACTTGCATTTGCCCGAGAGATAGGTCGAACCTGTCCGCTGGTGCAATCCGAAGAGACACTTTTAGCGATTCTTCCCGCATTTTATGCTATTTGATGTCCAGCTTCCTTCGGAGTGTTAGTCTCAGTTTGAAGTCCACAAAAGTACTGATTTCTTTAGTCAGTTCGTATCTTCAACACAAGTGAAAGAATGATCGTTGTAATCAATGAGCAACAGAGTGACTTTGATAAAAGCATCTTGGAAATCAAGCACTCAACCAGTCATCGCAAACACCGACTACTGCTTGTCTTCCTTTCTTGACGGAATTGAAAAGTTAGACAAACTGAATAGTCTTGTCGAAAAGTGATGAGGCAAGTCCATATTGGTACATTACATTCCTAATGTTTTAACTATGCGGTGCTTTGCGCACAGTTCTAATTGAGAAGCCTTGTTCCCCTAGTTACGGGCCATATCTGGAGACTAAATATATATTTTGTGATTTCCGGTAAATTTTACGTAAATTTCTTATGTATTGGCCCACAGGACCATTGCACACAGACTTCGTTTTTATCATGAAAGTTAAGTGATCGTCACTAAACCATATCTCAAGCTACAAGACAAGACAGCAACCGGTAGACGGTAATATCAGGTTTCTTTGGGCGCATCCTAATATTTGTGTGAAATGTAAGAAGCATAAATGGTGACTTCTCATTAGTAGACCGAACTTCACAGTTGCAGAGTCTGCAGAGAGATATTTGATTAACGTGGACAAGACAACAGTGGTCTAGATGTAAATAGCGATCGACAAAACACAACCTTATGCAGATCTCAAAAGACCTCACCGGAAGAGAGGCTTGATCAAGCAGTACATCACTGTCTACTGGCAGTGCGCATTTGGCGTCCGATAACTGTTACGATGATTTCCTCCAACAAGGTCCACCTTCGGACTGAATCAAATAAGCCGTAGGTGTGAATTCTCTCTTCTAAATGGTTTTTGGTAACATATCCAAGCACCTAATACCGTTTACTGATTGTCCATTCAGGTACTGTGAAGAAGCATGCCGAGATAGATCAAATCCCCCGGTAAATTCGTCTGTCAGAACAAACAATGGACAGGTTTAGGTTAAATACCTTCCCAGTGTGGCAGGGCCTGTCCCCCTTTGGAGTTGTGTTTCTTGTCTACTGTTATGGTGATCAAATTGTCTCCCAGTTGTTGGGTTGACTTTATACATAACTTTGTGAAGAATTCGGGAATTATTCCCATTTTGGTTGTCCTTTATTCAAGGGCCCCAAACTTATGCTATTACAGTTTTCTTACATTATTATATTAGTATCGTTTTAAAGGGTCAACTCTCACAAGCTTTCAAAGCAGCAGGATCTCACGATTTTCAAATAGTAGGAGGGTACAGATGGGTTGGATCGGTTTTCAAGATATCGCCTGAATGATGGACAATCGCAGTCAAGAAAAAGCGCGGGAACAAAATATTTTGATTTCGTATATCGTCAGCAAAACCTACTTTGGCACTGACCACTTCTACCGAACACAACAAACTAACATCGTCCGTCCATTCCGATCGCCCAATCGTCTAGGATTCGGTGATGGGAAGCCGTCTGTCAGCAGGAACTAAAAATATTCATAATATGGCCTGCGTCTCGAAAAGTCTAGCAGTCGGTAACTCCTGGGTCTTTAAAACGGAACAGGCCTTCAGTGGTTTGACTACACATGTGTGCGTTGTATGCAAGTGAGCGGCAGTCCGGAGTTTGGAGTGATTTTACGACCGCAGCGCGCAACTAACCCACATACCCACAAACTGTTAATAATTCAAAAGAACTCATCAACTCGAGCGTGATGGTAGCGCCGCAGGCATCAAGCGAAAGTGGTGTTTGCCCACCATTGGAAACAACATTGTGGAGTAAATTAATGATTGTCGTAACATACAGTTGTTGACAGGGGAATGAGCGAGGGACCGTGTTTTTATGTGTGCTGGTGCACAAATAAACATATCAGGGAATGCATATGGAGAGTTTGTATGGCTGTGGAGTAGCCCTGTGCACTCACCTGTGGTTTGAAGCAATGACTTGATCCATATCAAGAAGTGTAATTACATTGTTTTTATTTTGCTGCTTTATGCAAACATTCGACTACCGGCTTGAGAATTTCGAACATTTAATGCGATGTTTTAGCCTTGTTCTACTTTAATGTGAGATCACCGGTACAATAATTTATTTGTTTTCGCCCAACAACGCCTTGTATATATTTTTGTTTATTCAGAACAGTTGAGCTGAAGCAAGGAGGAGCAAGTTATTTGTAGTAATTTAAGTCGGCTAATTTCAGTTTAGAAATGTGTCTTTCGGACAACCTCTGTGCCAGTGCCTAGCTGCTGAGATCTTTTAACTTAGAACCAGACGATAAATAAATCTGTATGGGGAAAACGAAGTAAAACTCATTGCAAGAGTTAAGAAATCTGTCAGACTCACCGTGCAATTGGAACATGACAGGATAAATGAGAGAATTACGCTTAAACTCACTCCCATCACATTCATTCAGTTAAAGGCTAGGAGAGTTGAACAATTTTTTCTCTGGATAGTGAAAAGGATTTCCTCGGAATGAACCTTAAGCTGATACATGGAGTTCCTGCATGTCATCCTTAAAAAATTCTGCCCAAGCTCAAAAGTGGTTGGTGACTGATTGTAAGAAAAGTAGTTTTGCTAGACTTCAAAAACAAAGACATGCATTACCATGAAAGTAACCAAATCCCATGATAAATCAACCAGTAGATGTCATTATTTGGAGAGAGGATGCTAGATTACTAGCCCATGAAGGCTGCACGGTCGAGATTTATCTAAATTAAGTTTGTTTTGAGAGGCTTAAATCTGATGCTAACCCAGACGCATATTGGTGGATAGTTGAAAATTGGGAACACTGCTCCGAAGGCTTCAGCAAATGACATTCAAAGATTTTTTCAACAGAATCTATTAGTCTTTCTCATCAATCAGTGCAATTAGCACGTTACAAGAGATCGTTTGTGCAAAAAAATTTGGGAAACCTTTGCCTGAAATCCCAATGAAAGCGGACTATAAAAATGTGCATGAGTGTCCGGTTCTTGTCCTTAGCGTCTGTATTGCATTCGTATTTAGGCTTCTTGTCCAAAATTAATTTTCTTTTGGTCACTGCGCAGCCAACTGGGATGACGAAATATTTTAGCCGTGTTGTTACCAGCGTTTGCAGGAAGGTCAGTTACATGGTAGTAAAGCTTTAAATTCGCCGAATATGATTGGTTACCGCTTTAGAAACTATATAAACTTAAGCAGAAGTGGAAGACTCCCCCAACCAACCGCGCACTGACAATGTCTCCTCCTCATATGGTGACGAAACATTTGCAAGCCGATTGCCGAACTCAGTAAACAGGTCAACTACTACCTGATCAGCAGCCAACAAACGAGTATTTTATCTACTCTTCCAACAATTTAAAGGTTACAAAACCGGGTAACCACGAACTAGAGCTGTTGCTTTCGAAATCTGTTTGGATTTAGATAGATACGATCGACCTCACTCTCGTATGGCTCCTATATGCGCTTGAAATTAAAAGAGAACTTGACGAAAACAGTGCGGAGGCTGTTTTTTATTAGTCAATTACTTATCTGAACGTTAGATTCTTAGACAAACTGCACTATCACCACCAAATGTGTAGTGCTGGAAATCTCATTTGTTGTCTCGAGAGTGGAGAATTTATTAAGCCTTGACAGCATCATTCAGTGGTATATTAAATTGCATACTCAGATGTCCAGTTGCACAGCGGTACCTGTGAACTACTTGGAAGGTCGCGGATGCAAAAGAAATATTTGTTTTGAAGAAATATTAACGGTGATGCCAACCATGAACAGTTGACGGTACCTTGTTGGTTGTGCATGCAAGTGTTCTCTCTCTGTTTGCTTTTGTTCGACAACAAACAAAACGATTTCCTCGTTGGAGTCCGTTTTTTATAGTCCCACAAATGACCGTTCTGACTTGCGAATTGGATGCAACCAAGCGGTTCTTCCCATGACAGACTGAGTCCATCTGACTGTAGTGCGGAGTCAGTTGATGTTGTTGCTGCCGCCGCCGGTACTGCCGTGGTTGTTGCTGTTGCTGTTGTTGATGATGTTGTCACTGTCATTCTATTGAACAACGATCTCTCAATATTCTATGTCATTTAATTCGTTCTTCTTTGAATAGAGATATTGTTATAATGCCATCATATGTTCTGTGCAAAACGGCAGGCACCCTCAAGGACTGTTTCGCAGGTTCGGAAACGAACAATGCACGGTATACTTAGAAAATCGTCTGAAATAACTTCGTTGCGGCGTAATTGGTAGACCTGGTTATTAGTGTGGCTTCTCTGAAATTAGAATAGCGAGACGTCTCACAGTTTGCCGGAATCTCGCTTACGTTACCATCAGTTTGAAAGTTCACCAGCTAGACGGAGTCTCGATATTTAAGACAGTCTTTTATGCACCTATTTTTGAACCCACTCGTCTACTCCATTAGTTTGAACTGGAGATTCAAGCAAACGGCCAATTTACTTCCAGTATTTTATGGTGTCTGTCAAAGTAATATTTAGTGAAAACTCCACCTCGGTGATATCGAAATACCGTTCTTTGTAGACTGTACAAATAGAGTGATCAAAATTCGCTGACGGCTCCGCTTCACGTTCGAATTTGTTTGATTCATTTATAGCCGCGTAGATGCTTTATTTCGTGGTGTTCGAAATTACGTAATATTCAATAGAGATTTCATCTTGTCAGTGAAGCAAATCTATGCTGAAAAGCTGAGAAGTACTGTACAGCTGTTTAGTCCTTATTGGGACTCAGCAGCAGTGCGCATCTCATGAAACCACCCGGCTGGTGGTTGAACACTTGACCATTTGGCCACAAGTGGTTGATCAGCAGTGTGATTAGCTTTTACTGAGACAGAACAGAGCGCCACTCATGCGTCAACAACGAAAACCACATCGCATGGTTACGTAGTGACTGGCTCCTCGAGTGTCGACTACTCAGAAGGAAGTTTCACACTTCCAGTGAAATTATCTTTCTTCTGAGCTGCTTACATTCTCCTTCGTTTTGTCTGCTTTTCCTTGTTTAACCGACATCCAACAGCCACACCTGTATAACGCATTTTCTCCTTATTCCTCACGATAAAACGGTAGAAGAAAAATCTATCCACTCTAGATTGCTGCTGTTTCTCCCGGTAGTTCACACACCAATTCGTGCCTTCTATGGTCTGCGTTTGAAAAGGCTCCCATGAAAGAGTATTATCACATTACATTTCGCTTGACCATATAGCTTGCTACGTTTTTACCTTAGCTGTTATGATTTCACTGTTACATTAGAAGTAGCCAACTCTGTTAGTTGTACAGTGGCGTTCAGCCTACAGCTCTTCCATTGATAGAAAAACCCGCATTAGTCTTCTGAGTATTTTGAAGTACACTTTTGGATATTTTTGGGAGAGTAGAGGTGGAAGCTGTGTGTTGAAAGTGACGGTTCTCTTTTTTAAACCGGCGTTATCCTTGGCAACCTTTGGTTATCCGCATGTATTCCTGTAAAGGCAAATTGACTGAACAGAGTGGTTACTGGTTCAATGAGGGCGCCAGCATATTCCCTGGGTGGCACGTGTGAGGAAAGACTACCGCTAGGAGTGTGCTTTTGAATTGCCTGTGAATTGCAACACCTGTTCGACTGACCATATATTTAAATCCCCTATAGGCACCGGATGTAGTTGATTGACAGCCCCAATAAACTAGCGACGTTCCGGTGTTCTATAAGCCGTAAAAGTTCAGCCTAGTTTTGCTAGCTGCGGGACAGCACTACTGTACACCAGCAGTTGGAAAGAATTAGTGAATTGAATTGAAGTGAAACAACTTTTAACCTCTCGTAGTGCTCATAACCGTGTACTGCACTCGCAGTGCTCGTCATATTTTATTGCACAATCTCATTTCCAGGTTACGAACAGAGGACGAACAGATAATTTTGGCACTTCACAATCGGTTGACAATGATGATCAAAAGTGACATTAAATTTGATGCGACAATGACCGTGTCACTGGAACCGTTGTTAGCAAAAACAGCTACCAGGTCTTGGCAGGCTAGTGCAGACATTAAACAGTTAAACTGCTTAAAATCTTTATCTTCAGGTCTTTATTTTACATTTGACCAGTTTTTGACTGAACACCGGAGGATCACGTAATGATATCCGGGAGTAAACTCAAGATTATATATATATATATATATATATAGTAGCGTGATCTTTCCCATTTACAGCCCTAGACTTACAACACGCATATTGACAATGGTTAGTTGACGAAACTTCAAACGGTGCACTCAAACAATGAACAGCTGTGTAATCAAAAATATTCGAGCTTTGTTGTTCAAAACCAACTTATTTTCCTGTGGAGAATATACCCGCTGAGTGGATGTCTGGGACACGGGCGCGGAGCCTCGTGCAGTGTCTGTAGAATTCATTTAGAAGGAGCTACCTCAGTCTTTAGCCTAGTATATAAAACTTTCTAATTTATCTTACGGTTAAAACAACACAGGCACAGATATTTTTAAACGCGTATTCTCAGTAAAAAAAAACTTAGAATTCTATTTACTATAGCCCGAGATGTGGAAGATGGAGGATAGAACCAACAACACACGGCAGGATTTTACTGTATCTAAGTTGAAACTGAAAACCGATTACGTACCTAAACCCAGAGTTAAGTTGAGTAAAAATCGGTCAACTGAGAACCGAGCAAAGTAACCTTTTGGGCACAGAAAGTACTAACGAAACTAACAAACTCGACTGGTTGATACGAAGTCGCACACCTAACTGAGGTGTTGGTGAGGAATACAGAAGTATTAGCGAATACAACACATCCCGCAGATAAGCAAGATGTGCATCACTACCTTATTTGAGGGATTCGGACTCACCTCCTCAGCGATGACCGGGGCGGTTATTCACTCTCTACTTGTAATACCTAACGTCAACAACAATCCGTAAGTAGCTTAAAGGATGAATAACACACAAGACGAGCCAAACTTCTATCTGAGTAGTCGTCACTCGAGCGGCCGGTCAGCACGTGACCACATGATGTGGTTTCCATGACTGAATGATTAGTGGTGCTATGTCATATTTAAGAGCGAGATAATCACGCTGCTGATCAGCTGCTCGTTGCCAAACGGTTAAGAGTTCCAACCACTAGCCGGGAGCATGCGAGTTCTAAACTCTTAGTTTTATTAGATGCGCGCTGATGATGATTCCCAATAAGGATGAAACAGCTGTACAGTACTTCCCGGCTTTTCAGCACAGATTAGCCTCACTACAGGACGAAATCTCCTTTGAACATCTACTACGTCCACGAATGTGCCAAAAGCACAAAGATAACAAAGCTCGTCGGTCAAAACCGGTCAAACCACTGGACGCCTGTGCATTGCCGGAAGCCACAGACGGTTTGTTTTCAGCTGCATGTGGTGCTGTACGCATGGTCCTGGCGCCGATGTAAATCCGAGGGAATAGAATCGGTGGGCGGACATACAGAGGCCTATCGCAAGCCGACCCAAACATGATGGAATAGTAATGGGCAGTAGCACCGGTTGCCTGTTCGCCATCGGGGGTACCGGTCTCACTCATCACTTCACTTAATTTTCAACATAATACCGTACTCCTCCAGTATAGTACCTACATTTGTTCACGGGAGCACTCAGTCAAAGGGATGATGGATAATCTGGCAATATTCCATTAACTCTGCGGCCAAGGAGTTATCACCCTCAGAATGACAATATCAAGCGGAAAAAAATCACCTGGGCTTCAGAGTTTTACGTTTTTTAGGTGGACCGTTGAGTAAGTCGGTGATACGTAGAGCCAATCCTGCTTAGGTACTTGCATCGGTACGTTGCGCAAGTAAATGTGGTCGAGGTCGCATCGCGTAGATTCAGTCCCTACCGAACGGCTCACTTGTCTTCAAGCAACGCACCCCGTCACAAAGCCTTTGATGCCTCTTTGGATAGCTGCGCTCCCTACCGTTCTGTCCAGTTTCAGGTTCTCTCGTGACCTAAAATGAAAATATACTGCGATATCTCGAATATCGTACCAAATGAAACGTGAGGCTGCCTGTGTGCAGCACATTCAGTTGAAGAACATCATAAACGAGAGCTTCACATGAGTCTCCCGTGTAAACCTACCCGAAGGATGTCCCAATAGGGGAATTTCGGGTGTCCTGGATTTTCAACTCCATTCTTCAGCTGGTCACAGGCAACTTGTTTCAAGATACTAGATCGAGTTATTCGCTTCAAGTAGCCTAACCAGCGCTGCTAGTTCTGCATTAGACTGTATTCAGCTCCAACCGCGTTTGTCTTTCAGAAGACTTCCGTATGCAGAATTTTGTCATCCTATTTGATCCGAAGGATTTGGTGCGGACAGTGTAAGTGAAATCGGTCAAGAACCAGAACAGTTCCGTAAGCAAGTCGTCCAGTTCCGTTGCTCTCTTGTTTCTGATTTTGTTTGTGGCGCTCAGCGGTTCCGTGGGTTTGAGTAACTCCTTAGTATATACTAAGATGGATGTACACTATAGCCCAAATGAAATTTTCATTGGAAAGAGATATTTCCAAGCTACCGGAATTTTATCGAGCTTTTTAGGTTTCATACCATGTTGTTTGCCTTCAAGCAACCAAAGATATTGGACTTTTATTCCACTGATTTCTTTCAGCCCGATAAAGAATTCTTTGTGACAATGGCGAACCGCGTACGAGTGGAGCTCTTTACTTTGTTTGTCCACGATTACTCTCTTGTCTGCCACAGGTGCTTCAGAAGCTTGGTCCTGTCGCTTCCTGGCCTCTGCCTTCATAGGATATTGAAGTGTTTTGGCGAACGTCTAATTCTTCTGTTGAATCAAAGTAGATTTCTATGAGCCCTCTTTATAACACCAAACTCGGCTATCTCCTTACTTTAGCCTAACTGTATTCATAGCAGTTGCTTGGATATGTGATCCTATTCTGGCGCAGTGGTTTTTGCGTATGTTTTGGGCTTGAGCACCCGCCAGTCGCTGCAGATCTTCGACGCAGTTTTCTCGTTTAGACTTCTTTTGTCCATCCTGAATGAGTTTCCTACTAAACCATGACGTGAGAGTTTTTCGGGTACTTTAGCATGTGTCAGTGGGTAATCCTTATTTTATTGAGCTCCACGCATTAATTTCGTGATAAATGTATTACGAAGACCTCTTTACTGCATACTGGCATCTTTCGTTAGATGTCTGTACGACCTCCTTGAATAAGTCCACGTGGCAAGTGATGTCTGCTTCCCCCCATTGAATCAAGTGTTTGCTATTAAGATTTCGGATACTAAACACCGTTAGTAGTCCTCCAACTTTGTCATTCACTGATTCTATCCCAAGGTGACCAAGTATTTCCTTCCATGTTTCCCAGTCTTTGCTAACCCTAGCACTGGAATCGGCTGACGGGAAGAGGAACTAGCTTAAAAGTGTAAATCCGACAGGGTCTGGTGTCCGTTCGTAGAATATGTTCGTCTCCTCCACTGAGTGTAACACTGTGGAGGCATAGGCGCTAATAACTGTGACATTCATTGCTCCTGACAGCCAGAATCTGATGGCAATCGTCTCCTAGTTGGTACAGTCTGACCGATGCATTATTCTGTGGTTTACACCACTAACAACTACGAATCCGATGTCTTGTTCACATCGGCTTTGTTGTATTTTCCCACTTCAGCGGAAATCATAACCAGAGCCAGCCACTCACAGCTTCCTTTGATCAGTCAGTCGAGTTCCACTGAGTGCACCGAGGTCTATTCTGTAGTGTTTGATTTCTACTTCGGCCAAAGCAGTTTGCCTTTAAGGTCTCTCTCCTCTATTCTCATTGAGATAAGTCCTCATGTTCCAGGTACCAAACCGTATAAGATGTATCTTCTTTCTGCCTGTAGTCCGCATTGTGTGACGAGGAGTAGAAGTCTTTGACTGGTGAGCCTGGTTTAACCCATCCCAAGCCTTTGAGTTCAAGGTCCAGCCCACAAGTCAGTGGTTGGTGACCTAGCCCAGGGCGCAGGGAGTAAGGTATAAAGGTCTGAATTATAATGCAAATACACACAGTAGGTGGTTTTCGAATAGTACCGGTCTCTTGATTTTATTAGTATCTCTACAGTAGCGGATAATGCGCTGGTGGTCACGGGCAAGCGCTGGAAGACAGGAATGTGTGACTAACCCGTATTTCCTCCGGGAAAGGCAACATCGTTGATTCCATAACTATGAAAGTGCTGCTTGCCTGGGAGAGATATCTTACTGTTCTCACA
>SJOL01009849.1:1308741-1387790 GCA_004794785.1 Opisthorchis felineus
CTGTGTCATTTTGTCTATCAGATATCCACTGACCAGTCGAATAACTCATTCATCCCACTCATCCTCGCTGTATGGTTTTAGAGAGACCCATTTGTGTATGTGCCATCGACATATTTGCAGTCTGTCAACAGTTGAAAAAATGTTAGGTAACTAGGTGGGTGACCCAAAACAGCATAAAAAGTCACCAACTTTGGTATAAACAGTTAGTGAGTTATTCAGCCATTCTGAATACTGATGGAATCAACCTGATTACTCAGTTGTGATCAATTAGGATTTCGTCCTGTCGGTTAGGAAATTCTATTCTGAAAAGCCGAGAAGCACTGTATAGCTGTTACAGTCTTATTGGGAATCATCATCATTGCGCATCTCATAAAACATAGATTTTACAATCCGCGACCTTCTGGCCAGTGCTTGAGCACTTAGCCGCTCGACCGTGAATGGCTGGACAGTTGTGTGATCAGCTCCCACTTAGGCGGGATATAGCTCTGCTATCCTTTCAGTCACGGAACCCACATCACATGGTCACGTATTGACTGGCTCCTCAAGTGACGACTTCCCAAAGGAAGGTTTCACTCTCCTTGTGAAATTATTCTTCCTCTGAGCCACTTATAGATTGATGTTACTGTGAGATTTGACAATTTTCAATTGAGATTTTGTCCTCTCAGTGAAGCCAATCTATGCTGAAAATCCGAGAAGTGCTGTACAGCCGTTGCATCCTTGTTTGCAATCATCATCCCACGAAACCCAGAGAATTTCAATCCCGCGACCTTCTGGCAAGGAACTTCTGAGTTTCGTGTGATGCGCACTGATGATTATCCCCAACAAGGATGAAACGGCTCTACAGTGCTTCTCGGCTTTCCAACACAGATTTACTTCAATTATGGGACAAAAATTCAATTGAATATTGCCAAATTTCCTCACAACTCCAATGCTGAGTAGTAGTCAGCCTGCTCGGATATGTCATCATCTAGTTATATCTAATTCACCAGTTATCCAAATAATTCGGCAGGTTTGTCATCGGGAAGAAGAACACTCAAGCAAATATCTACGTGGCCGACCTCTCCAAACCAGTCTAGTGAGCTCTAATAAGGAAGAAAGGCTGCTGATTTATTCTGGGTCCAATCGTATATTTATTCAAGACATGTCGCCAGTCGTCTTTAAAAGGTACTACAAAATTTGGTTTTGTCCGTTTACAAATGCGGAGGTCCTGTGTGGTAGAATTTTGCATGCCGTAAAAGGCAACTGACCCAGTTAGCGACAAGCAAAATAGACACAAATTTCATGA
The DNA here is from genome assembly GCA_004794785.1 of Opisthorchis felineus. Lineage (NCBI taxonomy): Eukaryota > Metazoa > Platyhelminthes > Trematoda > Opisthorchiida > Opisthorchiidae > Opisthorchis > Opisthorchis felineus. The sequence continues at coordinate 1,310,027 of SJOL01009849.1, forward strand.
GCATCACACACTCTTGTGAAAATGCATCCTAACAAACCCATACTAACCTTGTACTGTTCAGCTACGGGATTGGATCCATTAAGCGGCATTCAACGTCTATCAATAGAACTCAGACTGTATATTCCAACCCTTCCATCTGATCCTTCTAAACGCAAAACATTCTTGCTGCCATCAAGTCGTTACGTTTAGCTTCTACTTTGCGGTTTTCACTTTCTTCAATGGCTGAAGTGGATGCTTTTGAAACTGATATCTTGCGCAGGCTGATATTACTGTTTCAGTGAGTAATAAATCATTGAATAAACGAAGCTCACTGTTTGGTACCCATATCTGCTAGAAGCCAAATAAACGAGCGATTCCAAATACAGGCTAGAAGGATACAAAACTGTCTACAGTCTGCTTACCAGGACAATATGACAGGCGACCCCGTTGATGACTCTCAGCCTCAGTAAAAAGAACCATGAAGTAACATTTCGGCTTTGGTTGTTCGTAGCACGAATACTACTTTTTGAGTAGGATTTTGGTTCAGCTTCTGATATGGTAGACATGACAGATACGACTAAAAACGAACATGACTATGGTCATAAATAGCACCGCCTGATTTGCTGAGTGGTGTGGTGTGAGGTGACGCTGACCACAACAGTCAGTCAGTAGTAGACATATGATGGTTCAGTGCGAGTGTAAACAAACAACCAAACGATGCCTGAAACTGCCACCTTCAATGAGGGCCCACCATAAAGTTTTCAAGTCAGCCAATCTGTTTTCAGTAGTTGCAATCTTTGGAGCATATCAGGCTGGGTCTGCCAGTCTTTAAAACCCAGGTTAATTGTTGGTGGCTGTTCAGTTAAGTTTATTAGCTATAAACCATTTGCCAAGAGTGCACTGTTACCAGCTGCTATAGCTCCGGTCGTCGGAAAACTGAACAGCGCTGGATATATAGCCAAGCATTGGAGGCGATGACATGATCAGTTAGTTTGTATTGGTTGGTGGTTGAGGGAGTTGTTGAAACTGTCCTCATCACTCTCGTTCAAAAAGCCTTCCTGTTGTCTTTGAACACGTTGGTCTGTTTTGACATGAAAATTACGGTGCCTGTGGTGTGCACTCGTGGCTCTTCTGCACCACTTCGCCCTGAGTGCCAGATGACACTTGCACGTTCCTGAATGACCGAAAATTCCATTTCCACTAAACAATAATTTGAGTGCTAATTGAGTTCAGCCCAAGTGATTGTTCGATTTCTTCTCCCGCCGCGTAACCATAGTTTTTCCTCTTTGGTAGTAACAACATGCGGTTAACATAAGTCTTTTATTGTAGGCTTGCTACTTCGAGTGAAACTAACCCTTTTTCCGGTTTTCGCGTGTTTGGAGGCAACTGTCTGGAAACGCCAATGCGCCTCAGATTACGGTGAATCGAAGCACGCAATCAACTATCATCGGTATCTGAGGAAGCATAGAATTTAAACCCTTATGTGAGTCACCCAAAAGGTAGAGGCGAACAGTATACAAAGAAATAATCAGCTGTTTACTTTCCCGGTTCTGATATATTAAAACATGAGGCTAAATAATGAGGAATAATTTACTGGAGAAAACTGAAGTATAGTTCAACTGTATATGCAACAAGCTGGTAGCATGTGCCTCTATCCTGTCTGGATATTGTATCTACATGCAACTAGCTATGAAAATACCAAATAGCAGTTGGTAGTACATCTTATTAAAATAACTCTGATGCTCGAACAAAGGTGAGCATATCATAAGGCTGTTGAAAACTCTTCGAAAGCTCACGACCGGCTTCATCTTTCGTGGGGCTCATGGGGTAGGCACAGTCCCCTGTTTAAAACCAAACTGATATGCAAACGATTATTACGCGAAGAGGTTAGTAGACTTATCTTGATAGAATATATCATGAAGAGACCCGCAAATTAGCTAAGGAAAGCGGCAGAATGGTCTGGTAATCCTGGTAGATTTCGCGCCGCAGAACTAGTTACCTAAAGTCAGTCTTGAAAATCAGGACAACGATGTGTTACCCTTGTTCCAAACTTTTTCAGACGAATTTCTAAATTTGTCATAACCCCTTGTACTTTTTACCCATCAACCATATAGTTCTAAGGAGCCGCAATATACCTGGCGTGACCAGGTCTGATTCGATGTCGCAAATTGATTTTTTAGCTTTCATCAGCGCCGATGCACCGGCCTTCAGAAATCACTGATTTATGTTTTGTCCGTTCTATTTGACAGCTAATCCATTTGAAACACAACCGAGTCAGACTGGTTGTCTTCCAAAGAAATTTTAATAAAAGCCTAAAGAAATTTTAAAGTTACTTTAGACCTACAAACAAAATGTCTCGTCTCTATCATCCAGGTGCCAGCCGCGAAGAATAGCATTTTTATTCGAGCTGGTCGAGTTATAGTCCAAGTTTTACGTAATAGTCTGGATGAGTTGGCAAAACTGTCTAACTCAAATCGGTTTAATTAGCTGGAATATCTTGCTCCGGTTTGGAGCTTTGCTTAGTCCATTCATGTTGACCAGGCAGAATTTGTTGGTTCACTTTCCTCCCAAGAGTTCTATTTATCTTCATTTTCCAGCTCTGATGCTGTGTTGAATGTTCACCGGGAAGATAATATGAACTGTTCTTAGATATAATAATCCTGCTAGCCTTGCTGATAGGTTAAATAGGCTCCCCCGTATCCCCCAAGGACAAATTTCACCTACAATTAAGATACTGGAAGGGGCAGATAGCGGTGTCACTGATAGTGGAACCTCGCCTGAAGAGGGAGGGCGAGAAAGCTACTGAGGACAAAGAGAGGTGTGATTAAATGGCTTTGCAACTAGATTGTCTTTTACGCGTATAGTAAAGCCTGCGTGGGTTGAAAATTGTCATCCGCCTTCTGTGGTAAAGGGGCGCGAACACGTCTCAATTTAATTGGCCATATGAAAGATGAGTCTTCAAAAACGTTTGGATAAAGCTGGTCTTCTCAAAAGCAAAGTGCTATCCTGTTGCCTACATTAACAGCAAGGTATGGGTTACCATTGTTAATTACGTTAAAATACATGAGGGTTTATTTTGTAATCTGGTGTAGCACTGCACACACTGTGTCGGATGATAAGTTTACGCGCTATTTGATGGTAACATAATTTCTTGTGCGCTGGAAGCTCAGTAACTCGACCATTGCCAAGATACTTGTACCGGTGAGTATGGTTTCAGCAGCTAAATGACTCAAACGAAGTCTCATGTAGAATTTTGTGTGCTATGCACCCGCCAGAATTTTGCTCCGCAATCTTGACTTAATCAACAGCGTATATAGAATTTGTTTTTAATTTTTAATCAGTCTCAAAAGCACATTTCTGCTGTGTTGCAGTCATTTTTCCGAACTCGTTTAAACAGACCATTCCCATTAAATCGGCTTCTAAAAGTTGATAATTCTACTTGCAGTAATCTCACGTAATGTTATGGAAAACTGGACCCGAGCAGTCCATTCAGCCTTCACGATTTATAGCACTGTCAGTTTTAACAGAAGACCAGACAACGAATACGTGTGGTAGCATAAGGCAGTGAAGCATTAGTGCGGAATACTGGTGTGATGATGCTGTCGATGATGATGGAGTTGATGGTGATGAATGGTATAAGGAGAGAAGTTGTTACAGTTGATCACTAGAGGAAAACATTTTGAGGCCTGCCGACTCTTTGCCATCTATAAGGCTTCCAAAAACTGAACGTGTTATAGATTTGATGATAACGAAATCTCAAATTAGCTGCCATATTTTAGTAGAAAAGCCATGGTAACGACCTTCAATAGCAGTTCACAGAAAGTGGAGAATATGACAGCAATAAGAGAGGCTTGTTTAAATGATGGTTATCAGCTCAAACACCGACGAAAACTGGACCTTTCTGATATGTGGTTTCTTAAAATCAGAACAATTACGGTTGCCCAAAGCAGTTTGTGTGTAAGTTAAATTTTAATTCGTGTGCATCAGTTTCAAAAACGTACAAGCTATGCGAATGCAACCCAAAGCTGTGCGAAAAGGTTGAAATCTTACCTAGGGAAATTCATAGCACCATTGAATAAACCACATCCAAAACAGATATCGAAAGGTTTTTCGTAGTGTTTCCTAACTCACGACAGGATGTTGAGTAAACTTATGAATGCAGGTCGATGGGAACAGTGTGTTCCAAACGGAAATACGGTAGCGAGCTAATTTGAGTTGATCCGCCTATATCGCACACCCAAATGATAACGATGGTTTGGATCTAGCTGAATACGTGCGATATGAATGTGCCAGTTCCTGTGCACTGACTGTGAGAACAGTAAGTCCAAACATATAGCAGCTGTACAAACAGTTGTTTGCTTTAAACAACTGATGAACAGTCGCAATCTCGTCGCATCTGACCGTCTTTAAGGGGTTGTTTATTGAAAATCAATCGGACTGTTCCTTGCTCTCAATGTGGGACAAGCCTGCAGTTTTATAATGAGAGTAGTCAGATCCTTTCCCGAAAAAAGTAAATATGGAAAATAGTTTAAATGCGTAAAGTCACTGCTAAGGTAGCGTGGGAGAATGTCTTGTTTGCTATTTTTTCCTCTGAAACACGGCATTACACATTTCTAATCCTTCTGAAATATTTACCTACACCTTAATCATTACAACGTAAAGAAAAATGCTCTTGCGTTTCAGCATGGATTTCTACGTTCATTAGAACTTATTTTCGGTTCTAAACGAATGATGGGTTTCTGAACAGATAGTGAACCACTCGACTGGATAGCAGATGAGCAAGACTATGTGTGCCTTTGGGTTTAAGTAGAACATGTCGACGTAAAATCGGGGGCTGTGTCTACCTGATGAGCGAAACCCGTTGTGCGCTGCCGAAATGTTTTTATCAATCTTATGGGTAATGTGTTACGTCTGGACAGTATGTGCTTTTTGTTAATCTGCGCTCCAGGACAGGTTTTTTAAGGAGACACAATAAAGGCCATTTCAGACTCAAAAGTCATTTGCCCCTGTTTTAGACTGTTTTCATATTATTCCTGTGGCGGGACGTGGACTGATAATTGCTCCTAAATAAGTCCAATGATACGACATATTACCCTGTGAACTTTATCACCGACTGAACAGAGAAACCGCTTCAGTCAATAAATGGTCCGTGAACGTGTAAAAACGCTCTAGATTAATGGGTCTAAGTAGTCCTCACGTAGTGAACTGATGCTAGAAAACATCATATAGATCCAAACCGATTATACTATCTGATTAAGGACGAGACTTCTCAAAAACCTGCTTCTCCATAGATCAATAAAAAATGCAGATATGAAAGGTTGGCAGAAAAATAGACAACAATGGACCAAATTCACTTGAACTGACGTGTGCTCTACTTAACTGTTCACTGTCAGATGAGCTGCAACCATCATTCCACCCGAAGCGAATTTTATCCCGGTAGGTTAGAGAGAATAGAAGCAGTTGTACTGTACATTTGATATAATTCTACCCAGTTTTTCCTCGAGGAGGAGGGAGGACCAGACACACGATTTCAGCTGACAAACTGTCAAGATTTCAAACCGAAAAACGCGTGATTTAAGCTGAGAGTGTACGAACGCAATCGGTGGGGAACTGCCCAGAGAGTTTTTTATTCGATCACTTTGACAACAGGGAGACAATGGGAAATTTAATCATTCTCTCTACCCACTGCCTCAATATTCAGCTAATCTGCTTGTTGTTTATACAACAAAGTGCATAGGAGAAGTATTCGCATACGTCATTTTCAACGGATGAACACATGTAAACTTACTTGGTAAACTCCAAGATGAGCAAAACCAGTTGTGGGCTGTCGAAGAACTTTCAGAAACCTTATGGGTAGCGCGTTACGTCTTTACAATGTGTTTCGAGATCTCAAAATTCGTACGGACTGGAACATGAAACGACCCGATGCAGCAGATTCAGGTGAAGAAGATCATAAACGAGAGAGTCAGCTTGGATTCAGATGAGTCTTTGAAAACCAAACTGGTAGGCAAATGAGTGTATTTGTCCAAGTTGTGCAATTTAGGTTCATTTAGAACAAAAGGTTGACGGAAATACGGAACTAGAGATGAGTCAGTCAACAACTGACAACGTGATGTGAATTACGTGATCAAAGAGTGTCACTATATTCTGTCCTACTGTGAGTTAATCACACCGCGGATTGCCAGCTTGTGGCAGACAGATTTGGACCTCCACTACCAATTAACTATGCAGCACAACTGGATGCTATGCAATACGACGCTGTAAGCAGACATGGGAAAACCAGTCCGATTACCGTCGGTAGCCGGCCTTCTAAAAGCAAACTGTCATCTGGATGGAACCGTATTGACCTGACCTCCCCAGCCTGCCACTACACATTGAGAAGAACCACCGAGCCTGCATCCCCGACAGCCTGACTGCGACCAGGTTCATACAGTGAACTCTACTCTATTCTACAGCCGTGCTTAACGGTTCCATTAAGTTTCATTGAGTAAGTAATTTTATTAAGTGGTTTTATTAAACAAATCGAATTGTGGAGGAAACAAATTACTGCATAAAGTTTGCATTACTACCAATAAATGTGAACTAACTATGGTTTTAATGTGAAGCAAAACAGGAGCGGGTTATTTTGGTTTTGAGGTTTCATTAAGTTTTTTTAATTAGTAGAGTGGAATTGAATTAGATGTAACGTTAAGCAGACTCACTAGATGGCTATGCGCTTCTCATATGGAAATCATTTTAGTAGAGTTTATTTTCTTAGAATTTTCTTTGGTTAGCCTGAAGTCTTCCTTTCTCTAACAAATACTTGTGACATCAATTCAAACCTATGCTTTCGGGCTGCTCAGTAAACATTACACTCCCTGTAAACCACACTTTACACAGAAAAATGCGATCTTGATAACTACATCAGAATAACCTGAGAGCGGACTGATCTTCATATTAAACGCGACAGGTGACTTGGTTGAAATTAGAGATCAGCCTGCATTCCAATAATTACTACCTAAATATAGAGTTGGTGAAACTCAGGCTCATGATTTTTCTGAGTTAACTGATCCGAATCAAAGCCCGTCTCGAGCGGTGACTGCCACCTTCTCGTTGAAGGAAATATTGACTAAAAGCGAAGGTAGTTTAAATGCCGCTATGGATGTGCGATCAAGTCACAGCGATCAGAATAAGGAGCAATGGCTCTAGGTTTGTTTTCGGAAATAAACAGAACTAAGCTTGAAAGATTTCTGTCTGGAAGTGTACGCCTCAGTGCAAGCTCAAAAGGGGTTGCTGATGAAATAATTCAGCAAAAAGGAAAACAGTACTTCTGTGGTTACCTTTTACTCGAGAGATCTGCTATAAGCAAATTTCATTCAGATTGGTCTTTTCCCCGACCGACGCTAGCAAACAAACTGTTGATTGTATGCAAATTTTAACAGAAAAATGGGAATATGTGTGTTTAAAACAAGAGGCATTTTTAAGGATTTGACGTCAGGATAAACAAACATTGGTAAAATTCAGCGACACCCTCAGTTAATGTTCACTTTGTGTTTGTTGAAGGACAGCTGGCCTACTTTTAGTACGTACTTCACTTCACTCGATCAAAATATGTTCGTTCTTAATGTGTTGCCCCTGAAAACCTGGTTACTTCTCATCACTTTTTTCTCATTTCTGACGTCAAGTTTAAGCATAGCATGTTACAGAATTGTGTTTATGTTGATCCTTCTAAATATAAGCCACTTGTGAACTCAAATGTCGTCTTTGTTCTGCTCTCCTCCCTATATTTCCTAGCCTGTGGTTGTAAGTTAATGAAATTCCCTCTTGCCCTCAATGCAGACCTGTATATACTGAGACCAGCTGCGGATGTGCGGTCCAGAAGTCAGCGATCCGTAAGTGGCAGACAAAGGTCATGTGACTGATCTGTGTACACTCGCGTATGGAGTTCTATGTTTCCGACCACATCTTTACTTTAGATCAGAATCATACACGTTCCTGACGGGATTAATTTTTGGAGGATAAGCCATACTAGATAACATACTCAGTTGCTTTAAAGTCGCGTAGTTGTTCCTACAGCCACTGCCCCCTAACGTGACAAACGAGACATTTTCTCGCTGAAGCCTCATGAAACCGTCAATTAAGTAATTGTTTTATTCAATGATTCTAGGTTACTCCGTGAATTCTTTAATAGAGGGTAAAATTGTGAAGTATGATTACAAAATGCGTAGGGATCCAGCATCAGGAATGAGCAAGGCTGCTTACTGGCAGTGAGGAATAAATTTTAGCCCTTAGGATGGCAGATGACAAATTTCAATGGGGGGTGCACTCAGTAAGTGAAACCAACATATATCGAACAACACAGAAGCACCATACAACTGTTTCTTCCTTATGGGGAATCATCACACGAAACTCCAGGGAGTCTCAAACCCGTGACCTCCCGGCCAGTATTTTGAACAGCCATTCGGCCAAGAGCGCTTGATCAGCAGTGTTATTAGCTCACGCCTCTCATCTTTCAATCAAGGGATCCACATCACGTGGTTTCACGTGTTGAATGGTTCCTCGAGTGACGATTTAACCTAAGTGCGAGCTAATCACACTGCTAGTCAGCCGCTTATGGCCAAATGGTTGTCTTCAACTGCTAGTCGGGAGGTTGACAGTTCGAATCTCCCTGGCGATTCATGAGATGCACACTGCTAATGATTCCCCGTAAGGATGAAAAAGTTGTATGGTGCTTCTCGGATTTTCGGCATAAATTGACTTAACTCACAGGATGAAACCTTCAATGCTACACCCAATTATCACAGTATCAACAGGTGACAAGCTGTCCATTATTTTTATGTAATTACGCGTGAACAATACCGGTTTGGTTTGTTGCGCGTTCACTCTGAGGAGAAATGTTATTCTAAGGATTTTCCTTTCCAGATTACGCTGTTATATGGGTTTCAGGACAACAGCTTTCAACCTATACCGCAGTCGTTGCTATGAGTGTTTATTCGCCTTGGGTTTAGAATCTAAATGGAAGAACAATATCAAATTTTACATTCGCGCTGTTACTTCTACATGATTAGATGCATTGCTTATTAGTTATTGTTATTAATTTGTCGGAAATACTCAGTAGCATAGACGCGCATTCTTTATTTTGGTTGAATATTTGTTCCTTTGAATCAATAGATATCCACATTTACAAACACGTCGTTTCGTTAAGATATATAAGTTACTTTTGCTGCTGCACTTGCGGGTGTATGACCGTCGAAGTAGATTCCATCCAACGTCGCTGACTAGTAGAGATAACCAGACCTATAAATACTACTGTGTCCGCCACCGTATTCTGTTTTACCTGCGAAATCATTTTAGTTATTTCATTCGCAAATCTTTGCTTAAGCCATTCAGTTCCTGCGCATCGTCATCATCCAGAGTTTTCTTCAATAGCAGCAGCTGCTGAATGAAGCTTTTGAATAATTAACTAGGATTATGTTTCTTCAGTTTAAATGGTAGCTACTTGTGGAATTTTGTCGAGTTACCACAATGTCGTATTGTTGTTCACAAAAACAAATTGACAAAACCCGATGATTCGCAGTGCAACAGAGCTGAGTGTGAACTGGTTTTCTGCCTGAGGCAGATTACTGCTTCCAGATTTCAGATTAACAGTGGGACACATATGAATATACCTCCGGTAGAATAGACGGATGAGAGTCCTTGGATTCAACAGCCATGGTGACGGTCCACTTAGTCAGCTCACTTTAATAATCCTTTCGTCTTCCAAGATACACCTACGTGTGAAAAGATGGGAGATAAATCTTCAAACGAAAGTCGGGCCGACCTGGGATCCTTGCTTGCACAAGGCTGTCGGCTTACTTCACGAAAATGTTGCAAACTCAATGCCATCCATAGTAGGGCGTTCCCAGTACTGGTCAGGTCTTGTTATCTGAGTGAGTGGTACGTTATATATATGCGAACAGGGACTATCACAATTAGAGATGTAATGCACACGTGATTCTGAGATGTCGATATCGTCTTGAATGTCGGAAATCAGAATATTACTCTTTGCAGGCTTCAGGACCATCGAGTAAAAGTCACAACCATATATATATATATATATATATATATATATATATATATATAACACGGGGTGCATTATTGAAAATGTCATAACTTACTCTTTATCATCTCTAAGGTCAACCGACAGCCTGACCAAGGTACAGTAGCTGTTTGTTCAGACACAACTGTAGGCAACGCACCAGACAAATTACGCCAAACTCTGGAACGGTATATAAGTTATGAGAGGTATTCGACGTAGACCAAAATAAAAAATTTCGGGAAAGTGCTACAGTAGCACAATATTCATGCTTTATTAGAAAAAGCTAGAAAGCTAAATACACTCAAACTAGTAGTGAGTAAAGTTTGATTAATTCATCAGATTGGTGGAAGGGTATCCTCTGATTTAATTACCCATGTCTTGGATACCATTCAAGGCAAAAAAGAGTCATTCGAACGCCCTCTTACCTGCTGTCTCGTTCTATTTGAAACTGCGGAGATAGACGCATTCCAAGAATTCCCACTTGGACAGTAGGTTTGGTATACGTAAAACTAGACATTTACTAACATATGTGGTAGTCACATGAATAACTCAAGTATCACGCCCACTAACCACGTAACATGCATGTATCTGGTTGGGAGATGCTGAGAGTAGCTGAACATTGGTGGTCATCACTCCCACATATCAAAGAAATCGGGCCGAATAACATGCAACCACACAATTAAATCATCCTTGCAAAGCATGGGGACATATCACACATTGGTGTCCTCCCAATCGGTATTCCTTGAGCAAAGTAAACTCTGAGAGTGGTAAAGTTTTACTACTTTCCGTCCCATAGAAAAATCGTTAGATTCAGCAATGAACTAATCTAAATAATAAAAGAACACTGCTTTGGCCTTATTTTGCTTTGAAGGTTTTTTTATTGGAACCAACGTGATTCCCACAGAGCGGTGTATTCAAATTAGTACTTTTAATAAACCCAGTTTTTGAAATTCAAAAATCGTCCCCATAACGCTGTGTAAAATACAAGATAGCCATACATTTACACTTAGATCTAAATAAAACCGAAGAAATAATTTCGAGGCTTTTGTCCGAGAAGAAACGTAGTTCTTTCCGCTACCAAATTGTTGCGCTAAATGTGTCAGTCAAATGCTCCACCTCCAATGACGCAACGGTCCGGGGTGTGTTAAATTCTGTGCTACTAAATCTATACAGTAACTTTCTGTGATTTCCTACCGGCCCAACAGAATAATGAGAATAACTGGTTCGCTCGATCCACTATCAGGTCATGAGACTCACTCACAATGGATTTAGGACTTAATGAAACTTTTCACTATTTTTAAACATTTGTGGGTTATTACCAGTGGCGACGTGCTTTTGATTTTTATCTCTCGTTCATATCATCGTAACACTAGTCAAAGAAATGTAACATAAAAAATGCTCCTATTAAACCTTTTTTATTCAACAGGGATCATTGGGTTGCGTCATGTAGTAGCAGTAATTTGGGAACTTCCGGACAGTTTTCGGTAACAAATATTCACTTCAACATCATTTTCGGCTCTGCAGGTTCATACTTGCACCTGTATTGTGTTGCAGATGAGACAGGTCACCTGCCAGTCATGAGTTGCTGACGGTAGTAGTACCACAGGCCTGCGAGAGCCTCCGGAGTTGTATGAGTATCAGAACTAATCGGCGAATGCATACTTATGAGGTCGACGGTGAAGAAAAGTGCATAGGTGTTTGATCGCAGCTAACCCTAACTTGTGGGCTTTACTAAAGGCGAAATCTCTGTGAATAGCTCGTAACCAAACTTTGAACATCATGCCAAATCCCAAGCTCACTGATTAACACCCACCATGAACAAACGGTTTCACGAGTGGCCAGATTAACTGACTGAGTCATCGGTGTGTTAGAATAGGAATCAGACACCTAATTTGATGGAGTTGCCTTCCGACATTCGCTTAGTACTATGTATATACTCTGAGGCCTTATATTTGAATGATCTGTTACTCGTTGCAGAGGGTTGCACGAGTACACGTTGTCTGGCCATTTCTTTCACTTACTTCGCCGCTGTTTGCCAAACTTTATTACCTGCAGTATGAATGGCCAGCGTGGTATGACTGGGATTTTAGATGACCAAACTCGACAGTAACTGCCCCATGAAACTACCACAAAATTGATATGAGGGCGTTTTCAGTGCATTTGTCTGAGGTAATTGTAGCCTGGCTTTACTAAAATGATTTAATCCGACTACCGAAGCCTTTCGGAGTTCCCCATAAAAACAGCATCGATGTTGACTACATGCTCCAGTAAGCGGAATGGCGATCACAAAGTACATTTTACTCTGTGCGGATTGATACCAAATGGTGACCAACATATGCGTGATACTGACCACCGTAGAATAATAATAAAATAATGATATAATAAATCACCAAGTACATTTGGTGGATAGAAACGCTGTGTATATTTTAGTAAAGTTGACAACTGTTGTTATTGGTTGCTTTTTTATTCCATTTGAGCCCCAACATCCGTAATACTTGCAGAAGGACGAAAGGCCTCGATCACCATTCAATTAACAAAAACTACTAACCTCCCAATTACTGTATTTCCAGGTACACTCTGATTATTTTCTGGGCAAACCCATTCACTGACAAAGCATATTCTAGATTTCCTACTGTTCTAGTTCCTGACTCATAACCCGTGCTATCAATTTCAGTACAATCATACTATCCAATAATTTTATGCACCTTAATGCAGCAGAAATGGGGGCAAACTTCCATTTCATTGGGTTGATCATAACCCTGAAAAGTTCACTTTTTCTTCGGGGAAAGCCAGAGACTAAGGCACACAGTAAACCTTCCCAAATGGGCAACATACCAGGATTTCAAGTTGGAATTCCGCAGTCTTCTACGTTTTAAATGAGACCAATCCCCACGTCCCTAGAGGATTCACAACTGTCCTCCATCTAGAAAGATTACCTCAGAAATAAAGACGACATAGTATCACAATCTCAGTCTTGAAGTGCCGCTTTCAAGTAATTGCACCGCGTCTTCCTGTTTCACCTGAAAATCTGGTCATCTTAATTATCCTAGTATTTTCTGAGTTCCTTGCATTCACATAAACAAGGCTCTCATCACATTCTGTCATGAACAGCTTCCTAATCTTGGATTGAGAGCCTGCTTGTTTTAGATGAAAAGATGGGAGCACTTTGTGCGCTTAATGGCGAACACTCAATGCTTTTTAACCAACAGTTACGAGTACTACTTGAGACTCTCATCAGCAGCGGTTTCAAGAATATGAATTTTATTATAGCCCGCCTGAATGCCAATAAATGACACGGCAGTAAACGTTTGAGTAGGGCATATGTGCACAACTATAAGAGTTTTTTGGATCTTACATGCTAAGTCAAAGCATCCACACGGGTCAATGAAACTCTCAAAAAAAGTTTTTAATGAGAAAAAGAGCAACCGTAATCTCCGTTAAGTTCACAGCCGGAAATATACATTTTCATATTAGAGGCTATGTGACCCGCGTGCACATGTATAACATCGTAAAGCCATTCCAGTTCATGTGGGGTAAATCTTCCTAGAAGAGCGGTATACTACATGGTATCTCTAACTTTGACGGTACCTACATATGTTTCCAGTACCCCTTTTCTAGAATCCTGTCTTCGAAGCAGCTAGCTTTAATTGAGGAGGATCTATGGGTTGTAATACTAGAGTTGGGAATAAACTGCCTCCTCCTGTGATATTTTAAGCCAACGTAAAGCTCTTCTGGGGATGACTTTAGGAGAGATATGAAAGTGGTTTGAAAATTCAGTGGAACATTGCAACTTACAAATGAATGTTAAACTTCTTATCGTTTCTTGGACTACATAGCATTATGCTCATGGAATTCAATTGCTGACTCTGTGTGTTGTTGTGGGTTACGCGTAGATTCCAAGCCACTTATAATGAGTGAACGGTTAGTGTTCTATTTCATAAGTCCATTATTTGAAAAGTCAAGGACAATTACCGCATACAACGTGATCCAGAGCCATGCAGTCAGACTGAACAGAATGTTCTCTTCAAGTTTTTATAATCAGAGCAATTCACCTGTGGTTATATATGGATAAAGGCTAAAAAATGGGAGAGGTAACAAGGATGTTAGTTGTGGTCAGCCCCTAATTTAGTCTTTCTTCATCTCATACTAAAGCAGAAAATCAACCGGAAGCACTTGTGGAAATGACATTGTATCACTGCCAACTGGTTGCAGATAAGACAACCTTGGCAAATAAATGAACTATGTTTCCGTTTGCTCAACTAATCCGCATCCGACAGCCAAAGTAGTCCGCTGCTTAGGTGAAATTCCTTGTTTTGTGTTTCTAAGCTATCTTTCTTGCTTAGCCAACGCAATGTATGGATAGTTCGGATGTCGCTATATTGAAACGATATCCACAAATTGAAGGAGTATATCGCTGGCTACCTCGAAAACACCGAACATAAGGTAAGCGAAAACAAGGGTTGTTGTGAATGGGTCCCCCAAAATCGGCTATAGTCCCTATACATAAATCTTGTAAGCGGTGAACCCTGTCGTGTGCAGAAATTCACGCTGAATGCAACTGATATTCAAGAGTAATAAAATGTACTCCACAAACGAGATAAAAATACTGTGTGACAGTCTCATTTGTGCGCACATTTCTGCATCAGCATTTGCCTATTGCAGCTAACTGCGCTGATGGACCCCTGCGCAACGCCCATAATACCATACGTGTTTTGCGCTGAGTCATTTTTGTAACACGGTGAACCTTCTTACTGGTTATAAACCCATTGGAATAAGACCGAGGCCAACACTTCGAGGGCACGTCTAAAACCAACAACACGGTACACTAATGGTTCGAAACTACCTAATCATGTGGGCACATCTAGATAGTCGATGAGTGACCCGGTGGCCCACATCGCTCATAAGACTCATCAGAGGCATACATGTTGCTAGCACACGTGTGCCGGTAATAACTTTGGTCCGTATAAAAAGGTCACAGAAAGTCACGTTAGAGGCTCAACTCTTCGGAATGTCCAAATTGTTAGAGTGAGTCAGCTGAAGCAACTGACAGCTGAAATCAGTGGCCCCCT
This sequence comes from Opisthorchis felineus, assembly GCA_004794785.1. Lineage (NCBI taxonomy): Eukaryota > Metazoa > Platyhelminthes > Trematoda > Opisthorchiida > Opisthorchiidae > Opisthorchis > Opisthorchis felineus. The sequence continues at coordinate 1,325,132 of SJOL01009849.1, forward strand.
CTTCAATAAAACTGATCTGCATTACCAGCAAGCCCCAAGTGCATCAAACCAGCTTGGTAGGTAGAAATGGTCTAATTTGCTTGTCCTGAATGAAAGTATACACATAAGGCAATTTCTTGAACAGTTTTAGGCATAAGAAGCAAAAAACGTGTTGGGTACTTTCATAAAGGAAACTATTCACAAGGCTGCTGGAAACTCTTATACAGCCCACGACCGGTTTCGCCCTTCTTGGGGCTCATCAGGTAGGCGAAGTCCTCGAGTTTCCGTCAACCTTATGTTCTACTTGTTAGGTATTTTGTTCATATGCTTATTTCACGTTGTAGTCAAACCAATAAGAACTCGCACCAGAAACTCAGTAGGCTGATCAACCGTGACTATTTTCGGCGAAGCCAAATGTGTGGTATGAAGTCTAACAGCCGGGAACTTATTAGTTTCAATATCCCTGGAGATTCGCGAGATGTACACTGCTGTCGATTTCCAATAAGGATGAAACAGCTGTAAGCGCTTCTCGGATTTCAAGAGAGTGGCTTCACTTACAGGGTGAACTATTCACAAATCTCCTCATACTGTCGACAGTTCTGGTTGAGATTTATTTTGCAGCAAACTATTGGTCAATTAGATAAATAGGTTCTCCGAAGCCAATACACCCTGCCTAAAAGTTACGCTGCAAACATTTGATCTCCGGCTTTCTTTTTATTCCACATACTTGAGTGTTGCACCCCAACAGTGGTGAAAGTTTGGTGAGATCGTCGGTTCACCGTAGGTTATTCACCACTTATGCTTATTATTCGGAGTACTTACGGTCGTTTCAGCATTTTGGATCGGTTGAGTTCGTTCAATGTATGACTCATACAAGCTTCAGATGAATCCTAAAATTTCCTGAGGTTCCACCGAAAGGGTAAGTTCCTATTTTTATCCACTGTTTCTCAAGTATTGGTTTTTGAGGCTAAGTCGGATTTCAAGTATCGTCTGGTCTTTACTGCTTTGCTGCCCAACCTGGACAGACGAGAGAATCAGTAAGGGCTTTGTTATCCTAGGTAACCGTCTGCTCTTTCCGTTAACTGATGTAATCTGGTGTCTATGATCTAGCCGCGTGTCCACTCCGCTGCTGCCGCTAGTGCTGCATGCCCTGCACTGCTTGCCAGAGAGTTGGATGGGTTTACGCGTGTCGGTACAGATACCACCTGATTTTGAGATCTCCTTTACAATGAAACTTTAGGCTCACGGTAGTCATGGTGAAGTTAGCCTCCGAAACAGGATTTTTATCTAATGAATGATTTGTTCCACAGCCGGTCCCCAGTGTTAGTCATGTGACAAACACTACCATAACGTCTCGCAGCTTACAGACAACGTAATCTAGTATATGGGAGTGGAGGTTGCGTGCTCCGTGTTGTGTACCCCCTTTGGCGATGACGAGTCGATTGCTGCCGCCACCGGCAACTGCAGTTCGAGAATGCAAGAACGCGAGGAATATCCCTGAATGACGAGTGCACTGAACTGTCTCCGCAATAACAGCGCAGTAGCTTCGGTAGAACAAAGCTTGTCTTGGTCACCTTCTGTTGACAATAGAGCTCAGGATTGTGGTGACTATGGTCGGAAAATCTTGATACTTAAGTCTCGGGCGAAACCACCGAAACTGTAGACTAGTCCCACTGGGTTTTGAGGCAGAGAGGAAAAGTAGAAATTGTGTTAATTTTATTGAAATTTCATCCTGCAAGTGAGGTCGTTCCGCGCTAGGAAGCCTAATATAACTGTCCGCTGTTTCATGCTCCTTAGGAACCATGACCAGTGCGTTTCTCCCAAAGCTCCAGCATGACTCGAGCTTGAGAACCTTCCTTCTCCGGGTCAATAGTTGAAGACTGTACAATCAGGCGCGAGTAGTTAAACATCGCCGTGATTAACCAGCGCTTTACTAAGATATAGCGCCACTCCTTTGATTACGTAACTCACATTTCTTGGGCATGTGTTGAGTGGATTCGTGAGTAGACACCAATGAAAGACTGAAGTAACTTGTGAGTTTTCGTTTCTGAGCTTATTGCTTACGGTTTGATGAGTCATAAGGAATTTCAAAATTCCAAAGTTCACCACCAAATCGTACTATCTCTCGCTTCTTCCTTTGAGTGGCAGCCTACTAGAAGGTAAATTCGGATCCAGTTTTTGGGAAATTCCTAAATACGTAAACCGCTCACGGTCACAACATCGGTTCCGTATTTTTTTAGTTCCACCGCACCACATCGACGCAGCTTACAGAACGATCGATCCAGGTTTTGACTTGATCTACCACTTTCAAAACGATTGACGACCTTACAGTTAGTACTGGTTTGGGAAAGAATATCTCTCCTGATATGGTTACAAGAAAGAATGTTTATACCGAACCTACGGACATTTCCGCGCACCTCGCCTCAGTCCCAGACTTCCAGTTTGCAGTTAAAAACTGCCTCAGATGAGACTCGAAGAATCAAAACATGCATTTGGTCATTTCTATATGGATTTTTTACTTCAGTTTTTCGATATTTCGTCAGAATGCTTAATACGAATATGAGTACCGACTAAATTGTACAATATGGATAGCTAGTTAACCACCCATATTGTATTGTTTACACAAACATACTCTAGCATTCGCTTGCGCAGACTACGTATCCAGCTGAACTGCGCACTGACGATGTCTCCTCGACTGGGACGAACCGTTTGCAAACCAACTGTCAAGCTCGGCGAACGGAGCGACTACCATCTGATCAGCCAACAGTACACACCCGAGATACCTATATTTTGACAAAGTGACACTTATCCAGCTTAAATGCATAAAACCTCAAATCTATCTTCAGCTCTATCTGATATCCTACTATACCTCACATTCACCCAATGACGAATCGAATCACCAAATAACCCATTAATCTCCAACCCTGCCGTCCTCCTTCCTCTTGAGTGTGTGTGCTATGTTCCGGAACATGAGTCCTCCCCTCAAGGACCGATAAGTCATTCGGAACAAAACGAGTCATACGAAGGACAAAAACGCTCGTCAGTGTACACTGGAAGTTGTGATAATCTCTGCTCACTAAATCTTCGGAACGCGGCACAGCGTACGACAAGATGTATTCAAAATCACTTCAGCACAGCCCGTTTTGTCGCTTTGTTTTCATTTGCAATGGCGTTCAGAAACCTTATGATTGATTATACGTCAAATGCGTCGGATAGAAGAAACGCACGTGTGGATCCTGCTTCATTTTTGAACGAATACTATCATTACCAATAATCAAATTGCGGCCAACATACTCCTTGATGGTGAATAATATTGTGGTTCCGGTTCATCTCGAAATCCTTTAGGAACCTTCTCAGCTTAGTGTGATTAGCTGTAGAAATTATTCTGGTATAAGATAGGAAGGCTATAGGCTAGATCCATTTTCGAGAGTTTGATTTTTTGCATAAATTACAAGCAACTGGTTTCGGACACGCCAAAAATGTTTTGGTTACGGTGTGAAAACCTGCAGAATGATCCGCACAAAACTATTTTTCTAGTCTACATTTATCTTATAAAACAATTTGATACATTCAGCAAATTTGCTACATTTTTTATTCCTTGCACTTCATATGAAGATTCAAATAGTCAAGTAAATATTAGCCTCTTCCACCTGGGAAGTATCGCATAATTGGAGATGTTTTTCAGTCTGGGAGTTCTCTAGCTTCCGTGTCCTCCGGACATGATCACAAAAGCAAAATGCTCCTTGTCGGGGAACTTATCTTCAGTGGACATGTTTCCTGTTAGGACATATCCTCGTTGAGGTGTGAATTGGATTACTGTAGTCTGATCGTCACTCCCTTGGGCCATCGAAGAAGTGGTCAGGTTAGTTAACCAATTAATCAGTTGACGAACTAATAGATTAATTGACCAATGCGAATTTTACTCCACTTGGACGCGGTATTTTTGCTTAAATTTGTAAGAAGTGTTTCTGGACATTGACTGAGACATCTGTGTACTCGATTATTTTGCACTGAAACAAACTTTCTCAGATTATAGATGGGAATGTCTTTTTTACACCAAAATCCGATGACGCTGTCTTTAGGCCGACGTTTGACAGAAACAAAATTTAGGGAGATTTATTTACTACCCTCGACTGTCTTAAACCAATAACGACGATGAGGCTAGGCACGGGCGCGACTTGGTGAACTTCATTGCTAGGTCGATACTGACAGTCCGAATTTATTTCCATATTATTTCTGAAAAGAAAACCTGAAGACGACAGGCCGAGTTCCAGCTATTCAGATCAATTTTGAAAAGAAACTGGACTGGCGGATAAAGTGCACAGATGCAAATTTAAAAAATGAATAAATCCTGCAAGATAAATGAAGAATCCTAATCTTCGATCGGATAAATACATATTAGAAACTGTGTTAATGGTACAAAATACGACTAACCCTGTATTGTAGACTGACTGATTTACCAGCGCGTGTTTGTGAGATAACAGAAGTTCAGTTACAAGAACACACCCCGAAACCACAAGTCAGAAGATGTACGGGAACTTTAGGCCTCAAAAGTGACCATTGCCTCCGAATGTGTCGTCGATAAATTAGGATAGCCAGGAGAGGCTGTTGATGGATGCGCCATTCAACCGGTTGTAATCCATCATTCAGGCACCTTTCTCACAGAGGCAGAAAAATTACCAAGTAGGGAAGCGACATCTACAGTAGACGGTGCCATTACAGGAAGGAGGGTATGAAGGGATACCACGCTTTTTTTCACCCGAACCCAGTTTAAGCTTCAATAAGGTCTCGGGCAAGTAAAAGTTTGCATAATCTCGTATTTGACCTGATGGCCATGCCGTGCTAGTTTTAGTATAGCTAAGCTACCCAATAAACTGCGCGCTCCTGGATCAACTTCGGTACACTTATTAAAATGGCACCGCTAAACCAAGCCGATAAGCAACAAAATATGTTACCTGAGTTGGCGGTAAAACTTTTGCAAGAAAATTATCGAAAAGAGTGGGCCGTTCAACCACCTATGACGAGGTGCGTCAAACAACTGGTGCTGGCAACGAGATTCGAGTTTGTGACAGTAAAAAATTAACATTCCATATGGAGTTGGGCTGGGTCTAGAGGCCGCGTGAATGCTACGTTTGAGATAATGTCACCTTTTTAGATCAGCATTAGGGCATTTCGAATTTCGCATTCCATTGTTCCACTGTTCCGGTGAAACGCTGTCGAAACCATATGTTCTTAAATTATGGAAGTCATTCATTCTGTTTCTTGTTCAAACGTGAATAATAATCCCATTTTTATCCATCGAATGACTAAAACCACCGAATTGGGATAACTTGGGATCGGAACCAACTAAAAGCCCTGTATTATTGGTACATGGGGAATTTTCCAGTTATAGATATTTCCCCAATCCAGATGAGTCAACCTTTGTTGAACATCTGTCATATGCCTCAGATGACGGTTGGTAAGGTTTTTACGGATTCAAGTTTCCCCTCTAGTTGACTAAATTCTGCAATTTTTGCTTCATTTGTTTAATCGGTCATTGACTTGCTTGCACAGCCGCCTGTGTAGGCTGACCATCAGTTCGATACATACGAACGAGTTACTCTCCCCCGAACAACTGCCGCCGTCTTGTCAAGTACAAATAATCAGAGACCAGTTCAGTCTGCCTCGTCCCCGGATTACCAAATAAGATGTTCCAAACATCGTTTAATCTGTTTTGTAGCATATATTATGATGACCTACTACACAAAGGGCTGGCTATGTCTAAACCACAAAAGACTTTCGTGCGAAGTCTCCTCAGTTGGCTTCCTTGATGAAACCAACAAGTTAGGTTATTAAATAATCAAATTGTCATTTGCAGCTTGAATTCAACAGGCCAGTAAGTGGATAAAGTGGACGTACGTCATCTTTAGGGTAGCAAACAGTGATATCATTGGATATTAGCTTCCATGATGTTGATTTACTGCGTTGCATCCCGTTAGGACTGCATAGAGAAGCCCAGTGAAGAGAGCCCACCACCACAACAGCGTTATTCATCAGTCACAACAACATCTTTACTGCTCTGAAAGGAGACCAAGCACAGCCACACACACGAGGAAATGAGGTTGGTATCCCTTGAGAGTGCCAAAACTTCGGCTGATAATTTAAGCTAGATTTTGTCTTACGAATGACGCTGCTATGAACTTGCTAAAGAAATGACGTCTTTCCCCCTGGGAGAGATTGCTTTAACCCCCACCCTCACCCCACGTAAAAGCTGCTAGTGAATTTCTCAACTTAGTCGCAACTTCGTATAGGATGAATGTAAAAAAGAATAGTCTCGCCGGTTGCTTCACAGAGCGTTTTGGAGCATTCGCCACGGAACCTACTGCATAGAGTCTGTATCAGCTTGCCTCGTATTAGTTATGGCCCTTACCTTCTAGTAATGATGACTGACCTTCTAAACATTTGTTCTATGAACTTCCGGATGAAAGTTTTTGTACTTCACCTGCATGCATGTTTGACGTTGATGAAGGCACCTGACTTAAAGGCCAATAGCAACCTAATCAAATTCTAATACTGACTTCCAACAGTAAAGAGTGTTTATAGAAGCACATGCTTGAACCTTTCCACAAGGTACTCGAATAGTGTTCACGTCAGTGGAAGAAAACAGCTACACAAAAACAGCCCCCGACCACTGAGTGCAGTGATGCTACCGGCGATGCGCTTTCGCAATGAAGGCCGAGCCACCGCCTACGAATGAACAGTGGGATGGTTGTGTTGATGTCCAAGTCCATGGACAAGAATTAGCTCAACCAGAAGCTCCTGATATTCTTCAGAAACTGTACTGAGAGTCAGTAGCTTCTCAGTTTGGGCAGGACCTCTAACAACCCCTTCTGGCTTGTGTTCTTGTCTTTGAAGCATTTCTAATGTTACTTGATAGCTGTTTGGCCAGAGTTGTCAAAACGGGATGGCTGTTAGAGCAAGCGTATACGTTTAGAAGTTTGGCTGACATATTTGATTCACATCTTCCAGACGCCCGAAGGAGAAGCAAGAGGTGGCCTTGACAAACTGAATAAATCATCTGGGGTTTCTTAGTGTTGGAATACCAAGGTCGTAAAAGCTGATTTCAGAGGAAGAAACTCTTGGTGTTGTGGAAGCTAAAGAATTTACTCTTAACTCTGATATAGTGGTAATCAGTTTATTATTTATTGATAGGGAAGCGTCACTAGTACAGATGTCAATATCCCAAACAATCCCTGTCTCTTTACTGCAATGCAATCCTGAGGAAGCTAGTGGGCTTATTGGTCAAAAGAAAGCAAAATGAGTGAGACTTCGCGCAGAAAATCTCATGTCACTGAGAAAGCAACCACGAATGTCAATGAAATGGACACACTTCAGTAAAAATATAGAAGCCATGCCCGCTGACTGAACCCGCATATGAGCACAAGTCCCACACGGAAGTACAAGCGATCAATACCAGGTTAATCCTGTTAGGAAGTGATAGGATGCTGTTCAGTGTAATTCGTGAAGTGCCATCCTGTGTACAATCTCCACACACGTGTAAGCAGATTCACGCTTACAAACTGGACTGCAGTTGATCCGGATAGGATGAAGAAGTTTTTGAGTCATGGAGTGTAGTGGGAAATTTCTTAAATCAAATTACAGTAGCCCGACTGATGTCACCACGTTAGGACAGATGTATGGACTGAAAGGCTTCCACAGACCTCAGAGTGATCACGGTCCTAACCCAGAGCATTTCCCGAACAAATTCAGTTTTGGTTTGCATAGTCTATTTTTTAGGAACAAACTCCCACATTCCTTTTGATCCTCAACCTCGAGGATTAAGAGACTGCTTTTCAGATTTCGATTCATTGAACAACAGGTAAGCAACGATCCTACGGGTGCCGTACGGACTGTTTTAGTGGATGTCAGTAGGTTGATGAGGCACGCAAACCTTCGTACTAGGGTAAGGTTCAGCCTTTATTCGCCATTAACACTATCCATCTGAAGAACACGGTGGCCTCCCGGAGGACCGTTTGATGTGCAAATCACAGACAAGACGATTTAATTCAACACAGGACATCCAATTACTCTAGATAACAGACAACCCGATAAACAAATTATTCCCTCTTATCCAAGACTCATTTAGTGGTTTGAAATGGAATATTCGAGTGGGCGGAAATGTACTACAAGTCTTTGCTATAACCGTCATATGTGCAGTCAACCGACAGAGTTAGTGTCACTTTCGCGAGTGTTTCCGGTTACTTTTATGTGTTTCTGTCAGATGAAAGAGGAAAAATGTAAAGCAAGAAGTGATCACAGTTGCTACGGTGCTTGCTTCTCTTACTTTGCCAGCCTGCATCCGTAAATGACCGCAAGCGAACTGCACTAAGTATCAGAAGCGGAAGCTTTCGAACACTCCTATGCATGAAGTCCGCGTATTATTTGCAACACATGCAAATCTCATGGGTGTGGTCGACCTTATACACAACGGTTGTTTTCGTGTTTCCGTTTGTCGGATGTATTAGATGGAATAGTAACCTCCGATAACAGTCCTTGGGGTTTCGTATAAATTGAGCATAACTCGGCAGGGTGATACACAGGTTCAGCACTTGAATGATAACCATAATGTCGAGTCATCCAAGTCCCAAAGTAATTTTAGATCAGTGTCTGTTTGCGTCTAACTTGTTACACTTCGAAACAGCCTAAAGGTTATCCGGGCTTTAACCTGAGTTTCCTAGTTTATGTCATTACCTGACAAATTACACAGTTTACATAGGAAGTTTGTTGTTTCCAACGGTAGTCTAAAAGAGTCTAAAAGGTGTTGCCCATCTTAGATACGCTCACAACTGCGACCACTATCTTTGGTAATAGGCTTCTGACAAGGTGGTGCGCAAAGCAACGGACAGTTCCGTGGAATTTGGGGATTTCACTTAGCGTGCTGGTAGTGAGACTATTAGGAAGCGGTTTGTTCGCCAGACCACCATAAGCACGCGTGTGATTCATTTTTCGGACGCGACCAAGGTGGAGGTAGGCATGGGAAAACATTTATTTCTAACCGCGAACCTGAACGGGGAGATCACTGCTTTATCCAATATCGAGGTCCATCTCGGAGGTTTCAATGATGTAGACAGATGTTTTTATTAAAGCCATCAGAGCTAAAGTTTGCCTGATTTTTCAGTTCTGTATGCGTGCATTATCTCTACTGGAATGTTTTGTGCTCTGGCACTGACCAGTATTCAGGTGAGTTAATGTAATATTCACATTTCCAGACAAAACATTTAGACTATGCAGCTGAGTGTAAATACAGGGAAACTCAGAAGATCCTGGTAAAACATTGCAAACGAGTGAGATATTGATAGATTACAAATCCATTCTCTGGAGACAAATAGTCAGACGGAAAATCATCTAGTTGGGTCAGGAATTGGGTTTCTTGTGATCACAAGATTTCATAGAATTTTATATTGAACTTTACAGTGATGTGATGGTTATTGTGACTGCTTGACCAATGGTGCTACATTGAATGTCTTTGAGACACATGAAGAGTCCCTGAAACCGGACTGATCAGTGGTTGGATTTCTCCACTCGCTTCCGGCTGCGCGCTTCTGGCGATCCAGAGGCTGCTGTGGCAGGATGTGAGTGGGTTGGTATCGTCCTAGGTCACCTGGCAGAAGGATCCTTGTTTGACTGGATACCCGTTGATAGTCGCCTCTGTGCGGTTCGTCTGTCAACGTCTGTGGAGAAGTTTCACAAGCTGGAATTTGATCTGTCTGTTTGTCGTGTTGGCTTGCGCCGACAGCTCCGACACCATCAAAGACAAGTTCTATGACGCCCTGAATGCCCTGTTGCGGCAAGCTAAAGGCTCAGATATCGTTGTGGTTGTCGGAGATCTGAATGCACAAGTGGACAGACTTAAAGTATCTAAGACACAATTAGACTCGGCACATACGGACAATGGTGAACAATTGCTTCAGCTGTGTGCTGATCGCAGGCTGTTTACATGCAGTACTAACTTCCAAAATAGCCGAAGTCTTCTCACCACATGGTGTCCTCCAACGGCCTGCCGGCTATGAACTCAAATTGATCATATTGCCGTCAGTTACCGATGGCAAGGATCAATAACTGACTGCCGGTCGTTTTGAAACACATCTGTGAATTCCGACTAAGCGCTTGTCCGGAGTCACTTCTCCCTTCGTTTTCCAGGGCCGCTTGAGGTGTAACATATCGCTTAGCAACTGAGAGACTGTCAGATCCGGATAGTAGACGAACTTATCAGAATCGTCTTCTAGAGTCTCTTCTAAATGCTCCACCATCTGGTGTGAATTCATACCGGGACGAGATCGCCACATCGTTGCACAGTGATGGGAGTTTTTGCTTGTGACACGGCGCTACCAGGCTCACTTGAGCATTGGATATCAGATCGAACAGTGGCACTGCTTAAATTTCGGAGAAATATCCCAGCCGGTCCCGAACATAACTTAACGCGATGAATTATCAGACGTCAGGTAAAAGTGAGCGTGAGAATCGACCGTGAGGTCTGGTGGACACGGAAAGCCAAGGATATGGAAGCCTAGAAAGCCTGGAATGCCCGAAGATTATTCCAGCCCCTGAAAACCAAGTGTGAGCGAAACCATCAAGGATCAGAATGGAGCGACCATCTAGAATATAGAAGAACGCCCCGACCGTTGGGCCGAATACGTCGAACAACAGTTATCGTGGCCACCAGCTGTCATTCATCTGGATCCCACAGTTGACGTAGAACCCCGTACGGTAAATGTGAAACCCCCTACGACCTCGTAGGTTTAAGACTGCATTTGTTCTCTCAAGCGCCACCGATCTTCTGTTCCGGATGACCTCTCATCAGCATTGTTAAAAGATGGGGCTGAAGTCCTCAGTCAGCGCTTGTCTGATCTGTTTGCCTGCATTTGGGGAAAGAATAGTGTTCCAGACCACTGGGAGGAGTTGGTGATAGTGCCCATTTTCAAAAAGAGGCTCGTTGTGAGTGTGGCAACCACAGGGGGGTCAGTTTGACCCCTGTAGTAACGAGACTGTTGGCGTCACTTGTGCTTTGTCGCCTTATGGTAGCTCTTGAGACGCTGGTGTTTTTGGATGAACCGACCGAATTCACTCCGTCCTTTGGTATACACTTTGCACCCGCAAAGTGCAAGGTCATGCTGCTGGACATGCAATCACTGAGTACGCCACCTACAATCCAGGAAGAGGCGCTGAAAGATGTAGAGCGTTTTACGTACCTGGGAAGTTGTATTAGTTCTGATTGTAGTGTGACAGACGAGGTCAATGAACCAATCTGCAAGGCTCGGGTCGCGTTTGCTAATTTGAGACACCTATGGCGTCAAAGCGGTATATCCCGGAATCCCAAGGGAGGTGTATCAGGCTACAGTGCTGGCTGCTTTTTGTATGGTCGTGAGGCTTGGCCTGTTCGAGCAGCGGAACTGGGACGTCTTCAGATGTTCGACAATCGTTGTCTCAGACCATACATCGTGTGGGTTGGCATCGGAGAATCCTTACCGAGACAATTAGAAAGCGAGTTTTCGGTTGTGCAAAGGAACTTCCATTGAAAAATGTGTCCAGTACCAGAAGCCGCGTTGGTCGGGACATGTGTTGCGTATGCCAAACCAATGTTTGCCCAAGAGAGTAATGTTTCCCGTGGCCAATTCAGAGAGGCGGAATCAGAGAGATGGTCAACCCTTGAGCTGACAGAGGGGTATAAAATAGATCATGAAACTGTCGGTGCTACTTGCCTTCCAGGCTGGGGACCGCGTGACCCCCATTGCGCCTGGTAGGAGACGCTGCGAGATATGGCTGCTAATCGATGTCAATGGCATGCTTGTTGTCAGTTTCTGTCCAGATTGCCTGAATGAGTGTCTGGAGGTGTAGGCACCTCGGAATGATTGTAGTAAGCTAGAAAGCAGTCTCTTCTTCACCCACTTTTATTCTTTTCTTCACAATAAGACATTCAAATAAATCATGGTTGTACAGCAGCGAAGCATCAGTGTTAAACACTGGTGTCATGCTGTCGATGATGGTGATGACGATGATGGAGTTCTGATGAAAAGAGTTGACGGCGAAAACGATGGTGGGCTGTCGAAGAGTTTCCAGGAACCTTATGGGTAGTCTTCTTGAAAAGTTACACGAAGCAGTATTTTGTGATCTCGTTTGTTGGCTAGAGTTGCGATCACACAGATGTGAATGCATCAAGTCCAGAGAGCTCACAATCAACCGACGGTGGTGAATAGAACTACTAAGTAGTGAATCTACAGCTGGTGCGAATTTCTCAAAACTTTATCGTAAGATTCCACTGAGTGAACCCGTACATTCCTATCCAGTCGTCTAAAGATGTGGAGAAACCGTCACTTGTGTGGACTTGTTCAAGCAATCTTGTTCCATTCCATGTTTTCCGATATTGTAACTCCGAGGCTCGTTCAGAGATAGTATCGCAACAGGCTGTTAAAAGGAAGAAGTACATTTATCTGGGATGAAAGCATGGCGAGTAGCTGTCTGTTCAGTCTGTCCTGTTCTACTGACAGATACTGGTCGCTCACGCAACACCATAACAAAATACGCACTGTACAGAATTTTACAAGAACATAATGTGTAGCGTTATACTGCCAAGTGGCTCATCATGGGCTGGCATTATTATAGGTTGGTCTGAAGGGGAAGAACGTTCCCCAGCACATTTTTTGCTCCACAGTCGTTTTACAGGTCGCTTCCAAAAATCCCACGAGGTGAGGGACTGCGAAAAAATCACATCACCATTTATTCTCCCGATTTTAAAGAAGTTCAAAAAGAACGGATTATTAAAATCGCTAGAGAAATTTTCATTTGACTCTGCATTCGTTATGGCCGCAACAAGCTCCATTTTATTGTATGGGACTGTCAGTGGTGTGTTTTATTATTATATTTCTACATCTCAACGCAAAAAGTAATGCAAAAACTCCACCCACCAATCGATGGGCAGGTTTCCAACAATTGTTTTGTCATATTTTTTACGAGTTACTAAGTTATGCCTACAGATGTGACAGTTGAGAACCTGGTACCAACCCACAATATTTCATCACTTTGAATTCGGTTGATGAGTGGCAACTGTCCTTTGGACGTAGATGGGAGTTAAATTTGCACAGTATGGTGAATGCAATCCTAGAGGAATTATGGTTCACGTCAACCTCATTACAAGCTCAAATGACAACGATTTTAATTGCGGAGACTTATATTAAAACACTGTGATTCTCTAGGATACTTGATATTTCATTTATCTGACCACGTGCATTACCAGTAAAATGACACTGTACACGAATTTTCAAAACAATAAATGGTGATAATCCCCAAGTATGAATGCTATTTTTATTTATAAAGCAGGCTTGTTTAAAAAGAATTCCTCGACGAAGAACCTTTGAGTTCAAGCAAGTTTGTTCGGCATCGTCGTGGACAACTTTGAAAGACTTTTTAGGTTTCCAACTTTGCGAACCTGTGACTTCAGTTGGTCTCCTCTCGGATCCCATAGATGGATCACCGGTTCTTTATCAGTCTTTCTGCTAATAAGCAGGTTAAATTATGTCAAGAAAGAAAATTGCAACAGTACGAATTTTCAGCATTACGAAAATGCGAACGGGTTGTTAGATAATCTATTTTTAGCAACCACCTTCGTTTGTGACTGGATATCCTCACCTTTCAACGGTAAGTTGAGAGTAAGAATGCATCTGGAAAATTATCCTAAAGCATGCCTTATTTAGTTTGTACAAAGCCATGCACTAATCGTGCTTTAAAAACTGTGAAATGATGAGGTTGGAATTTACAAAGCCTTGCTTACAAAGAGGAACAGCTCCTTGCAGGAACACTGTGCTACATAGAATTGTACTGCGGATTTAACGTGCAATGCCATTGGAAGAACGCAAACCACATCTCGTCAATAAAAGTCAGCAGAAGGTGGACTCAGCTGCAATAATCCACATTCACATCGACAACCGCTCCGATGTCAGTAATCAGGCTTTTGCCTTGTGTTATTTGGCCTCTTTTTGATTCTAATGTTTTGGCTTTATCTGTTGGCATTTTTCAATAGCAGGGCAATCGCTAGCTTAAACTCTTGTGGGAATGTGCGCGATTACTCCCACCTCTGAATACAGAACTCAAGAATAACTGTTATCTTAGAACTTTGCCTTTCATCATTAGATCTGCGGACAACGGTACCACTTGATGAGCACAGCAAAAAATTGAGACCTGTTTTGGCTCCTCAGCTCTTTTTCATGGTTGCTTTTACTCTGACTGGTAATAAACCATCTGCTGCAAAATCACCTGGTTCAAAGACAAGAGACGAACCGGTTCAAGGTAACTTTTTACCTTTATCTTCTCTTACGCATTAGTAACATTTAAAAAGAAATAGGTTCATCCGATTGCATGGTTATTGGTCTACAAGCAATATTCATACAACAAAGCTTGTTAAACCAACTTATAAAGCTCTCTGAGTTCACGTAAAATGCAGTTTGTACACAAATATTTACATTATACTATCATGTACCGTTGTTAACGTAGTAGTTTTCGCAAGACCGTATAGCAAATAAAAAGCGAACAAACAGTATTATCTGTTTCACAGTTCTATTGTTCTGGATAAACGGATTTCTCTGTGATCAGATTTTGGCTCAGTTTGATTTGTCTTGCTTATTGTATGGGATCTGTAAAACTTGATGTGCTGTTGCACGTAGTTTGGTCTTGCGAAGCATATTCAGTTTTGGGAAGTACAACTGTCAAACTCATAGGAGCATTTTAATTTCGTGCACTTGGTGTGAGGAGGAAGTCGATGAAATATTGTATCACTTGGGCACAGATCATATCGCATGAAATCCTCATCTACTGTACTCCTGCACGACAAAGTGATAGAGTTTATCCCGCAGTTATAACGGTGCATGGTGCCTGTATCTGCATTCGCTGAGATTCCCGTATTCATCGCACTCAAGGTCCTGGTCTAAACATTTTGTGCGTCCCCACTGTGGAGAAAAAGTGAAATCTGTAAAGACTGCTTTAATTCAACGGATCAAGTACAAAACCCTCTGCCATTCGTGTTTGGGAAATCCTACAGTACATTTTGTACGCAGATATTTGGAGCTTAACAAATTTTAGGCCGAAGCAGCCTACACAGGCTGCATCTTATACACAGTGCGGCACAAAACCAGCTCCAGCAGCTGGACCTTCTCTAGAGTGAATTGGCAGAAATTGCATCCGACAGCAGCTTGGTTGCAACTAGACCATGGCATATGTACCAAAGGATGGCCAAATCTGGCTAGCTGAAAAGCCTATAACTAAGTTTTACAAATTGTGGCATCCGTTTTATGTCATGCAACGATTTGTCCCTTGTCCCGAAATCGTTATGTACGTAGGCGTGTGAAGCTGTGAGATACGGTACGCGCAAAATAAGTGATCTATTCGAGATGACTGGGTCCCTTCGGTGTACCCACGGCCGTATTGTGTTGCGTGACATGCGGATACAGTTCTAAAAGGGTTGGTCTTATTGATCACCAGCGTTTCACAAGCAGCCCGCCCTCTGTGCCTATAAAAGCTGAGTTGAGGTAGACTTGTTTCAACGATGTTTGTATTTCCCCACTTTTTCTGACACCGGCTGCACGCCGGGGTTTTCACCAACGTTTATTACCTGTTCATGTGCTTCTTAAGAAATAAGATATAAACCTTCTTCATGTGTTGGAATGTCCCTAATATATTCACGTGATACGTGTTGGCGATGTGAAGAGAAATGTAACACGAGATTGTGCATTAATTTAAGTGCGTTTGACTTTAAGAGTCATACTTTAACTTTGGGAGAAACCTTAAAGTTATAATAAATTTGCCCCATCTATGTGAACTTGTATTTCGTTTTTCATGGGAGGAATACGACACTGCTTGTCAGAGGCCATCACTTTCAGTGTCATGTGCTAGGAGCCCTATGTATGCGACAAACATGCCAGTTTCCAGACGCTACAACTCCAAAGAAACCGCCATTGTGGTTGCTGATGATGATCATTGGTGTGTGGTTCAAAAAATAGGCATGCGTCAAAAATTCATGGCAATACCGGAGCGCTTTTTTGGTTTCATCATGGTTAAAATGTGCTTGATGAACCATTGTGCTACACCAACTTCTTTACAGAATTGTCCAACGCTCTATGGTAGAATTCGAGTCACTGGATTCTTCAGTTGATCTTTTGAATTCTTCAAAATCATACTTTATATTCCAGCTGTCTGTTGAATGGTTCCTAGAGCTATTAAGCTGCATTACAGATAGAATTCCAAGACAGCGGAACTACAATGATCGCCAAGAATATGGGGAATGGTGGTACTGGATAGCAAATTCGACATCCACTAAATAGATGAATGATATACGAACCTGGTACGTGGTACCTGCCATAGTACCTCAAGGGAAATTCTTCCTGATCACTGACCACGTTAAATTTCCTTCAGAAAAATATTGAAAGCCATATTTCAGCAGGTCGTCTGGTGGCAACCATCCCTCACGTTTTTTAGTTTTTTTTGCTTTGTTCGGCCAGTTTGAATAGAAACGCATTTGACTTTTTGGTGGTTAACTTCACATTGCTGGGGTGCACTCATTAATTTTGTAACCCCGTGGCTGGGTGACTGGAGAGTATGATTATCTAACCAAGCCAGCTACTGCTTAAACCATTATTAACACCTTATATGCCAAGTATAATTACATCATCGCACAAGTGATTATCACTACAGCACTTGATCAGTTATAAGGACTAAGCGAACAAATGGGCGTATCCAGGTCCAGAAAAGGGAAAATTATCGCAACTGGTAAGCTGGTTCTCGTCTCAGGCGGAAATTAGTCACTTTGCAAAACCGCAGAATTTTGGAAACTCCCGTCTGAGAGTCCGCTGCCACCTTACATGCGAAGCAGCCCGCCCACTAAATAAGAACCGCTCTCAAGGGCTCCACAAAAATGAACTCATTTCTAGAACGAAGCGCAGGCGCGCTTTTTATATGACAGACCTCACAAGCCCAGGGCATATTCTCGAAATTATGCACACCAGTCAGAGAGACCGTCAATGTGTGAAGAAAATCCACGGAAGACACGTACTCCATAAAATCAACCACTAAGTTTGAAACAGAAAAATCCATTTGCATTTCAGTCACACGGAAAAAGCATGAAAGTGATCTAGAAATCATCGCTTCATAAAAGCTGTCAACTCCATTGTTTTCTATAAAACCTTTAATCATTTTGACTAAAATTTCGATCACGTCCAGCAGACAGATGTGTTTTCACAGAGTTTTCCCCAAACTGTGCATCGCGTAACAGCAATTATTTAATTCTGTGCTATTCACAGAATTCCTAACTGTAGCTCGACGGATTTTTCTGGTGCATTCGATCTCTACCCTGTTCTGTAATTCAGGTGTCATGGTCGTTTGATTTTTGCCCCATGCAGTTGGTATCAATCATTTGTCAGATAGAAAGAGTTTGATGTGCCTTTTTGAATCACCCAATTTAATTATTTAATTATAAATTCATCATTAAACCCAACCCCGGAAGCGGAGCTCTCACTCAGAAAAGACCAATGTGGATTCCTACTGAAGGTAGTCATTATCCAGTATTAGTGTACATGGTTGTTGAAATTTGCACGAAGTGTACAACCGTGCGTGGATATTTTTTGTGGATAAATGACTTGGTGCTGCTTCTTCAGGTTCATCATAAGAGTTTGTCAGTGGATTTTAAGGTAGTGATTAGTCAGTACTATAACTGTTCTTCTCAGTTTATATGCGTATGTTCCAACCGGATATTTGAGATTTCGTGCCATATGTAATTTTGGTCAGATTAGTAATGGATCCCGTAGATTTGCCACAGTATTTTTTACATCAAGTTTTCTTCATCAGGCGTACGATCGTTTGGGTTAGCCCACATTTGAGCATTGCTGTCATGCTCATCAGCAGTGCATTTTTTGTGTTTGAATTTTAACTCCTGCTAGTCGACGTGAGGGAGAGGGCATTCGTGTTCCCACCACTCCATGAGTGCACGCTAGACATACTTGAATTATCGAGTCTGCCCAGGCGGATGAACTCAAAATTTAGTTATCCGTGTATTGAGCCGTAAGTCTCAAAAAGAATATCCAGAATTTTCCCTGTGTTGGCTGACTGATCCGCCTATCGAAATGGCTGACGCTACGGGTGCTTGGAATCGGCCAGAAAAATTTTTTTCCTTAATTTAATGGTCGCGAATAAGTTAAGCTTGCTTAAAACATTCCGATTTTTTGAATCGGTGTTGCCATCTATGAATACCTGGGTTGATGGATTTCTTCACGAAGAGTTGCCCAGCTGTGAGCAGTTTCTTCAACTTATAAAATAATCCTTCTTCATAAGCAAAGTATTGTTCTCATCGCTTAAACAGTGACTCTGATATGACGCACAGAATCTTGCTCCTATATTTTAGATGCTTCCCTGCAATGACTAGTTCTGCCCACCGGGAAATACTGATAGGGCACAATTATGTTTCACTTCCAAATGCAAGAGCAGTGAAAAGCAAACGGCTTGACTTAGTGCACAGTACAATGGAACCAAATGTCTTTGGTTTCTGTGAATCTAATGATAACAAAAAGTTCACTATAAAGAAGAGGCTAAATGCGTAGAGGTAGCCAGAATGTTGGATGTCCCCATGTTTGGTCTGCACAAGGTAATCGACGGATGTATCTTATCTGTTCATGATTCCAGGCACACTATCAGAAGAATGGTTCCGCACAAACCTACTTTTAATGAGACCTTGTTATGCCGCATTCAAGCTGTTTATTTTCGGTTCAACCCATAAGTCACTCAGAGATCGTAACAAGAAAATATTTCGTGATGCACTACTCATAAGGTTGCTGAAAATTCTTCGACAGCCCACGACCGGCTTCGCCCTTCTTGGGGCTCATCAGGTAGGCGTAGTCCCCGAGTTTCCGTCAACCTTATGCTCTACTTGAAACCAAATTGCACGAAATTGGCGAAATACACTCATTTGCAAACAAATTTGGTTTTTGGTTTTGCGAGAGACTCACCTGGAACCCAGCTGAATCTCTCGTTTGTGATGTTTCCAGGAAACATATATTTCCGAATATTTCCTTTCTTAATTCGTAAACGGCATTAGCGGCAAGGTGATACTGCAAGAAGTCATGGCCATTGATTCAGAACTTGTTAGTCAATTGACTCTACATTGGTGAACGTCAAGTTATTGTGTGCTTGATCGACTTGAATATGAGACGGCAATAAAGTGACGAATGAAAGGTTATTAACCTGCCTGACTAACGTATGATTTTTACGTGTGTAGTGTTACCCGAAACCGTGTATTGTAGTGCCCGAAACCGACGGGGACAAGTAGCAGTGTACCGCTAGTGGTGTTTTTTGACAAACATCCCCACTGATTTCAGTGTTCACAGTTTTCAATGAGGTTTTATTGGGTCACATAATTTGTTTCCAACTAGATGACCAAGCTGTTTGGTTCTCAGAAGCACCTATCTTGGAAGACTTCTCGACAGGAAAAAATAAGGGTCTGACCATTTTCACAAAGGACACTACTCACGAGGTTGCTGAGAACTCTGCGAAAGCAACAACCTTGTGAGTAGTGTCCTTTATGAAAATAAACTGCGACATCTCAAATATTGAACCAACTGAAACATGAGGTGGCCTTTGTGCAGCAATTCACTTGAAGAATAGCACAAACGAGAGTTTCAGTTGAGTCTCCCGTGTAAACCAAATTGATTTGCAAATGAGTGTATATGTCGAGATCTAACCATTTGGTTTACTTCTCTAAAACTAGACGTGACTTTATCTTCGTTCACTCCTGGTGGTAACCGCCTTTGGAAGGTGTTATTTGACATCCCGTTGCGATTTATATAAAGCAACGGTACTAATGAAAATGAATGTAGTGGCTGAGTGAATAAAATCATAATTTTTAGCTTAACAAACAGTGATGACTGCGTGGTCACTTTCAAAATATCAGCAGGTCTCAATCTCGGTCTCCTGTAAAACACGTTCTCTAGAAATGTTGACGCGAAATCACACTGAAAAGTATATCCATTCGTGGGATTACTGGAAAAAATGTGACTGGAATTTGAATCAGTAATATGCCATGTACCAGTGGGTCACCTACCTCTTAATATGCACACGCCAAACAGAGCTGCGGCCTGCTGGCCAACATGGACACCATATGCATATTACTGGGGAGGGAAAGGCACTTAAAGTGGGTTTTTGTCAAAATTCAATGGGCGCAAGGCAAGGAGACAAATTTATTGCACACAATTTTTCATCGTGATCTTCCCGAACATTGACTCACTAAGCTGTGTCTCGACTTCGAGCACTTACCCAAATTGTAAATTCCAAATTGTACCGGTTTACTTCACTTAACATATCATCTCTCGGTTTCACGAGGGTGTGCTGCGCGCAGCGTCCAACTAAGTACATTTTATTTGTATGACCGTTTTATAAGTCTTTTCGAAAAAGTCGTTTCATACAACTCTATTAAAAGCCAAGATTACTAGTATGCGAGTAAGAGTATCCAGCAGTGCGACAGAGCAAAGTAAATTGTCCTTAAGACGAGTGCACAACGTTTTCTTGTACATTATCAAGAAAACTGGTTGTATTCAGACAGGACAAAGTCAGTCCCTTAGCAGAAATGTTTCCTTCATACAAGATGCCGCCAGATACTGCAGTACTTTCTGAATATGTTTACTGACGACGATTTTATAGCTGAATTGTAAATTCCCAGCAGCTTACATGGCTGAATAATGTTTATTTCCACGTCCTGATTGCGGAGGGATTTCCATCGAGATTATCAAGAATGATGCACGGTGCGACATCTCCGTAGATGTTTCTTTCAGCTAGGAAGGTTCGATTGTGTGGCAGAATTTGCCGGCAAGGAGCCTTTTTTAATTAATCTCCAATGGTAAATCAGCTTATATGGATTGAATATACCCAATGGTTCAAAATTCTATTGGTGAAAGTCATCCTCCGGCAACACTCGAGCATTCCATTACTTTCATAGTCCAAAAAGGAGATAATCTCAACTAAATGTAAAACCCTCAATGGCTAAAGAATATCCTGGGCTCCGGATGAAGCTTGTTGCGCAAGGCCTACAGTGCCGGCTAGTCAGCAAGTGATACAATCAGGATATCAAGTCGATCAAGTAACCCTTGAGCGATGACACAGTTGATAACACGCAAGTCAAGCGAGCGAGTCATTATTTTAAAACGCATTTTTTCTAGGCGTTTTGACTGGTAAGTTTTTGTCCCAGTGGCGTCGATTAAGGAATTATATGTTAACACTGGAATTGACTTTCGTCAGGGAAAACGCGCTCTAAGAGAACAGTAAGGACACAATGGTCATATTGGTTGTCGACGGTCTGTGGAAAAGTTGCTTCGAAATGCTGATCAAGACACACTTCGATGTTTGTTGCTATTTGTTGACATATGCCACACAAAAGTGCTATATTTTATACAGGAAACATAAATAGATTTACCCATTTTCTAAGTTAATCTTTGTTTCACCTAGACACACCATTTTCGTCTTATTTGGTTGACTCCCCTATGAATACGCAGGACATCTTAATCACCACGCAAAAATCAACAGCCGAAATCCATTCTCAAGCGCATTTTATTTCTTCACAAATAGTGAGATTTGCCACTTTCATCAATCATAATATCCATCATGTGGATGCACGTGGAGCACGCAAACGTTTGATCTAATCTTGAGATGTGAGAAAACCCGACGAAAGTAGTTTTCCTCGCATTTTGTCGTCTGTAAAATTGGTTAGGTTGTTCTTTTGGGACAGCTACACCTAGACAAACTTGTTTTTGAAGTATGGGCTACTAGGATTTTGCTAATCAGATATCCAGACGGTGAATATTGCAACAGTTTTCATTTGGTGTGTTTTGGAAAGCTTAGTCGCCCTGGAGCAGTTTATGTACACGCAGATAACTATCATACGACAAAAATGAGATATGGTTATCAAGATAATACAAATGTTGAAATTCCAAAGCAGGTTAGTCCAACTTGGTGGGCATAGACATTTTGGGACCTCAATCAGGTTGTTCGTGATAAAGCCATTTGACAACTTTATGCATAGGTGCACATTTCTCATGGGTAAATTCGTCAAAACATGCATTTCATGACCGGAAAATAACTTCATTCGAAACACAGGGCAGCTATCTATGAGGTATTTGAAATGAAGCAGGCCACTACAGTGGTGACAAGAACATTTTAACTAGCAGAAAAACGTAGCTAGAAACTTCAACGTCAGCAGTCGCTGCTACACTAATTCCCAGACCGTAGCTAGGAGAAGGACCCTCTTAACCAAAACGACTATTGAAATCTATCCGGAATTCACACAGGCACTCTCATTATTGGGGGCAACAATCTTCCTTCATTATCATTAAAAGCAGTATACCGGCTGAAGTGAGAGAGCCCTTTGCTGCGAAGTCATCTATTAGAAAACACGAACTGAACGGTTACAAGCCATTAGACACGAAAGTAAATATCTCATATGCACAGAGTTTTTAAAAACCGAACATTCTAACGCGTACTCTTGAACTTTTCTGGATATTCATTGACTATTACACAATAGTAAAAGAACATTGCAAAGCGGTTTCACAATTTCCGTAACGAATTTCACCTTCCACCAGATGCCGGCACGAAACTTGGACACCAGACCATAGACTGCTCGCATGCTTCATCAGTAGTATGCACCGTTACACCGGCAGTAAATACTGGTGATTACCTGCCAAACCACCTCGAAGAATTCCTGGTAGAATTAAGGAGACGCCTTAAACCCGTGAAAACTGGTGGAGAACAAGGTGCCTACACCTTGGAACACGAACGAGATGAACGGTATCAAGGGAAGCTGTCACCAATGCAGTTAATCCAACCTCCTTTCCGAACCTCATCTATTTTGATCCTGGCATACATCGAAAAACTTTTATCAGCTAGCCAGTCCAACCAGGAGGTGACAGCAAGCTCACGTGTCATGTTCCGTAGTGTTTCTAGTCACTTCTAGCTAGACTAACATGGAACATAACTAGGAAATAGCAAAGATATTACAGTACTTAGTTTCAGTAGCCAACTTCATTTCGCAGTGCTAAGATTTGGCCTGTCTCCTGCGAACCCTTCAACAACAAGTGGTCAAACTGAAAAGTGGGTTTCAGCGCGCGTGGCAGATGTTTCACCTAACTCAACCTGAACTGCTCTATTTGCTGCTCTAGTGATGGCGATTCATTATCAAGCATTTGCATACGCTCTACTTGGTTGCGAATACGGTGCAGTCAGTGAGAGCCTGCTTTGTGGCGAAGGTAAATACGTTCCAAATTTTGGCACCGTTTAGTGTCTCCTGGTCAGAAGTGCCATGCTTCACAACGATAGAATGAGTTACTCTGTACATAGTGTATCTTAGCTTCAGCCAAGAAATTTTATACTGACAATAATGTTACTCGCGCCATAGGCGTGTACTAAATTCTGTCAATTTACGCAGATGTTCAGGAAGGTAAATCGGTTCACAAACGCAAGCCCTCTCCCTAGAATTACAGAGAGACACATGGGGCCACTGAGGATTCCGAAGTAATGTCCTGCCCTTTAAAGATGTAAACTACACCCCAAAACAGGAGATCAGTTTTGAAGTCCTATTCAGAGTAGACTGTCCGAACAGATGATTGTCCAAGTGCTGTATCGTCCACATAGCCTAAGTCTATCAATCTTTCTCTAGACGTAATTTCGATACTAAGGTTTTTTACCCTACGAAATTTACATTCCTTGATAGAATCGATGACAATATCGAGCGAAAAGACAGCCTTTCTGAACTTTACTAGCTACAGTTGTTTGGCCGTACAGATGATGGAGCACGTTTGCAATGTGTCAAGAGAATGGGCAAATTTATGTTACGTATTTGAATATGCGGCAAATACTAATAAATCAGATTATGCACTGTTTGAAAATAAAACAAACTAGTTATTTTCCGGTGTAAACGTGACAATATCAAACTGTTGCAGCATAGTTGGAAGTACAGTTTTGGTGAAGTGCGCATTCCTAATAGGAAACCTACGTTTAAAAACACCTCAAAACAAACGACGTCAGTAATTCCCAGTTGTTTTATGGTATGTATACAAACTTCCCTCCTTACAGATCACGAGATAGCTAAGTGGTTAAGGCGCCAACTAACTGGCTAGCAGGTCCGTGTTTGTGACTCGTCTCTCGACTCTCTCTCGCTCTCACCTCGACTGTTACTATCTAGGCTTGGGAAACCTGGCAATATCTTAGTCCTGGTGCTTCCTCCGGGCGGCATGGTAACTATGCACCGAAACGGTGTTACGGTTAGACGATCTCTTATAATAATGTAGAAGGTTGGACGGGCTTCTGAGATTCACTTTTCTAGCAGACTGAAAGCGATCGAACAGCATCCGTATCAGGTCACATATAAGTGTGGTTCAATCTCAGTAAGTCTTCTCATTCTGTATAACTGTTTAAAATCATGGTATCAAACGATAGTCGTTTTTCTTATGACTTGGTTGTGAGTTCAGCCATATGAACCAAGACCAGTGATTTCCCCAAGAGTTAGGACAGTTGAAATGAAAGTCAATCACATCGAATAGTGAAACCCAATCACTCATATGCACAGATAATTTCTCTTCATAATGTAATTCTAACGGACGTTTTGGATATTTACAACGGAAACATAATGTCAATAAAATGCTCTACGATGTCATCTATTCCTTTTTTTCCTTCCTATTAATTGATATTCAGTGTAGCATTTGGCCTAGCTGATAGTGAATAAAAGCGCCAGTATGTCTGCGGAAAGCAACGGTGATAAACTATTCTCTGAATGATCACCAATTTTTGTCGTTCAATCGTCTTTTTGGAACGGATGAATCAGCAGCCGCTTGCATAACAGACAGAAAAGCCGGGCCAAATATATAGTGATTGCTTAGGTTTGAAGAACTATGCCCGGGGACGTCGTTAAATCCACGTGATTAATAAGGAATACAAAAATCTGGTGTCGATGGCTGCTTTCACAAGTTTTATGCTATAATTCATCCAAGCCAGAGTTGTCTAGCCATTGCGAGTGCACTTCGCATACTACAAGGATGACTCACTTAGTATCTCCTTTCCCATCTTACACAAACGGGATGGAAGAGTAGTTAACCCCCTCGGAAAGAAAACAGTTGGTCCACTGCGCAGTAGTCTAGTCGAATTGTGTACGGATGCTCGCGCAGGATTAATTTCTTTCTCCTTATCCATGTCTACCTTCACTGTTTGTCTGGTGTAACCTTACAAATTGCCATTGAATTTTTCCACAAAAGTATCTGAGTATTCTAGATGTGGGAGGTGAAGTCACCAAAGATCCAGGTCTGGAATCACTGGCTAAGGTAATGAGAATAACATTTAATTGACAAAGTGCCAAACAAAAATTACAGTGCATTTGGTTTACCAAGAAGGGATAGTGACAAACAACTTTCGACTAAAAGCCACCATTTAGCTCTTATCCCGAACGTATGAAGTCCAATACCGTCCCGTGATTTATTGCTCAGCTGGCGTTCGTGATACAAAGACGACCTAACACAGTGTGCGAAACACTATTAGGACCATCTTTTTTCCTGTTTTTTACCGCTTCCCTTGAGACAAGAACACTGAACTGTAATTAGAATACATCTTTGGTCGTTTTCCTACGGATCTATGTTGCTCATCCACCGTTGTGGAAATCTTGGCATGGTCTCTCAAAATACGTCGGGTAATTACATACGCCCAACCACCATAAGTAACTGTGTAACAAAAATACAAGTGTAGTATAAAAATATTAGTACTCCACTATGATACGCTTAAAGTCAGAACACAGTGTAGTGTTATATTCTGATGTTTTGGTTGTTGTGGTGAACCTTTTTCAAGGATTTTTACAATCAGTTATTACCCCAAAACCTACGATATCAAAGTGCCCTTTCAGATTGTGCCCTAATATTTCACTTGCGAGACCACCCAAACCTTGGTTTTTACTCTATAAATGTGTAGTTCGCACTGCTTACACTGAGACATAAACTGTCCGAGTTCCATCCGAAAGTAAATAAGTGGTTTTTCACTAAGAGTCGCTATGAATGTATGCTGGCTGGAATTTACTGAAGGTATGTTTTGCGGACGGATAGAGTGCGACTATGTTGTCCAACAGTACATCAATCCTGACTACTCTACTAACAACCTCAGTCATCCTTAGAGAATCATCCGGTGGTCAATCGTTAATGTGTGGGTACCGCCGTAACACTGACCCCTTGATTATCGGACATCTGTAGAATCGAAGTCTGGGGCATCTGACACAAGTTGATGACTGCAATGGGCCATGTTGGGCACCTTATTGGTCTATGTGTATCTTTCCTTTGGCTTTGCAGGCAATAATGGATTCACAAACAACAGCCAGTGTGGTATAACAGATGTGAAACCAAAAATTTCCTACCGGGCTTTTGACACCACAGATGATCATTGAACACTTTTGTTTGCAGTGAAATAGTTTGCAATTTCCTACGAAGGTTCGAACAAGCAAAAATCAGAGTGGTGTGGTGCAGTACATGCTCGTGAGCCTTGGTTAGTATGACGGTCATAGCCCTTGGTCTTTGGTAGAAACTAGGTCGGGATCTGGACAAGCCCTTATGGCAGTTACGCACCAGTATCTATTACTGATGATGACTTTACCAGCCCTGGATGGCCCCGGTCCTTAGTTGAGTCTAAGAACATTGAGTTCTCCGGCTGAATAGTTATCATCTTGAACTTACTTTGTACCTCCGAAGGCGCAGACTGCAATGGTTCGAACGTTCTTCCCATACCAGAATACGAAGCGATGAGAAAGGCCCATTCCAAGTTCCCTCCAAATTTTGGTCTCGCCAAGCGGGTTGCCTCACTGTCAGCAGATCATATACTGATTAATTAGGACATCAGCTAACTTGCGGTTTCCATCGCTGAAAACGTTGACCGGATCGAAATAGGCTTAGATATGGTTGCCGACTACCAAGCATGAACAATAATAATCAGAAAGATACATGGAGCGAACTCATTCTAACGTTGAAGCTGAATGAAGTAAGTACGCAAAGTAACTATGGGCTCGACGTGTTATGACGGCTTGTGCAATTCTGTAACCCACAAGGTCAATCTGGGAAGTCACCGTGTAAAGTTTGCAACCTCTCGTGCCAAGTTAGCCAAATTGTGGCGGCCCCATTATTGGTATGAATACTCGTCCCCTAGACGTCGTATTACCATATTTTTTGGCCAAGTACCAATGTTTTGTGTAAAGGCCTTCGATCTTAGCCATCTGCCGCTCACATTGGATGCGCCGACTTACGTGCAAACGTGAACTGCACAAATACAACTAACCTCGTACCGCGTCGGCACTCGTGTGATGTCGCCGCACATTGCCTTAACTGCCACATAAAACAGGACACATAGGCAAAAATGAAATAATGCTGACGTCTTTTTTGTTTCAATTTCATCTGTTCATTCTCACTTTGTATACTACCACATCGACAACAGTTTCCTGTTCGTAGATACAGTGACAGCTCCATATAGCTCGTGTTACAAACATCTGCGCACACATATGAGGACTACGGTAATAAACGGCTGTCTGTGGAATGACTGCTAGCCGTCTAGCGCTAAGATCACCTGTATAAAACAATTTCGACAGTGTTTCGCCAGCATATTCCTTTGATTCGTTTTCGGACAATGTGTATTATTAAGCTGAATTCCGAATTTCCGGATTAACTACTATCATCAGTCACTCGTCACTTCCGGTAACACTACTTTTGTGATTCGGGAATCGCCACGACTAAATTTGTCATCATCAAAAATACAAAGTCTGCTTATTGATCACTCGCAATCAGTCGCCTGTTTGCGGTTCGCGTAGTAGAACCTGTGCGGGCCTCTCACAGATGCGCTGACAGTCGTTATCTCTTCACTGTACCTACCTCCGCCCCATAAGACTATTGACCTGATACAATTAGAGGCACGTTAGTGACTATTTCAGTGCATCACTACGGTGCCAGATATCGCTGTAGTTTTCCAGGATATGAATGCTCCGAGGAATGTTTTTCCAATGGCCAACCAAATGACCATTTGTATAGAGGAAGGAGACGAAGATCAATACACTCCGTGACTGTTTGCTGGTACGGCGTTCCAATACAGCATCAACTCCCAAAAAGACCGATATGTCTCGGCCCTCAGCATTCTGCTTACCCTTAGGCACACTTCTTCACATCACCACGAATTCCCAGTAGCTTTAAAAATTCACTGAGTGTCACCCGTGCATAAAAATATATGTGGGCTGTGACCAAACACTTGTTTGCTGCTACTCTTTTTTTGTTTTCTTCAGTCCAACTTTTGTACGCCTCGCCTAGACATTGAGGAGCTAGTGAATGTCGATGGGGTGCATTCTTTGCAATCCCTTATAACCAAACCACTTTCTGATGTAGACCCTTTCCGGAAGTTGCCTTCCGTTCCTACGAAACAATATGTATCCCTCATCCAACTTTTCAGCCCATCTGAACGCAACAAATCATAGGGAAGTCCATAACGTTGCTCGAATCTCGGAGATATATTCTGGTTGGCAAAGAATACAAAAAATATTGGGCGTCTGGGGGAAAAGTGGAGAAAAATTAGTGTTCTTCCTCACAGAGAATCTTGTTGGGTTCATACAGCCAATGGAAATAACAAAAGACACCTTGACGATTTAAAGTTTATATTGAGAGATTCTTGCAGCAGCTCCAAAACAAAACTTCAGCGAGCGATGCAAGCAGTAACAATGAAGAATCTGTACCTCTAAGTAAACTATTCGACCAGCAATTCGCTTAGATATTTGTTACTTTCTTTTCGAATTTACGGTCAACAACAGAACCGTAACCTTTAAGCATGCCTTAGTTTATAAGTGTAGAATTCATTTTGTTGCTCGACTACTCTGAGTCGTTTTGGAAAATGGTGGAATATCTCCATAATAATACACCGAGTTTTGTTGATGAAAGTTTAGGACACCGCTGATGGCCTTCTTCAAGAGTGGAATAATCGCAATCCAACCAAAATGAACGTTCTCTACACTGTGCTTGGGACTTCCACTTCATTCGTAGTGAATTTGATGAGGATATTTTCAAACAACTTGAGATGTTTGTCGGAATGAGTTCTTATTCACTCTGTTCAACGACGGAGGTGACATCTTTGCCCAAGGCCTACATAGCAAATCAATTAGTATGCCTTTTTTTGTGTTCTTGCGGCGAGTTTTGGCAAAATAAAGATATGGGGGCTGACGACTGGCACAATGTCCATACTGCCACTCATAAATTAGAATTACAAGCACGATTCCGGCTGACATCACATTTTCACTCTTTGTGGCGTTTAGACCAATGACATACATCCGAGCGGCCCATAAGCTAGCTGTTCCTTGAATTCAGATCCACGTTAGACCCTGTCGACCCATCGCTCTTGGCATGTCTGTAACCAAAGCATATCCCAGAATGTAGCGAACATCGTACATTCTCTTTAACCGTGGGCATGTGTTAGATAAAAAAGCCTAGATAGCAAAGCTTCCCTAAGAGCACTGAGTTTTCATAATGATTCTGGCTTCTCGATTTATGCTAAATTTTGGTTTAGACATAAAGCTCACATTTCACACTCTCCAAAATTCAAGTTTCTTAATCGCTGCAGACAACACCCTTGTTGATCTGGACATACAGAACAAGCAGAAGTGAATTAGTGGTCAGAAATGATGACCGACTATCCCATCCTTCAGCGCTTAATTTACTTACGAAGAATGTCAGTTCTTGTTACAGAACATACTCTTACGGAAGATGGAGGCACCGACGGTGACTCAAGGCCTGATTATTTCCGTCACCGCATACGATATTGTTATAGTGTTTGTAATTTTACGCAACCTGTTGCGTCGTTTGATTTCAAAGAGCGTCTGCATACAACCGTTTTGCTGGGAAAATTGGCCTGTGGGAGCACACGATCTGGCAGGTGTTCAGGTCTGCACAGTCACAAATATAACAAACGGGCGCCAACGAACTTGAAATGGAATAATGCGGAAATAGGTCACTGCTGTTGCAATGGGCACTCGACTGGTGAAATTTACCCATAACTGAGAGCTGCATTGCTTTGATCATACATTACACATATGGGGCTCCATCGGTCGAGTAAAAAATTGCTCTTCATGCCAAATTTAGGGATATAAACATTGGGCTAGCAACTTAGAACTGAGTTGAAGGCAATGAAAGGTTTGATATAAACAATAGATAAAGTTGGTGTGATTCCTAGAGTGACTTTCCACGTCATTTCATACTGAAGACATTCTAAGTCTCGGCTGCTAACCGATGTCAATGACTTACTGATTTCGTCTTCTATCCACATTGTTTCCCAGAGCCTCGTAGAATGTTTGAGATGACTGATACCTCAGGTGTTCGTAACAGACCAGCACCATGCTTCTTCCTTTCCTCAGGACGGTTCTCTGTGTCATTTTCTGAATATTCTCGGAACTGTATCGATGACCGAACAGAGGAAACGACGAAAATAACTGATGTCCTGAATTACATAGCTAATTCCAATAAGGGAGATAACGAAAAGGATAAATAATTTAACAGGGCGGTAGTTGACAGCTGCTGTCAAAAGGCATATTGTCATGGGTAAATTTTCAAAGGAACGATTCCTCGGCCCCGTAATATCCCCGAATTTTATACAGCCGCTGCTCATTAAAGACCAGTCATGAAAATTGTACAATGGTTGAGAAACGTCGATAAACCCATGCGGTGACGCTCAACTGACACAGTTTGATGCAAGCCAAAACGAATCGTGATCAAAATTCCTATTTAAAATAGGCTTTATCATGACAGTCACGCGGGCAAATATTTGCCATAGGGAGCATTTATGAACGACTATAATCTCTTGAAGGAAACTACTCACAAGGTTGCTGAAAACTCTTCGACAGCCCACGACCGGTTTCGCCCTTCTTGGGGCTCATCAGGTAGGCGAAGTCCTCGAGTTTCCGTCAACCTTATGTTCTACTTGT
Organism: Opisthorchis felineus; assembly: GCA_004794785.1. Lineage (NCBI taxonomy): Eukaryota > Metazoa > Platyhelminthes > Trematoda > Opisthorchiida > Opisthorchiidae > Opisthorchis > Opisthorchis felineus. The sequence goes on from SJOL01009849.1 coordinate 1,356,132, forward strand.
TAGGTTGTTCATGTTGTTGTTGTTCATATGCTTATTGCACGTTGTAGTCAAACCAATAGGAACTCGCCCCAAGAAGTCGTCGTGGGCTGTCGAAGAGTTTTCAGCAACCTTGTGAGTAGTTTCCTTCATGAAAATATACTGCGATATCTCGAATATCGTACCAACTGAAACATGAGGCGGCCTGTGTGCAGCACATTCAGTTGAAGAACATCATAAACGAGAGACTCACTTGAGTCTCCCGTGAAAACCAAATTGATTTGCAAATGAGTGTATTTGTCGAAATCAGTCCAATTTGGGTTCAAGTAGAACATAAGGTTGACGGAAACTCGGGGACTGCGCCTACCTGATGAGCCCCAAGAAGGGCGAAACCGGTCGTGGGCTNCAACCCATATCGTCGAGAAGAAGTCAGTCTACATAAATTTCTTCTAGAGGTGATATTTTAGCGGACTTGCTTAAAGGGCAACCCCCATAACTCATTGAGCAGAGCTTTTCTTGAGGCTACACTTTAGTCCTGATTCTTAACAAGGCGCTTGATTTACAATATTATTATGGACGGAGTGCCCCTCCATGTCCGAACTTATGTAGTACGTCCATTTACCTACTACTGTGAAGCCGAGTATATTAAGCGCAGAATTTAGTGGTTCAAACAGCGAATCAGGAGACCTGATGCCTGATGGCTTGCTCCCGGAAGAAGAAAGATCACTATCGGTTCAACAGTGCAGCATCTCACTTATTTTAGCCATTTAGTGAATACATAGAACAAGCCGTTCGCTTGATTTACAAGACACCATCCAGCCAACCCCGAACGACTTAACGTCGAACCACTGCAGTGGCTGGGCGATGAAACTGATGCATGCTTCTGGAATAAGTTGAACAAGTGTGATCACATAATAAATGTGATCCAGTAGGTCCACCGAGCAATTTCATGGAAGCTCGGTGGAGCGGAACTGCCAAAATTTCCCCAGTGTTCTTTTCCTTTTGAAAGCTTTCACGGAGGTCGTAAACGAAGCATAAAAATTTGAGTTTTAAGAATCACCATAATAAAATATGAAAAGAGGGCACTGAAAACAATTTTGATGTACATCTTTGACTCGAAAGCTTCATAGTTATGTTTTTTGATGCCCTTGAAAGCCAAGCTCTGAAAAGTCCATAGAAATGGGTTGATTTATTTGCGTATAGAAGACTGATTTGAGCTTGTTTGCCTTCTTGAATTTAGATAATCCTTAAGGTTGGACTGTAGCAACGTGTTACAAATACTGCAACAAATATAATGTGTCAGTGCCGCCTGGACCTCATTGAATCAGCGGACTGTTGGAAGTTTCTGGTCTATAAATATCCTGAGGCTTAGGAATATTCAGAATTTCCTCACGCTGTCGGTGAGGACCATGACACTCAACAAGCAAGAATAACGTGTCATTCTCCTATGGAATACCGGCCTCTTCCGGTATCAGCTTTTCATGGTCAAGATGAAATCAGATATTCAGTTTACTTCTCGTGCTTGAAGACATCATATGGTGGATGCAACAGCCTTCATTAACAGTGTGCAAAAATCCTGCATACTGCAAGGCTATGACAGTGTTCAACTACAGTATAATGTGCTTATGTCTGTTACGCACCAGTATATATTACTGGTCTATTATTTTCGATTGTGACGATGCTGATAGATATCCATGTGATAGTGGTCATAATAAATCAACATTATTTATCCATCTACTGTAATTTTGTAGAACCGTACATTCTGCTCACTAAAATTCATAACACGTCTCACAACCTATGTTTTCTCACGGCTTTTCCGTTCAAGGTTCACTCTATTGATAATCCTAGTGACCGTTTTCAATGGAAGATTTATTTTACCAGTATAGTGAACAGGCTAAGAGAAGCAGAGAGAATAGGGTACAGTCAACATTTGACGAGTGAATGTGACCCTCAATAGTGTCTCTCACTTGGCTGCTGATACCGGCATTTTGTGTAAGAGTTGTAGTGGACAGTTTAACGAACAACGATACGAAAATCCCAGATCGATAATCCGCCAGTGGATATCAATATGCCTAATCGCCATCCTGACTTTTACCACTCTTTTCCGCCTTTGAGATAATAAAGACAACTTAAACGTGCAAGATGTTCCAAAGAAGATGTTGCTTCTATTGTTTTCCCCCCATTTAAACATATATGTGTCCAGGTATCCGCAAAAGTTCGCAATCCTTTAATGTAGTTGGAAAGGTAATATAATACAAATATAGAACATTAAAAAGCGGTATAACAGAGAAAGTCCATGCTTCAGAAGCGGTCACTAAGAAACACACTTCAAACACAAAGAATTGTGATATTATCTTGCAGTCCTTTCGGATTTTATTCTTCAAAGGAGGAGGTTAGTTGTCGTGGGCAGAGCCTGTTACCAAGAGATACCCCGAATTTAATTCTGGTACAGAGGAATAAGGCCCTGATTTTGACATAAAACTGCAAAAGCTAAAAGTAGAGCAACATAAAACACCCTTACTCTACAACTAATGGAACCCGTCTGTCATTCAAGTTTTCTGTTGTTTTGTCAATTTCTACATTTTCTCCCCATCTTTGCATGGTTTCAGGCCCGACAGAAAAATTAATAACGCAATTCGTTTTTCACTAATTTTCGACTAGTATCTTCGGCAAATTTTCTCCATGTTTTATGCCGTCGGGCAGCTCTAACTATTTAGCGTCTAATCACTGTTGCATTCAATACCAGCATAGGTCCAAAAGGTAGACCGTCTCTAGTGACCCTTTAAAAGTTGGGCACTCTCAGTGAGGCAGTCCGATGGGCCAAGTACTTTTTTCACCGCAGATCACCTGCCAGAGTGATACGTAGTTATAACCTGTGTTTGTGACTAGTTTAGTTATAATTCCAAGTTAACGATGCAGTGACGCAGAACAGTGCACTTTGTGCGCATGCTGAGACATCGTGGAATCTACATGTTTGCGCACATATCCGGGAAACGCCGTGATGTCTCAAGTGCGTATTCGCCTTCTGCCTTTTGTAGGAAGGAATTCACCCGCATTCTTTAGTTACTTTATTGGTCCACTCCTATTTGCTGCTGCTTTACTTGCCCTAAGTGCGCATGCCGTGGTGAATTTATGCAGTGGTGAAGTACAGGCCGTTCAACAAGGCATTTTATATAGTGCAAAAAAACTATCTGCATATCTTTTTCGCTTGCAGTTTTGTGATTATTGAATTTGCGCTGGATATTTAAGGCACTATTACGGAAAATCATTACTTTGCTGTCTTGGCTGATGATCTGGTCGCCGAACTTGGCCGTTGGATTGTAAGCGTTTTGTCCCTAATCTAGATGACATCGTCATTGCTGAGTTGATTTCTTCCATCATTGGGTTCCTGAGGATGGGTGTGTATTTAAAAACCGTAGATCTGGGGGTGACATAACTAGGAGGCCGTGAAAAACAGACCTTTTTAGCATAAACTTGACTGTGTTACATGTTTTTGAATACTGTCGCTCAACCATAGATCTACTTCCAAACGCAAATTCTATTAACCCTTGGCTCAGTGTGAAATGTCGACTCATCCTCGTGTGTGTGCCACCTCAGAGCAAGCCATGAAGTCATATGGGACGATAGGCCGACGCTGGTACTCAAAAGAGGGAAACCGAACACGTAGAGAAGGTAACGTGCACAGTGAGGCAACCAAAGAAAATATGCTTTAATTTCCTGTCTTCAGCTGCCACAATTGATCCAATCGGTTGGCAGGGAAAGCGAAGCGTTGTCTCGATCAAAACAGGATGGCTCGATTAGTTTGAACGCCGCCAGTGGAAACTTTGGAAACATCTCCACATCCACTTCTATGGTGATGAAACGCGTGCAATCTAACTGCCAAGCTCGGTGAACAGGCCAACAACCAAGCAGTGCACCCGAGCTACCTATATTCTACACCACTGCAACTTCTATAGGTGTGTGAAGTCATGCAGTGAGTTGGGGAGTTAGGTCAACAGATTCCTTTTAGAAGCTTTAGGCCGCACATCGCTGGATCACACATTTTATCATCTCGGAGGGTCGGGCTTTCTCTGAACCACGCGTAGATACACTGCACGCCTACTTTATGCAATTCGTGATTCTACTTATCGGCAAACAGTTACACCTGGAAATATGACCACTTCTCCAGGCGGAATCTTGGTTTCCATATCACAGTCTTATTGTTGTTGTTGGTTGGTCCATGCGCAGTGCATACTTAACGACGTTGACATCCACCGAGAGACGGTCCCATGGCAATTCGCCGTAGTAAAAGTCAAGTATAAGCTATGGACTAGCTAAAAAGTGCTGGTGCGTATGTAAGCCAAGGAGTAGAGCAGGATACGGCGAAAATCCTGGGGAGAAGCAGGCCTTAAACACGTGTCTCCCCACCAAAGAACATTAAAGTCCGTATACCATATTGACAATTGACAGGAACTCTTTTAGCTTACTTTGCTTTATGGCCTGTCCACATTTTTCGTAAATTAATATGCTTCTATGAATTAGATGTAAAGATAACTCATATTCAAATTCGTACCTTACACACTTCGGCTAAAGTATTTTATTGAAAGCTCCAGAGCAAAAATACTGCACAGAAAAGCGTAATAATTTTGTGTCATGTTATGAGNGCCCTTCTTGGGGCTCATCATGTAGACGCACTCCCCGAGTTTCCGTCAACCTTATGTTCTACTTGAACCCGAATTGGACAGATTTCGACAAATACACTCACTTGCAAATCAACTGGGTTTTCACAAGAGACTCAACTGAATCTCTCGTTTATGATATTCTTCAACTGAATATGCTGCACAAAGGCCGTCTCATGTTTCAGTTGGCACGATATTCGAGATATCGCAGTATATTTTCATAAAAGAAACTACTCACAAGGTTGCTGAAAACTCTTCGACAGCCCACGACTGATTTCGTCCCTCTTGGGGCTCATACGGTAGGCGCGGTTTCCGGGTTTCCATCAATCCTACGTTCTGCTCGAACCCAAACTGAAAAGATTTCGACTCATTTGCATTTCAAATGGGTTTTAACAGTAGACTGAACTGAATCCCTCGTAGTAGCTTCCTTTATAAAAGTATACTGCGGTATATGGTATATCATACCAAGTGAAACATGGGGCGGCCTCTGTGCTGCACATTCAGTTGAAGAAAATTGTAAACGAAAGATTCAATTGAGTCTCCCGTGAAAACCCAGTTGATATGCAAATGAGTGTTTTTTTCCAGGTTAACAACAGTTTCATGCCCATCACAAGAATCCTCACACTTCAACTGTCAGGTGTGATTGGTTGGCTGAGAACCGCTGGCTGTTCTCAGTGACACTCTGGGTACCATGTTCAAGATGTTGTGTCCGCTACTTTCCCTTACCACACTAGTGAAACGACTTTATAATCGTGCAACAAAGAACGGTAATCCTCAAATTTGAATTTGTTGGGTTCAACACAAGAAACAGACTGAGTGTCGATAGGATGCAGAGGACGACTAATAAAGCGAACTAATTAAGTTGTCACCCTTCCGGAACATTCCTGCAAGAAAATCTTAAGTAGAAATTATCGTGTTTACGTTACAACGTAGTAAATGCTGCTTTTCATTGTTTTAAATCCCACATCTTTCTTCGAGTCCATAAGTTGCCACTCCTGTGTTACTCATCAGAATGGATGTGTAAATGAGTAAAACTAACTATTTAGATGCTCTCAGGAACTGGCAAAAGCACTTTCAAGGTAACAACTCAAAATTGTGGGACTAATGTTTGCATGGGCATCTTCAACCGTAATTGTCATCACTTTTTGCCATCCTTTCGGTGTTACGGTAGGTTGTCTGATTCAAAGGAAAAAACATTATGGTCGACCTACATAGCATGACACTCTTTCCTGGCCTTCATTTTGGAATACATCATTCAGCAAACAGGCATATGCCTGGCTGATACTATGTCAGAAGCAATAGGGGGAAACGGTAATAATATTAAAGTATTTAGAAACAAACGAAATAAAAATTTATCTGAGAGTTCAAAAACGTCACCTCTATGTCAGATCGGATAGTCACTACGTTAGGTTTTCCGTCAAAGGACAAACCAGAAGGGGCGTTCATTCTTCGCCTGATAAATCGAGCAATGTGGGCTCGTTAGTGGTTTAAACGGCTGTTCTCTTCGCTATGAGCCATTTACACTAGACGAAAACGTCTACGAAGACCGTCTGTTTACGCATTATTAATCCACTGACTCACAAACATCACATACTGTGCTGCCCCGTTAGTTTGCGTCAGATCTCTTGATCTTCGCTACTCTTTATCACTTATAGGATGATGTGCTCACTTTGCAAGTACAAGCGTTTCTAGCTCCTAAACAAAAACTCGGGATGCAGCAAAATTTAGTGATGATTATGTTCTCAGCAAGATAACTACCTCTTTACGCTTTTTATGCCGGTTATTATGACAGTTACTGAGACCCCAACATGAGTGTTAAAAAAGTCGGGGCTCTTCAGTCGACGGAAACACTATCCCTATTGCGATCTGACGCAAGCAATCAAGGTAGGTATGCTGCTTTCATTCTGCATTGCGCCATGACATATTTACAAAGGATTTCAGTGTAATCTGGAGCTTTGCTTCTTTTTGCCCTTTTGGTGATCCAAATGCCTGGGCGGTCAGCAACAAGGATTTGCAATACCGAAAATATATGTATTCGGGCTGTCCTGCTGCAAACTAATCCGTAGGACTCATGAGAGCTAGAACCTTCATACCTGGGTGATTTTATCGTAGAACAAAGCCACGTGAAATTCGAAATTAAGGTGGCACTGGCCGCATTTTTCACCCATCCTGTCGCTATGTTGTCAGTCAACAGTTGAAAGACTCATGTCGCGTTCTCAAACAGGATATGCTGATAGCCACTCTTGGTCGATTTTCCTTTGGGGAATGAATGTTATGATTTATTGGTTTTTGATCATATGACTGTTGATCTGTTGAGTAAACTTGACAAATAACTTGCAAACGTTTCGTCACCAAAGAAGCAGACATCATCAGTGCGAAACTGGGACCCAGCCAGCTGACAATAAACGCACCAAAGCTACCAAAAGTTAGACACCTTGTCAATTGTTAAACTACTGCACGAAGTTGGGGAATCACTGATCTCAAGAGACACTCTGTAAAACAGGAAAGAAAGACATGATCTCCTGTGGTAGCGCAAAACTGTTTGGTAAAATGTTAGCTTCTGTAATTAGTAAGGTTTTCAAATCATGAAAGAAAATGCCGCAGGAACGAATACCTTGAACAGTCAAACTCCTCTTTATTCTGTTTTGAGGAAAATTTCCTTGTTTTGATGCATATCAGAGACGGATATCTCGCATTAGTCCTGATTTGAAATCCGCCAGATAGAATGCAAGTTTTTACTAGAGCAATGTTTTAAGCATTATGATTCGTAAGTCAGTGTTCATACGGTTTTTCAACTGTAAAATGGATTTATCAAATGAAATGCCTTGTAATGATGACAAGAGCATGGGATTAACGTGAAAACGCAAAACCTAAGTGTAGATGAAAGCTAATGCTGTGGATGGTAGATCCGTGTTCATTTATTAGATATAGGCTCTGTTCCGCGGTAAACACATTCAGACATCCTGGTGTGCCTTGGAAATAAATCTGTTTTACCTCGATCTCGGATGACAATGGCGTTTGCAAGAAAGCATTTCGCAAGGTGATAAAGCCAACAAATAAGTTCAGTTTGGAAGATGCGCTAAAAATCCACTCTTTCTTAACTGAAGCATTGTGTACTTCGCAATTTCTTTGTTCCCCATGCTTCCATTTTTGAACACAAATGAATAAACGAATTACCAAACACGCCTTTTTGGCGTGTTTGGCAGGAGACGGGCTACCTCACACTACCTCGACAACCGTACGCCTGAAGGGTGCCACACTTCAACATTACTTGCGAATGGCAGCTGCTACCGGATAAACTTTGTCTCACCTCTCCTCACTGTCACAGCAAGTTGCGTGGATTCACCATACGTATCCCACGATAATATACAATGGGCAAGTAGCAATATTTTCACATCCAGACTTGTGAATGTTTTCTACAAATGGTGCTCAGTGGTCTCGGAAGTGACTAGTATGTTGTCAAATATTTCTTGATTGGCAAGTGCAGTTTAAATATTCATGAAGGAAAATACCAGTGTTGCCTATTGTGAATCGCAATCCTGCTGCTCTACTTTTAAAGTTCATCTAGCTACACTGCCACCAACAATCTGGACATAACAGTATCGGCGATCGTCTTACGGGTAGTACGAGCTGAAGAATAACGAAAAGCTGCCGTTTTCTCAGCAGCCGCAGCAATGATTCTGTCTAGAATTTACTCAGGCTGAACAGCCTAATAGAGGATGTCACCCATGGTGGCGAAAGTCGGTGATTAAACCACAATTGATCACATTGTATTTGGTCGAATCGTAGTCACGTAATCGGGAATTGTTTGTGATCTCTTTAGCTACGTTTATAAATGTCAGGCAAAATGGAAATGTGATATTATGATACGGACAAGGATATCTGAATTTACGAACAAGATATGCGAGCTAGTTCGTCTTCACTTAGGGGCCGCTTCTACCCGCCATGAAGATAACTGTTTTATCCCTACATGGGAAACTGGTCACAGGGGTATTGACCGAATTCACAGGCTTTATCAGTAATTTAATAACTCCTGATTATTTGGGTTTACTTTGAACAAGTAAGCAGTCGGTAATACTATTTTCATTGTGTTTCCCCGAATAGTTTTCCTTAACGGCCAGGTCCAAGTTGTGTACTTGGTGTTGACTGAAACTGCCTGGTTGCAACGATAATTGGTGGTATAATTATGAAGTCCTTAGATGTACGATAGGAGCTTCGTACTAACTCGCTCTGCAGCTCCTGATTTTCAAATTTCTTAGACTTCGTGGATTTGATGGCACTGATCAATCAGTTTTTCATACCAGAGAGCTGTCTTTTATGTACTCTCAGATGATGTTGATAGCGTGAAGAGATTTGAGGATTTTTTTTAAAAAAATTTCGTCCTGTAAATGCCAATCTGTGGCGAAAAACCGAGAAACGCTGTACAGCTGTTTTATTCTTACCGGGAATCAACAGTAGTGCGAATCTCACGAAAACTCCAATGGGGCTCGAACCCGCGATCTCCCGGCTAGCAGTTTGAACACTTGACAAGTGCCTCTTGGATTTGCAGCATAGAATGCTTTCACTTGCGGGACCAAATTTCCTTTTAAATGTCTCAGGTATGCTATAAGTTACTGTCAGACAAATGTCACATGCAATATACCATTAGAACTTCTTAGATGAAGAGTACTTTTAAACTTTCTGTGTTAACCACATATCCTGTACTCACTTAGTTCTCTGCACGTTTGAGTGTCTCGAAACTTATGTTTTTGCTACGTGACGTAGACAGTTTGCATCCCATCGATTTTTCAATCGATTCTCACCGTTTTCTCCATAATATATCGACTTTTTGGTTGCGTAGAGATTATTGTAATAACTCAATAAATCAAGACTATGAGCTTTTATGCTTCGTTTTCGTGTGCGCAAAAGAGAGAACACAGTTTTATCTTTTACTTGTGGCTAAAATTATCGCATTTTTTGTTGTTGAGGCGACACGACTGCTAAACTTCTAAATTTCCAAACATATTTATATTTTTTAGTTAATCTGGAGGAGCGAATTAATCAAGGAAGACGTCATTTATTGTACGGAATGACAGACATGTCCTGCACACCTATGGGTCACCGTCGTTTTGATTTTCACGTCAAATACAACTTACGAAATACCTTGGGGCTAAAATTGTTTCCGAAACGCTCTAAACCAACTATAGTACACTCAGCCTACCAGTGTTTTCTTTTGGAATAAACAAATTTAAAAGTGGCAAACTGCCAAATGGCCAAAATACAGACGGATACTTCCGTCTTTGTTGGTTCCGCTACTCAGCATGGAAACAAACAGAGCCCTTACGTTAGCCCTGATCAGTTAGCGATCCATTAAAATTCTAGTTACTGATTGTCGTTTGGAATTTCACGGGCTGGTTAGGACAAGCGTATGCAAACCAAAGACTTTAGACCCTACTGACGCCCGTCACGAGAAGTTTCCCGATAAGTTTCTGGAATAAGCTTTATGCTTTTCAAAAACCCACAACTTCAGTTTAACTTTTAATCCATGAATAAAAATAACTGAAGAGAACATGCACTGTCGGACTTCAACGAAATTTTATGAGGATAAACTCAATCGAGTTTTGTCAGGCAAAATGTTGCTTGACCCGCAGCTTTTAGAAACGAGATTGCTATCAAAAGGTTGGTGTATTGGAAAATGAACCTAAAAAATGCTGACTCTGAATGCGCCCACCAAATAAAGCGCGTAGTGAATACACCGATAGGCCACCCTGAATTCCCATTGGCAAGTAGAACTAAGTGTCAGTGAATAAGAACAATGATTGGCTCTGTACACAGAGGACTATTTGGAATCTAAATTCAACCCAGACCATGTATTCGTTCAAACTTTAAAAACGGGAATATTCCACCAACGTGTAGAAGAGTAAAACGTCAAAAGGGTGGCCATATTATATATACCGTTGGTGGGACGGATGGGGGACTCCCCTGCCAGAGGGAATGATACCATGCGTTATGGTGTCTCATAGCCTTTTGTGAGTTGTCAGTGCTCTTTAATTTTAAACGTGAATCTCTGTTTCGGGTAGGGGAAAACAAGGCCTCTTTTTCTGTTTCTGCCGGAGGCCTAGTAAAACGTTTTGGAAGGTCAAGCGGCTTTTTGTGATGGGGTTACTGTAGAGCAGTGGTCACTACAGAGAAGCGCGTCGTAACAGCTTTAGTGCGTACTTAGCCTAAGCCAAAAATTTCGTTCGATGGCAACTCACAACAACTTAGGTTGATTGAGTCATTCAGCGTTCACACTAATGAAAAGGTTCTAGCATCTCCTATGTTTCTTTCATTAAAATATTCGAATTTTTTACCTTGACCGTCCGTTATAACCAAATGATTGCAACAATGAGGTTAAGGACTACCCTCCGGTGATGTGTCCATGTCAGAAGGAAACAAATTGTGGCACCAAAATTATGGTACTGCATACACGCAAGTTACACAAGTCTTGTCATTTTATGTGAGTAAATCCTTTGGACAGGATAAGTTTGTATGGATACGATTGGTACATTGAGTTCCTTGACTTGAACTTTAAATAACGCATCTTATATCACTGAACGGTTTTGGATGTTATTCTACGAACTCACTATTTCTTACATCACTTCGTAGTTCGAACCCCGCACTGGCTGATTGCCAGATGGGTGTAAGCTGTTGACTATTCTATATAAAATGCCGGCATTGTAATGGACCGATTTCAGAACTGGAATTAAACGCCTGCACGCAACGTTGTTGTGATTCTGGACAAATAACTGGTAGAAGTTAGTCTTCTGAGTATCACCGCTGTATGGAAATCAACCAAGTGCGATACATGGAAGCGCCTTTTGGGGTGCTTTTATTCTGAGTGCCTATTGCGGTCGGACAAATTGTCCCTAGAACAGAGTGCGCGCTTTGTTATTAATTCGTTGGAGCTAAGCCTGACCAGCTCATTTAGTACGTATTCATACGGACTTTGGAAAGAAACCGTCATCGTTTTTTTTCTTGAAACATTTCTAAACGAAAACAGTAAAAGTGGACAACAACCCTATTGTGAAGTACGTCGGTCATAACGGCTATAAAACTTTCGACAATACATAGAAACAAACGTGTGGTTTCTTAAGTCTTTTCTTTCTTTCTTCTTTATTATTATTATTATTATTAGTAGTATTATTTTATTATTATTATTTCCTAATTCCTCTTTCTGGGCCACCCGCATTCACTCCCGATCATTCATGCACTATTACAGACATCTTCTGGGACATTCAAATTACCCTTAACCTTTGTGACCCGAAATGCAACATTCACCCTGAACCTCAGTTTAGATACTGTAATTCACCTGCATTGTTTTTTTACAGTTTCACGTGTTTATTTTACTCATTTGATAATGAGGATCTGATATAGGGTACTTGCTGCTATTGGTGTCTTTCTACTACCTATATTGTGCAATTTATTTTAGGGGTATAACTCCACTGAATGATTAGTTAATACCTTTAGCGGTATTAAATAAACCGGATAAAGTCGAATCAAGAATAAGGATGTTTAGACAAAGATGCTGGTCGGGACACTTTTACTTTGGCCAACGCAATAAGAGCTCATAGAAACATCAAGTAAATGAATAAGCCTGTCTCATAAAAATAATGACTGTCCCGGAGGCATCTTGGGTAGACTTTACTTTTCGGAAAAGTTTGGTAACAATCGGTAGATTAGACTTTACTTTCTTCGTCCTGTTGCGACCGATTTGAATTTTCCAGAAAGTGAAAAAGGCAGTATTTGTAGGCCCCTACTTCTTAAAATCATTTTCTTGACGTAAAATCTAGACAATATTTTAGCAGTAGCTGTGTCAAAAACAACCTAACCGAAGTAGGTACGACCATTACCAAAAAAATGCGGCTATAGCTACTGTATTTTCTAAAAATGCAGGGGGCCTATTTTCTTACCGGGCTGTTTAGCAGACAGATCGAATGTTATTTCGGTGTAAATGTTTTGCATTTTTATTGTTATTTCAGCACCAATACGTAGGGGACTTGTATGTGAAGAGCGAGTACCATATTAATATGAATTTGATGCACATCTACACGGGGTCCCATCCCCCACACAATCACAGGAAGCAGTCAGTACAACTAAAACCGCTAAAAACTGCTACAGTGAACTATCTGTATATGAAAGAGTTTGGTGCATAATGGTCTCTCTTCATAAGAAAACTTCTTAAAGTCACATCGAAATGAATGTTACTTCCTCTCTGTGTTTTGGGTAAAAGTAAATCTTTCCTGCTCAAACATTCCTTCACTTGCTGGAGAAGGCTCAGTTCCAAGAAAGGGTACTTGCCTGGAGATACTCCACCGAGGAACAGTCAGGCAGAAGAACAACAACTAGCACAAGGGTGGTTGGAGATTTCTCTGTAACAAATGGAGTTCCATCCATTCAAACCAAATCAAGATAGAAAAAACGAACTTCGCTTTATGCGTGAATATCGTAACTTATTTTCCAGATGTTTGTCATGATTTTTCTAATGGTCCAAGAAAACTGTTTATCCCTGGCCTAAACACTGAAGGTAGTGCGTCCGAAAGAAGCGGAAACGAAAGCCAGAATATTTTGGAAAGTGCGAAATACTGGCAGATATGACGCGCAGAAGAAAACATCAGAATACTGGCCCAGCTCTCGAGGGAAACGTTCACACAAGAACAAGTACCATTGGAGGAATATCAGTCTAAACGGTGAATATTCCAACACCATTGTACGCTCCAAAGCCTTGATGTGAATGAAACCCAAAAGCAGTGACCGACTCAAGAGAAGCGAAAAATACTGGGTTGATATTTGGCTAAGGTACGTGGCTTAAGCCTAGACTTGCTCAGTCACCCAAGCATAAAACATCAAACAGAGGGAAGTTGTTTGGAAAGAAATTCAGCTAATCAATGTACTACCTTGTTTTGTTTTTCTGTGCTTATTTCCGTGCTTACACAACAAAGCGACCAAACCGTGATGGAGTTCGATTTTGCTGACTAAAACGGAGAGCGGAAGTGTCACTTAGGTGAGACTGTGCCGCAGGGGGCAACATGAATAAATGACGGCAAGCCTAAATAGGCACCGGGACTCAAAATTAACATCACCAAGATTATGATGTGAAATTGATAAGTGGAGCGATGATTCTAGTCGGCAGCTGCATGAGCTTTTACCTAGAGAGGGGAATTTTGTGCACTGTCTTCTAACTGGAGGTCACGGCGGGCTATCACCCAATACTTATACTCAACCTTGCTGAATTATCACTTCAAACGGCAACTCATTTATGCTTTCTCACACCCGCCTAGATGACAGCGGCGGGACCCGACCTGTTAGATTCAACTTATCCCATGTGGTTTTTACTCTATGCTTTTGACAACACTTGTTTTCCTTGGTCTTCTCATTTTAAAGAGGTCATAAGTTTGCTGTTACCGGATATAGTTTTTATTCAAACAAAAGATCTCGTTCCACGCCAAGGTGAATGCACACAGACAGCTCATTTCCCGCAGGTTATTTCTCCCCGAATAATCAACCTATTCACAATGCTTCGTGAAAAAGCAGTAATTAGTCTCTGTAAAAAATGAGCGAATTTTAAACCACAAATGCAAGGAGAGCTAGGTGATAGGCCAGAAATTCTTTGTTCTCAATATGATGAAAACCAAAAATAAGCCGTGTAGGGAGCTGTTTCACGGAGAGGAGGGGAAAATAATGCTGAGATCTGTTAGTGAGATACAAGCGCAGAGAAGTTGGAACTCTGTGTTTATGGTGTTGAGAATTCAGCTGCTCACACTAACTAAAAAACTATGACAATAGACTGCCTTCCCAAAGTTTTACAGACGAAGTTTGGTTACGGAGTTTTACACGTTGTTCAGCCTTTCAGCGGAATAACTATCCTGGCCGTGTGAAGTCAGTTCCAAATGACGTCTTCTTGTAGCTTGGTAGATCACTCGAACACAAGTTGGTTTGCTTACTATTCTCTAGCAGACACACTTTAAACGTACCAGTAGTATATCTCTAAAAATGTGAGCTGGACGTTTACTTCATCAGCTGGGTTGGTTTTTCCTGACATGCAAGTTTTGTGGGCTAGGACAACGTCAGGAAGCGTGAACAAGTTCATCCAAAGTCAGTGAGAGATGGCAACATGCAATTCTCACATATGTAGCCCACGCGAACTACTGCACGCCAGATGCAGCCAGGTGGCACGATGACCAGCCTGAGTCCGACCTGGGTTGGATTGGTCAACTGACGTAACCGAAGTAAATATATATGGCTCGACAAGATTGTAGCACCCCTCACTGAAGAGGTTCAGAAAAGTGGCTGACCAGAAATCATTTCAACTAGCCGTAAGAACGTTCACCAACCTACACGTGAATACCAGTGTCCAGTGACATATGTACATCTATGTTGGTCAGTAATGCGTAAAGTTCTGAGACGTTGGTAATCGCTTCAGTATGTTTGTTCTTCTCATGAACACTGCATTTTTCGACTGAAGATATTTCGTTTAAAAAACCGCGTCATTTACTGTTGAAATATGTACACTGTACCACTGTCGGAATCTTCGATTTCTATAATAGCAGATACAACAAATTGATTCGAAAGTTGTTCTCTACTGAGTAAGATCTTGAGAAAATATAAGCAACCTGACCGCATGAAATACCAGCTTCTCCCACTGGTGTGGCACTTTGGCCAAAATAAATTTTAATAAATACAGTGATCCGTTTTTTATACTGCGCGTGTGAATGTGGATTGTTTATAGGTCCGTTTTGTTTTGGTTACTTTAATGCCCCGTGTACAGAAAGCCAGTTCTTAAAGAATTGGCTTTCACCACTAAAGTGGAATACTCTGAAAGGGTCTCGGCTGATGTTCAGCTTCATCGCCCTGTTAACTACAACTTCATTTGCAATCGAGTATATTTAACCACTTGCGCATAATTTGGTTCTCAAGTAGAGCATACGGTTGACGGGAACTCCTGGACTAGTCATATGGTATGAACCTCAAAACGAGTGGAACAATTAGTGGGTTTTGGAAGAATTTTCAACAGCCTTTAAAGTAGTGTTATCGCAAGAAAAATGGACAGCTCATTCTTTCATTTGCATAAAGTCAGGCTGTGAATAGGAAAATGTGGCATATCGGGATCTAAAAGTCACCCTAAACACCTTCACAAACGGAATATTTTTTTCATTTGCAATCCAAATGAATGCTGCAAAGTCCTACGGGAAACTGGTGGGAAAATCGTCCGTTAGCGTTAGCTAGGGGATTCTCTCACCATCGCCCAATTAGTCCAGTTCTATAAGGTTGTAGTAAACATTCTGACTAATCAGCTGCAATCACTGTCCAAAATCAACAGCCTGTTCGCAACAGTCAGATGTACTGATTCCAGTACAACAGCTGTTTAGCACCGGTCGGCGCACGCGTGAGTGGCTATTGGTCTGAACCGATTAGTCGACGGTTTGTGTTGCCGATTCCCTCTGAGCCCACCTAGTAACTATGAGTGGGAAAGATGTGCCTAGCACATCTGGGCTCGTCAGAATATGTACACATATTCTTCAACAATATACCATAAATGCAAAACTTTTTCCACAATTCGCATTACAACATGTGAGTTGGGGGAAAAGGCTTCAAAAGACTTGTCCCGAGCTGTTTATGAAAATACTCCTAAAATGTGCCCCAGTATGGTGTTCGAAATGATGGCTCCACAAAAGCTTATCTCCCCAGGTGTTGCTATCATAAAATATCGGTTAAACGTACTATCATAAAGAATTTTGCAAGAAATTTCACATTAGAATACTAATTAAAGAGGATATCTAACATGAGCAAACACTAGTGAATCACTACTTAATTATGCCTTCGTAAAGAAAATCTCTGAAGCTAATTTGGTCACCACAGCACTCACTCAACTCCTCAAAAGGGAAGAAGATAACTCCAACTGATAGCCTATACGATGGAAATAAGGAGACAAAGTTCTTTAGGAGACCAATCTGTAAAAGGTCGGTTCACTGTAACAATACGCCTGATCACAGGCATTCTGCGCATCGGTCAGCTGTGTGAATCCGTGGGTACCGTCCATTGCGAACTCAAATAACCCGAGGAATCAAAGCACGGGTTTGAATATCCACCCCCAATTGATCAGTCGTCAAATATAGCGATTTAACAAACCATACTAAACAACCTTCTCTAGCAAAACAAGTTCTTTGAGGTGAATCTACCCCTTCATGCATTGAGCAACCCCCTAAGAGAGATCATTATCCAAAAGAGTCCGCAGCAAACATTCCTCTCCAAATTCATAGTGGATTTCCTAACACTAAAAAGAACACCAAAGACCTTCATGAGTTCAAAAGTGTTTTCTCATAGGAGCACTTTCAGTCTGGAAGAAAGACGATGAACCTCATTATCTGTCGAAAAGCACAGATGGAGGCCATACGTGTGAAGAGTCGGATGGTACTTTAGAACTCAGTTACCCAAAAACTGTTCAAAATCTGGTTTAACTGGCTGTGAGCTGGCTGGCAAAGGGCTAGAACCAGTAATCAAATTATGACTGGTCATCGTAGAACACGGATCTATCTTTTACTCAATTTTACCGATGACTTACACGCTAGTGGAGACAGAATCACCGATTAAACTAAACCATGCAGAAGAAGTTTGCTGTTTGGTGCCATGCACAGTGAGGAAAACGCTAGGGAAACGTGGAGCTGAACTTGGGAGGGGGAACTGTGTGCAAAAAATTTTTTGTCCCCACGACAAAAGGTTGAGAGTGAAACGACCATCTTACCGAACAACAAGGGAGTTATCACAGCTTCATATCAGTGTGACACCGTCAACTGGGTTGAACTAGTGTTTTGCAATGCTTATTCAACACGGGCGCAGGGTTTGACGACAGTCGCACCGGAATGTGACAACTTGCTCACCATTAACCGACTAAATGTCATGTCCAGCATGATTTTCAGGCGCGTACAGGGGAAGCATGCATCAGAGCCAGGAGGATGACGTGATACCATAGCAACCCGCTAGTCTGTAGCCACTCTCATTTCGTGTTACCATGTCATATCACGCTCCCCACAAACGTTCGCTGACGTGTGTTCGGAAGCCAACCCAAGTTTTGTTTGACATCCCAACTATTACAGTCTGAAAAGATACATTTGGTGATATGACTATTCTGATCAGTTAACATGTACACACCATATCGTGGCGGAAATGCGGTGGTCAGCCTACTCCTGATCTGCTACGGCAGTACCGAAGACCGGATGCTTGAAGACAATAAAAGAAAGCCAATTTGGATTGAAGGTGAACCTCATTTGGATACCTACTTAGGATACGGATCTTGGAGATGTGAATAAAGTGTGTGTTGCAACCCATCGGCGTTGTAACCGTGACATACAGCAAGTAGTATATCGCAAGCAGTATATCTTGAGAATGATTTTCGGGTGACCATTCAAAACACTGCATTCTTGTCAATGATATGGCTTCCATTCACAAATCGCTCATAGCAAAATGAAGTTGGATACGAATAGGGGTCCTCATGATATACAGGAACAACGAAATACGTTAACATCATTATTCTGGCATCTGAAAAGCACAGGCAGTTTCGAGAAACTGCCCTAAATGATGAGTAAAATTAGAGCTATTCACATTGAGCCGCATTGTATTTATATCGGAAGCTCAGCCAAACAGTACCAAATAGTTCACATGAAAATTCGTTTTTGGAAGCTACAACAATTTGTATCCAGTTGTATCACAGTCCGATGCAATGATATTGCACCCGATGCTCTACTCCCCCTAACGATTCCACCTCCCAAGAGAGGTCGCCTCTCTTTATCGGAATCCCTTCACCATAATCGGTATAATCATATTCATAAAGACAAATTGTAATGGTGTCTCCAAACGTGAAATACACAAACGTTCAGCAGAATTTCCCTTTTAAAACTGATTGCATCGATGAAAAATGTTTGAGACCGATTGAGAAATCATCGTTTCAGAAGGGCTTGGTAAACTATTGATATTTTTTAACTGGCGACGTTTCGCTTTTGACACAAAAGCTTTATCAAGCCAAATGAACAGGTCACCAATTTGGCCAGGTTTTAAGGCAGACGGAGAACCAATCAGTATGACCTCTTCAGATTAGCACAATAGATCAGTGTTGAATGTCAAGTAAGGGGTCTTTGTCGATTAGTGTGGCTACCTAAATCCTGCGGTTGATGGGTTGGGGGAGTTTCAGATTATTTTTGATGGAGTTTAGTTCCTTAATCTTCCACTTCAAGGTGCTTCAGTTGATGATAGATTTCGTAGATTTCGTTGGTATGTGTGGGCTTGTGAGTGCTACGACAATTTGGTTTGGGGGGGGGGGGAAGTTAAGTGAGATTAATTGCAATTCAGATCTAGGCTACTTATGCTCCTTCTGATAACCACACACAACACGTGTCATCTCGGCTGATCCAAGACCGTTCTCCACACACTTGCCAGTTCTACGCCTTCTATCCTATTTACACTGAGATGCTTGGTGATTTCCACCGCCTTAGCCATCGGTCTCTGTGGCGTGGACCGCAGTCCTCGCCTCAAAACCTCAACATTTTCTAAATCTATTTTGTGCCCCGTGTCCGGCAATGTTCTCCCATTGCCGAGTCCTTCAGTAACGCTCGATATTCATCTGCGTTCCTCGGTGGCCTGTTTATTTTTCTCCTGTGCTCTCCGATTTTGCTGTGGAGTTCCCTGGCCGTCTGTCCTATATAGACCTTGGTGCAGTCGGTACACTTAATTTTGTAGACACAGTCCCTGGTTCTGTTCGCCGGGAGGCGATCCTTCAATTGCACCAGCACAGAGCACAGAGTGTTTCCCTTCTGGAAAGCTGCTCTTATGTTGGCCGTGTTTAGAATCCTTCGAATGACCTCCGATGTCCCTGGTTTTTTTTATGGAATAACGGCAGTCCCAGTCCATTCACTGTTGGGTTTTGTCACCGGTACCAACACCATTTGCAACTGACGCAAGATCAAACCAGCTGGATATCCACTACCCCGAATTTTGTTCTTTACTTCCATTTGGGCCACTTTTTGATCAGCTTCTTCTGTGCACAAGGGCCCAACAATCTTACAAATTAATGAGGCAACACTAGCGGATACCGACTTCGGATGGCCAGACGAGTACAGCTCATAATCGCCCCAGTGTCAGCTGGCTTCTAATACACTGTGGCTTTTAGTTTGTCTTACCCACCTTCCCCTCCCCTCAAACCAAACTGTCGTAGCACTCACCAGCCCACACAGACCTTAAAGTGGAAGATTAAGAAACCAAACTCGATCAAAAATAATTTGAAATTCCCCCAACCCATCAACCGCAAGATTTAAGCAGCCACACTAACCGACAAAGACCCCCTACTTGACATTCAACACTGATCTGTTGTGCTAATCTGAAGAGGTCATACTGATTGGTCCTCCGTCTGCCTTAAAACCTGGCCAAATCGGTAACCTATTCACTTGACCTGATAAAGCTTTTCTGTCAAAAGCGAAATGTTGCCCAGTTAAAAACTACCGACAGTTTACCAGGTCCTTCTGAAGAGATGATCGCACGGTTATTTTGGAAGAGTTGCATTCATTGAAACTCAGCAAGGATAGACTAAATTGAAAAATCCGTTCCCACTGTTGGGATTGTAAAAGGCAAACTTTAGGGTGAATATATCATGCGCGCAAACACTTCGATCACAACTCAACAGCTGTGTCTACGACATTAAGCTAAACAGTCACAAAAGATTCTGTATTCGCACAGGTGAACGTCACGTTGGAAGGTTGACGAGAGTGGCTAGATCAGTCAGTGTAAACGAAGCACGTGATGTCAGCTGAACAGATAAAATCAATGCGCCATGGGGGTAGAGAAAAAACCATGTATTTTGGCCAATAAAGTGATAAAATGTATGAAAACTCGCCGCATTTCTTAAGCAAGTAATTTTTTGTAAGTAACTCTGCTACAGAATATCCACTCATTCAAGGTTAATTGTCTATTCTGCACTCGAAGGTGGACCGCTTCAAACTTCAGATGTTAAAGGTCGTTTGATATTAACACTGACAATTTTAAACTAGGAAGAAGAAACTTGTTGAAATCACAATTTACAAGAAACGCTCAACTGACCAACCCGGTTTGGCGTCACTGTTACAAAAGAACTTCGTGCTTAGCCCCAACTTTAGTGCACATAACTAATACATTCCCGAGCACATTATCTGGTTCTTACAATGTAACTAACCATTAGGAGGAAACCCGGTAGTCTTCTTGTGAACACATACTTGTTGGTAAAAACAGTCCACTCCAAGAAAGCAGCTGATATCCACGTCTTTACTTATAGTGAAACGGCTATCCATCCAAACCTAGCTTGGGTATCTCTATGCATAAGATGTCCGTTTGAATTGTTTTCGTATAGAATCCCCATATTTTATGTCGATGGGTAAACAAATCGCCGTTAGATTATGAAGTGATAGGACGGCTTCTTACAAAAACTGCCCGAAACGTTTTAGTATCCTTGGTTTACAGAAGTGTATGAAAGGTTTCTGAGCGGGATTAGAAGTAGGTTCACTGTAAATGTCGATTGGATACTGCGAAGCTCAACCGAATACTCATATCAGCATCCATACTGTCAGACACAATACCCTTGATGCAGTCGAGCTATCAATGGATAAGAATCTTCCTCGTGTATGTGTACGTCCATACCGTCCTTAATGCTATACAATCGAATATGTTGGACTAAGTACATTTTCTTCTACTAACAGAGCCATCACTAATACAGAGGATATACCGTTCGCTGAGCAAAAATAGATCCACGACAATTGCAGTCAAAATACGGTTATGCAGTTCTGTCATCTGATGCCAAAGTGCTACGAGCTCACCCTCAGCTTGTGCCCTACTCGGAGTCAGGAACTGTTCTTTATTCCTGTATGAAGATTCTAAGACGTTCCTCGTGGAAACTTATTTTCTATCTATTCATCGCTCAGTCAATGTAGCTCATTCTGTTTCTGTTATGTGTCTAGATGATAGTTCAACGTTGTTTTAATTATACCGACAGATATGCTTTGTTAAAATGATATAATATAAGAAAAAGTCGTTATCACCAGCGGGTTTTTAGTCCCGGAAAACATCCAGCATCGTTAACTGCGGTGACTCGGTCATGTGCTACGCACACCCAAAACATCGTCTATCGAGACGAGTGTTATTCTACGTGCCTCCTTCAGAATGGCGCACACTGTGACATGGACAACGTACAACTCAGCAGAAAGGTGCCAAAGAGATTGCGAAGAGTTTAGGTGCTGCTGGTGCGGTGTACCTTCCAGAATGGATTCCCTGTGCCCCTCTCCCTTGCGCAGGGGCTGGAAGGTCGCGGGTTAGAAATTCTGAGTTTCGTGAGATGCGCATTGCTGATGACTTCCAAAAAGGATAAAACAGATGCACAGTGCTTCTTGGTTTTTACTGAGAGGATGAAATCTCTAGTGAAAATTACCAAATCTTCCCATGCCACAATCTTTCTAGATTGCCCGATTGAGCGCTTGAAGATGTAGGAACTTCAGAATTCGTGCGGTAGGCTAGCACTGGGTCCATTCCTCACCCACTCTTTTCTCTTCTTCTCACTTTGAAGCCTCAAGTATAATGAAATGAAACTTATGATTGTACGGCAGTGAAGCATCCATGTCAACATTGATGCTGCTGTCTCTGGTGATGATGATGATGATGACCTAATAATAGTGAAAAAGAGGCCAGATACGTCCTAAGTGGCAAACCATACATGTCAACTTTCTGGGTGATCCGCACAACCTACGCGATTCCGACGTTCACCCTGTGCATGGGGATAGAAAAACTTTATTCACAATGGCTTCGAACATATTTTTTCACCTACACATTTACACAGTGTATCGTGATCTGCAATAATAATTTCAACAAGTTATCTGAAAAGAATGTACACTTCTACAAAATAAACTGAACACAACCATCTTTTCCGCCTTTTCGAGTAAATCGGTCTTTTTTGGTAGAGGTAGGAGCAAATCAGAGCTGCTTGGCGCTCATAGTAATGACTGTGCGTAAACACAGTTAGAACGAAAGCGAGATTCACACACAGAAGTGGAGAATACAATGCTGAACAACAGCTGGGCCAAACGAACAACATTGTTGGTTTCGTATAAAACACTTTGAGTTATATATGTTTACCTGTACAATTGCTCCATGCACTGGAGTCCAGTGGAATAAATAAATCAAGTTCCTAGTCTGTTTTTATTCGTTGTAATCCGTCCCACTGTCTGTATCCAATTTATGTTTACTACCCGGTCGAATAAGAGGACGCGAACGAGTTGAAAAGGAAGTACCACGACGAACATCACGATTCGAGGTAGTGGACTTCAGCATGAGGGACGATACATCAACAGGTCTCCGAAAACGAGACGGTAGGGTGGAAATGCAATAAGCACTTCGCGTGGATCCTGAGTCGGGAGAAGTCAGTTCACCACTATATCCTTTCCAGGAAGGATAATGCACAGCGCAGGAGGATTTAGGCTTCACAGATTGGTTGAATGGACTAGGTCTGTTTCTTGACAAACGTATCGATTTCGCCCACCAGTCTTGTTTGGGGGCTGTTCTCAGAGAATCATCCTCACTAGAGGCCGAGGAATGATGAGAATTCCAACTTTCCTCACTGGGCTCTTTGCTACTACTGTGTGAACTGTCATGGGTGCTGTGTCGCATTCGACTGGGACATGGATGATTGGTAAATTGTTTATTTGGCTCAGAGTGCACATCTGGATTAACATGCAAGCTGGTGTGGAGCACACCCTTTACAAGTGAGTGAGGACCAGCATATGTGCCAGTTTTCTGTTGCTGACCAGGACATGAAGGTTGAAACAAAGTAACAGGACAGTTGCCTACTTTTCCTTTTTCTAGCCGGTCTGATACTTCTACAGTTGGTGGATATTTAGTGGAAGATAAAATCCTTTCGCATCTAGGTAGCTGCGACGCCTTCACGGTGTCAGTTACACGGTCCCCATTATTGACTTTTGGTTCGTGCTCCGTAAGGCTTGATCGAGAATGACTGAATTTGAAATTGTTAGGGTTGGAATGGTCAAATGAGGCAGGATTAAATGTGATTTTGGAATAAGGTGAGATGCATCGTTCTGTATAAGCAAAGAGTTGTGTTGCTCCGGAATGTTGGTGGTTGCCCAATGGCAATTTGATCGGGGAAGAGTAAATGTTATCGAATTTGTAAGCTGCTGTACCTACGGCAGAGGTTGGAGCCTTAGCAATTTTTTCACTATCCTCCCTCGGATTACTACTACGTTCTTCACTGGTTGCTTTCGTGTGGAGTGTGGTGCGGTCGAAGGACATACTTCCATGTACTGGGCAAGGGGATGTATACTGCAGTCCCGGGTGAGTTACTGTGCAGTTATCACGTACGTCTGATGAATGATTTACACGGGCATAAATGTGTGACGATTGTACGGCTGAATGTGGGACATGTCCGGAGAGCGCACGATCTTGTGTATTTCTAGTAGATTGCTCTTGTGATGTTGTAATCAGGGGTGATGGAAAGCCATAGCTCAGTGGACCAGTCAAACCGTAAATGGATGGCGGAGACTCCATGCCGTTATCCGCAGATATCCTCGTTGCTAGTAGAACTGTCGGTTCCGGTCCATCACAGGAAACTAGGAATCGATTTTCACCGGTTGCAACAGTTTCATGTATCAAAGAACCACCTAATGGTGTCAACTTTGGATCAGTATGGTTAAGCCGGACCACCGATGTGGTGGTCAGTGCGATGTTGGGTGTTGCTGTTGTGGTAGATGAGTAAATTTGACGCAGTGGAGAATTCGGTGGGTCGTTCGGGTCAAAAAACGGTTGACTTCGTGAATTCGCAACCACATTGCCGTCTCCCATTTTCCCCCTTTCCGGAGACTCCTTGGCGTTTGTGAATAGTATCCCAGGTTTGTGACAACCGTAACAGCTTGAAAGTCTATCGGTCTTCGAACTTTTGCCCATCCACCTATTTATTGTTTGATCTGGACGATTTCGAGGATCGCAGCAATAAAATATACATACGCCAAAAGCAGTCAGCAGGACAAATAAGATTCCAGACCCAATTCCAGCATAAATCCAACTCTGTTGAATGGTAAACACACCTGGTTTAACCGTCAATAGAAATGTTGCCCCCACAGGTCTATCGTTACTGTAAATAGCACAGCTCCATTCTGTGTTGTCGTCTGAAGGATCAAATGTTACTTGAATGTCTGAAACGAAGGTCTCTTCAGTAGTTCGCTGAATTATACTTTGCCGTGTGCCGTTCTG
The DNA here is from genome assembly GCA_004794785.1 of Opisthorchis felineus. Taxonomy (NCBI): domain Eukaryota; kingdom Metazoa; phylum Platyhelminthes; class Trematoda; order Opisthorchiida; family Opisthorchiidae; genus Opisthorchis; species Opisthorchis felineus. The sequence continues at coordinate 1,381,049 of SJOL01009849.1, forward strand.
AACTTGCTGACCATTCTTGAACCATGATACGGGACTAACTGGGTCAGCATAAAACTCGCAAGACAAGGTCGATGTCTCACCAGCCCGGACAGATACATTTTGACTCTCAGTGATTATCTTTGGGGTACACTGGAAGCTGTGGTCCGTCAAATCGGGACTGAAAATTGGTTTGTCTCTTAGCACATCAGGTGTGGTACAAAGTGGCTCGATATTAAGTACCTGACCATGATGATTCTGCACTGATTTCGTGAGCTTAATGTTTGACTTGGCTCTTTTCTTGAACCACCTGTTCAACCATCGCAATTTACAGTCACAATGCCAAGGATTTCCGCCAAGGTAAAGTTCGGTAAGTTCCGGCATCGCGTCCAAAGTATATTGCATATTGGACGGCAGAGATGTTATTTTACTGAAACTCAAGTCGAGTAAACGTAGTTTGCGCAGTGACATGAACGCTCCCGGATCAATGTACATGGACACGCCCTTTGTTGGACCCAGTAGCAAATTTTGCAACTGACTTCCTCCGCTGAGTACAAAAAAGGAGTCCGGAACTAAATCAATGGGGTTCTCAGCTAAATTTAGGGTCCTAAGTTGGGGCAGGCTTCGTAAAGCTTCTTTGGGAAGTCCATTTATTCCTAAGTGGAGTGAGTTGTTCTGCAAATTCAGGTACTTAAGGTTGGTTAGGGAGCGAAATGCATCCATTGTTACCCGAAGAACACCGGACGATTCAATTTGTAACGTTTCCAAGTTGGTGAGTTGTGCCAGCCCTTTGTTAGAGATCAGTGGAATCAGCTGTTGTTTCACACGCAGATCGATAAGATTGGTGGGCAAATCATGTGGGATGTTGGTGAGGCGAGCAGAATCCGAATCACAAATTGCTTTTTTCCATTTAAAATCCGGTGCGAAAAATACACTACATCCTTGGACCGCTTCTGCAGCATATTCCACAATATTCATCGCAAGCAACAATGGGAATAAACACAGCAGCGACTGAATATTAACCAGATCTGAGCGTCTCATTGCATACAGAAATCTATTAGGATTTCACATCACCAGTGCTAGACTGAGGTCCCTGTTCGAAGGGAGTTCAAATAATCCGCAGTGTTTGAATTAATCTCTCTAACCAGGCAGATCAGCATATTCGGTGAAAATAAAATCACCACATGCTCTGCTTTATCATACCTGGCCATTGATCACCAGTCTTGGCTGGTTCAAAGTTCTGCGGTATACTGGTCTTGTTCGCAAGCTACGAGAACTAGGATCTGAATTGTTTGCGCGTATGTGAATTGAGATGGAGTCTCGGCAAGCACACAACAGCAAAATGAAAACAGCGGGCGACAACACGCCACGCTGATCCGTAACTGTGTCTGGCATTCATTCTGTTGCTGTGCCGAAGGAAGGCCACTGGGTTGGGAGCGAAAGTTCCCCTGTTTTTTCCCGTTCAATCAGTCGCATTTCCTCTCTCACTCTGGTCTGTGTGGGTCACGCTCACTGGATGTATTCCTAACCCAACACACACTGACCGACGATCAATTCACTTCTACCCCGGTGCGGTAGCATTGTTCCACTCAGTCAAGAGCGCTGGTAAAGGGTTTGCGCCAGATCAGCAACGCAGCAGACGCCAACACTGATGCTTGCGGTAGCGTGCGTACCAAGGTGACTGGCGTGTGTGTGAGGGTGTGCCAATATGTCTGTACAGTGGAGATGTCTCCGACGGCTAGTGTCAGTCTGGTCCGGATAAAGCACTGATCATATCAATCCAACGGGCACTTGTCAAAGTGAGAATTTTTCAAAAACAATCATTCGCACCCTTTCTCATTCAGACAAATTTCCTTTCGCATGTGCAAGAGAATCGTTACTGCCATGTCACGCTACGAAGTCTTATTTCTCTGATGAAATGATTGATCTAAGGTCTGTATCCATTACCGGTTTGAGGCGACAAACATTCCAATCAGCTGGTGATAAGTGGCTCGTAAATTTATCGGGAGTGAGCGGTTAAATATGTATAATTTTATCAGAACTAACTAACCCTCTGTTTTGTTAGATATGTTGTTTACCCGTCTGCACCGATACGACGTAAGGGTGGGGCTCGCTAAGTTGGATGAAAAATCTCGGAAGAGGAAAAGGTTGTTATGGGAAAGAGTATTTTAATAACCAAGTTTTGGCTGTCAGAGGCAAACTTGCCAATCCAGACAACCCAGGCGTTTTTAATCCATCAAACTGAATTCTGGTTTTTGTGCTTGCCAGGTCAGCGGGGCTAGTCCATACAATTCAAAAGTTTAACATCCCCCCAAAGCCTGGCTTGCTAAAAGGTACCGTTCATCTGGGCATAGTACTGATATTAGGACGATCCCCCTCGGTTGGCCATACAGTCTAGCTTCCTCCACTGGCTACAGGCTGTTTAAATGCTGCCAGAGGTGACTCGGTGCCAATCGTATTGTATTATCCATCTTTTTTCAGTTTCATGTAAGATGTAGCACTTATAACAGCCGATTATTAGGACTAGCTGTTTAACGATGGTGGTAAAGTAGATGTAACTCAGCGAAATACACTCATTCGAACGCCAATTTCGCTTTAACGGGAGACTCCACTGAATCCTAACCAAATCTATCGTTTATGATAATCTTCAACTGAATGTGCTGTACAAAGGCCGCCTCATGTTTCTGTTGTTACCATATTCGGGATATCACAGTATATTTTCTTGAGCGAAACGACTCCCAAGAGTTTTCAGCAGCCTAGTGAGTTGGTCCATTCGTCCCTCGCCTGAGATCCTGAGTAGGATTTCTTCGTGATTCTTCTCCTGCATCCGGTTTCTGTCTAACGAGGTGAACGATATGGTAGATGAAATCCACTGAGGTTACCGGTTTTCTCCATTTTTTTCCTCACATGTAGCGTGTAACATCTGAATTCTCAATATTTGTGACTTGAGGCAGCTGCCCCTTGAGCTCATGCTCCTTTTCTATTTTTACGCATACATTTAATGATGTGTACTGAAAATGTATCAAGAAAACCTTTAGAATCTATTCAGATAACGCAACTGTGACGTCTTGAAGTGTTCGCTATTGAACGACGGTATTTTGGAATATTTTTTGATATCTTTTGCAGGAATTCTTTCTTTAATTTTCCACAATTTCATGGGAGAGTGTCCGTCATCCTGTGTGAGCAGCACTTTAGAAAATTGACGGTATTTTGATACTATATAGGCGTATCCAGGGTGGCAAGGTCTATCAACCAAATAATCCCTAAGAAATTTAGTTGACCGGTAAATACGGATCAAACCATTGTCTTGTCATTTACGAATGATGGATGTGTGTTACCTGTTTTAAAGCACGAACTGAATTTAGAGTAGTGTAGAGTAGAGTAGAGTAGAGTTGAAGTAGAGTAGAGTAGAGTAGAGTAGAAGTAGAGTAGAGTAGGAGTACAGTAGATTAGATTAGATTAGATTAGAGTAGAGTAGAGTAGAGTAGAGTAGAGTAGAGTAGAGTAGAGTAGAGTAAACAGCAAAGTACACTTTATTGGCTGCTAAAATGGCACTTCACACCAAAATATTTCCTCTCCTGGAACATCAGCCACTGGGAATTCTTTCCTGTTTTTCTTTGGGCCACGGCAAGATTTACTTGGGTATTTGAATAGTCGAGACCAGAGTTTTCGCACAATCACGTATCTCTTTCCCTACGCTCGTGATTCCAAAAGAGGTTATATCCCGAATACTTGACTTCGCGTTGCACGTGTGGCTAAGTAGCCTTAACTCAATATGCTTCAAACACGGAGGAACACGTCCAATGTCAAAATTCAAAACAAAAGACTTACGCAAATTTGAGATAATCGTTGCCTTTTTAGCTTTGATAGCAACCTAAGCCTCGCTTATTCAAATGGAGTTTTTGCTAAACCGTTGACTGCTCCGAAGTTATGCCCAGAGCTTTTACCCATAAAGTGATAAACAATGTTTTTCTTCAAGAAATTTTCATTCGCAATGAATCCGATGTTTGCTCTGGCGTTTCTGCCTCAATATTCCACGGTCCAACTTAGACATTGATAATTAGGTTAACTTAATTAACATTTGCTTCGAGCAACTTCAGAGTGCAATTCATCAGCAGATCATAATCATGATCAAAAATGCTGCTTTCGTAACCTCGAAACACTCCTAGCCGCATCCGTGAATTTCGCTTTTTGTGCATCTAGTATAGGCTCACCATTCACCTGGATTACTACGGTGGCCTCAGTTGTGCTTCTTCTCCTTTTAGTATGCTATTTTATCACATAGTGTAAAAAGCTTTCATGGGTCCTCTGCGTACTGAATTACAAACGATCATGATTCCGATGAGAATCTACGTTTAAATTGTGTTAACTACTTCACTTCCCCTAGTGGAATGCAACAAAAAGTGAGAAACGGAATGGAAAATTCACCATTTACAAGCCATATTTTCCGTTTATCTGAATTAAACTTTGCAAAAATAAGTTACGACAGACATGGTACATTTTTCCGAGTAGGTAAAAAAAGAATTTTGTGAGTTAAACGCGCAGTGTGCATCCGTAAGACCATAAAATAATACGGGAGACCCATCTGATTGTGCACGCTATCTTTCTGCATGCGGCATGTGCACTGGCCACATTTCAAGAGGACGCTGCCTCGCAGTACAATCCGGTGAGTGCTTGCAGCCACAGTACTTCCTCGTACCTTATGTTTACTTTTTCTTATATTCATATTGTGCACAACGTCATTCCCCTTTTTTGTTCTTTCTGTTTTGTGCCTATAGCGACTTTCTTGTTCTAACCTGTACGTAAATCGCTGTTTGACCTTCTTATCGTACGTATTGTTTAAACGAAAACGTGGGTTTCGCTATCTTGTGGCCACCTTGCCTTCAGTTGGTGTGAACTTTGGGATCCCGTTTGGAATTAGCAGTTCTTAAACCGGTGTATAGAAGCCGGCGTAATCCCACGATTTGAGGTTTTTACAATTCTATTATTCTATTATTTTATTCATAATACCGCACTTGTTAATAGGCCTCTATTTGAATTATTTAACTTTTTGGGTTTCGCGTGTAACTCATCGTGGCCCAACTGATTGTTAGAAACAGTCAATACCTTTTACAGTTTCCGTAATTTTTGGTTCACAAAAACAGCACGATAAGCGGCATTAGTAAGTAATTCGAATCAAACAAACTAGCCCCCGTTTCTTTGTCTTTGCGAAAAATCACTCTCCTTGCACTCACTTCTCCCTGTATTGGCTAGTTTCACAGGCTTCAAGCGCGAGTCTTGATTCAACAACCTTCGTCTTACCAGGTCTATGGTGTTCATCAGTCAAACTAAACTAAACTGGTAAATGGCAGTCTAATCCAGGAGAAACGCTTTACGTATGGCACTTAGGAGAACATTTTGTCTGGAAACGACTTCTCACAGTTACCTACAAACATCCTGTTTAAATTCTAGCTGAAGCTACCTACTCATTGAAAATTTTTGCTCCTGCCCATAATTATTTTGAAGAGGACGAAATTTCCAAAGCAAGCCTGCTGACTTTGCTCTCAGGCCAGGTTGAATTGTATACTAATTGTGAATGGGGACGCGGAGACGAGACAGACTTGAGTGGCATGCACTGTCGAGAGTTTAATACATGGGAAAGAATAACTGATAGATCCGCATCATTGTTCAACTATGTTGGTGCAAAGCGTATAAGACCACCCAAGTGGTAAATTAAAATGTGAAGATATTTCGCGAATGTAGGTAGTTCTTTCAACAAAAGTACTAGAACAAGTACAGAGGATGACAGTAATCCTGTACAAACCATACTGTGTCTAGCGTAGTTCCAGAATTCGCATGATTTTCGTAACAATCGAAGGCTTCCATCGGAAAGCGGACAACTAACTTGTCAATTTTATCGCAATGTAATTTATAATAAACGCAGCATTACACACAAGGAATCCATTCATCTCAACTTTCGCCGAAAAAAAAAACACATAAAGCACTTCAGAAAATGTTCGAAGCGGCAAAAGCTGAAGGAGAGCCCTGTACTCCATATGCTTGATGCCCAGTGAGCTCTGGACTGAATTTTATGTCACTGGCACTTAGTGACGGGCGACGTAAGTGCATATATCTAGTGGATACGTTACTTAATGTTGTCTGTCATTTCTATGCATAGACTTGGTGGTATAATATTCGAAGAAAATAACACCGTAGACGTCTACCATTAAGGGGCGGCATTTGTTTTGTCTCGTGAAGCTATTAGAATGGCCAACTTGCGATCCGGCTATTCACAAGATTGGGACATCAGTGCCTTAAGCTAGCAGAGATAAGTTAGTCGTAAACTTCTGTGATCCAGAAATGGCATTGGTGGTTGCTCCGAAAAGAGCGAGTACACCTGCTCCACACATCCGTCACGAAGAGACTGGACCTTACCGTGGTGTGACGGTTTGCGCACCTCAGCGACCCGTTGAGCTATACTGGGGGTGTCCCGCGACACTCGCAGAGTCTCTCATACCAGGTATGTCAATGGGTACAGGTCCGACGAACACAGTCTCCTGGTCCTGCAGGTTGGTGGTTGGAACATTTGTGGCAACGTGTTCCGTAAAAATGGTAATGTACTTGCATTTCCAGCCAAACACCGCTGCCTTGCGGTTGGGCTTTTGAGCCAAAGGCTTTGGTTGGGGACCCTAATTGTCCTCCTGTCTAGGTGTGGGCGCCCTGACAGTAGCCCAGTCCTCGTAAAACCATGACACTTAGAGCTAACAATACTCTCCTGCCACATCGG
>SJOL01009849.1:1390595-1400704 GCA_004794785.1 Opisthorchis felineus
GTAGTTGTATTGGGAAACATAAATAATCCCTTAATTCTGTCACAGAGTGTCCCTTGACAAATCAAATTCTATACGACTGAGCAGGAACCCCCAAAAACTATAGAGGCAATCTTTTCGACAAGTGGGGTCAAAGTGACATGGTGACAGACCTGTGCTTTCTTGAGAGATCGAGATTACTGAGTAGGAAAAGCACTTCGTTCGGAAGACCGTGCGGTGTAGACCACGAAATGTTATTTAACGAGTCGATATTGTTTTGATTAGCTGACTGATCGGTAATTTATCAATACTTGTAGGAATGATTATACTGTTCCACACATGGTTTGCGTTCAGTTCCAAAAAATCTTCAAAGCGAAATAAAGCAAAAGCATTTTACCGTACAAACTTTATTTCCGATGGTGAATCCTTCAGTATGACAAAACTGAGTGCATTCTGTTCCATAAGTAAGAAATACTGTTTTATTATAAAGGTTTTCGCTGGAGTACCAATGGTCTTTGAATGGAAGTGCTCTACGGAAGTGTTTGTAAAAAATACGTTGTCTTTGATAGAGGTAATGCTTTTAAGTATGTCCGATATTGCGAAATCGATTGCATACTAACCTTACTATCGTTTTTCTGTTGACAATGATGACAGGCGAACGAATGTGTTTGCCGAGCATTTTTTCCAACCAAGCCGCTTATTTTATCTTGTCCGATTCATCAAAGACAACGCACTGAAAACCGATGTTCAAATTTTGCTCCGTAGTTTCGTAGGAGTGTTTAAAACAAACGAATGAAGAACGTTGGTCTAATGCCCACAAACTGCGAAACAAGGGTAGATATTTCTGTGTAACCAAATAGAAACCAGAAACTTTGTTTTGTTGTGTCCTTCGTCTGAGGAAGTAGGATCTATCATCCCTTATTTTGGCCATACTGTGACAAGGAACCTAGATTCTTCTCGAAAATGAGAAGGGTAAATTGGGCCCGGACCAACTTAGCGAATCAATGCACTTCCCTTAGATTGAATTACATCCAAGAACGCGGATGTTGACAGTTTGGCTGTTGACATCGTATGCTATCATAGATCCAGGACAAACAGTCATGGCTGTCAAAAGTTTTCAAGGATTAGTTGAAAAGCTTGACAAATTGCGAGGAAAACAACCGGTGTAAGTTTTTCGCAAAGGTTCGTTTGTTTTGTATACTAGAAATAAACCATGTGGCTCGACTGTCCACGCATACTAGAGTTTATGCAAGTATATCAGGAATGTTGCATGCTTTTGAGATTTCATAATCAATTTCTATCAGCCTCAAATGTATCTGCTTGTTTTCTGTCATTGGTAGCAGTTTTCTCAAACTCTTTGGTAACTGAGGCATACAAAACAAGCGTGAGGACACAATTGAGGTTCTGGAATGACTAGTTGAGGCCAAACAGCTCACAAAAACTTTTTCTACCACTGACGATCATCACAAAAATGAATAAACACTTTTTAAGATACTAAAGTAAGTAAGAATGGGCATGTGACATGGAACAAAAATAGCGAAAGTTCGGGAACCCAATTAACCGAGACATGGCCTTCTTCGACTAGGTCTGCTTGAACATTACCCGTAACCTTGCTTGACAGCCCATGACCGGTTTCGCCCTCCTTTGAGCTCATCAAGTAAGCACAGTCTCCGAGTTACCTTCAACCTTATGTTCTACTTGAACAACAAAATAGTACGCAACTGGCGAAATACACCCATTTGCAAATTAACTTGTTTTCAAAGGGAAACTCATCTGAATCCCAACCGATGATCTACCGTCTAACAATTCGGAATGTATCAAATCTGGTATCCCTGTTATGGTTTTATGGATGTTGCGGATTATTTGTAACCGTCTTGGAAGTTGTTTCGACAAGCGCACATATAGCTGCATTTGTTACATACCTTCCTACATGTCTCCACATGTACATCTTCTGTTCGCAGGTGCAGCTTGTGTGCGTCAAAATTATTAGGCAATTTTTCACCAACAGATTAAGTCAGCTACCTGAATATTTGTAAAGCACATTTAAGATTACAAGTAGTTCTGGATGGAGTAAAACCCGCCTTAAATAACAGCTTTTGAGGGACTGGGACGACTGAGAACTTTAAAGTGGATGAGTCTGAATAGTTTCTGACAAACATATCAGAATATCTACTTCCCGCTGGAAAAATTTTTCGGCCAAACCTTTCAAAATTTGTTGATGCATAAATTTAGATGCTTGATTTTTCCCCATGGTTTTGTAACCAATCTGGTGTTGAACATACATTCCAAATTTTATCTCAGACTGCTACCAGGTTTGTGCGTTGCGCGGAACAGCTTCACCTTTATGTGTACGGTCTGGCTGACAAGAGACAGATGGTTGTTTGATTCTGCCAACGTCTGGTAGGAACCTATTCGCCAAAAGACCGGCGTTTTGACGATCAGCTTCCACTCAAGTTTGTCTTGTCCAGAAACTGCTGCCCCCAGGTTATCAGTCGGTCATTACGGTGGGTCATTTAGTATCAGTGCCGCATACCACGATGGGTCATTGACAATAGGCTTGTGAGATCCGACATATTGGATTCGGCTGGCTGATGCGAGTGCAGTTCCACGTGTACATAGTGGGTATTGCACCTGGACTAAAAACGTGGACAAAACCCGGGGTTTCTCAGGATTCAACAGTCCTAGGCATATGTTCACCCACCATTAATGGGTGTGGAGGTGTGAAACACAATGTAGAGTGGCCTCAAAGATGTGTGTATTTTAGGGAGCGAAATCCGAAATTGTCGAGTGTCTGTGCAGACATTTTCTCGAGTTCATCCTACGTGAAGAAACAACCCATATTCTCTATCCAAATTGCTTTGAACTTTCGCATTATATTCAATATTCAATAGCTGTCGTATAATGGATTATCTTAGCTAGCTAAACTTATAGGATTTCTGGAATTTTCATCGAGGCTAATGCAGTTGGCGTACAAAGCTAGTCGAGTGATTTTGAATTTGTTCGCTTTTTATCGTGATACGTTTACACACTCCAGGATGACCATGTAGAATACGGTAGAATAAAGAATATCCCCTCCCCTAAACGCTGCATGGTCGGGAGCCGAAATATTGGTATTGACTGCGTATACTGACAGTAGCAACCTTATTTTGTGTTGTGCTAACTATTTTCAAACTTCATGAAGGAAACTACTCACAAGGTTGCTGAAAACTTGATTAATTTGACAAGTGTGACGTAATCGGTTTCGGTGTAATCGTAAAAGTTAAACGGTTTAGGCCAGAAATATTCACTCAACCAGTTGAAACTGTTTAGTGAAACAAAAGAAACAACGGTGAAAGCAGTAGAGCCTCTAAGATGTGTAAACGTTTCAAATGAAACAAGTGTCCCGTCTTCTGGTGCAATTCAACGCACCCAAGATTCTCTAAGGACAGCACAAGGAATTTGTTCTCTGAGAGCCTAAAATTTTCACCAAACGTGCGCGACAAGCCACTTAGGCACCCCGTAGAAAACCTAGCGAACTTTGAGATCATACGTATCACGAGTGGAATACAATTTTTACGGTTGAACGCAATGAAATTCACCAGCAGTGTTGTGGTGCAAATGTCAACTTCTTATTGTCAGCGAAGATGAAACAAAAACGCGGGTCCAAGTTAGTAAAACCGATGCGAAATAACCGCATCATCAAAGGCATTCTCTTATTAGACGTTCAGATGATGGTATGCGTGGACACTAATCGTAGCAGTTCACACCACTCCCATTGGGACCGAACACATCACCTAAGAGTCTGATAGCGTCGGACACAGCCAGTGGAAATAAGGTGTGAATTCGGTTATTATCAAATTATGTAACTGGCACAGTTCGTGCAGTTGCCACCTGGTTACGACAGACTGCCGGCAGAGGATGGCCTCCTACCAGTTTTGTGGGCGCAAATTTCAGGGGTCATGAGCAAAGTAGCATTACCATGCTACGACGTACATAATCCGGAACGTCGTTTCTGTAGCAACGATCTAAAAAGCCTGTTCGTCAAACTAGCAAACGAATGCGGCGAGTGGGACTTTCCTCATGAGAATTTAGGGGACACTTTGTAATCTGCCGAATTTAACCAGCTGTTTTCGTCTCGGAAGATGAATAAATGGAGATGAATAAATGACCTATCCCAAGTAGGACTGACTAAGTCCAACGTGCAGAAAGTTGGAAACTGTTGAATTTTGGATACATTCATAGGTGCCTGTTATCTTTCTCGTCAATTTTTCAGAGTTGTGTACGACACTGGTTCATGAAGTTAACACAGAAGTATCTCAACAGTTTCCTAGACAACATGCACAATAAAACCGTTTGCTGCCTCGGGAATATCAAAACCGGAACAGACTCCTGTCCTCTGCCGTCTTGGGTCCCTTATCTGCATTTTCCAGGAACCTAACACATCTAATTTATTTGAACCAATGTACACTGTGAATTTGTCATCAGCAATAATCCAAAGGTAATTTAATCGGACCACATTTCTATTTTCCTTTATAAAGATTTTGCTTAAGGCTTCTTCTGACTGACTGACTGACTTCTTCTGACTGTTTCCGCGGACCCAATGAAACGGCAATAAGAAAGCCACGAATCCCTATGAGGACGTCAGCACAACAGCTTTGACGGTGGCCACCAGAAAATCGTCTCAGTGTTACAGATAACAGAGTGACTATGAGAACGATGTATATTCATAAAGAGGTAACTTAAGTTGCACGCATACCAACAGCGTGTGTTTGCACTGTCTGATCCCTGTAGGATGACGGACAATAATACTATATTCCGGCATCCCCTTTAGAGCTCCGTACCTAAAAATCGGATAATATAAACAACAGAATCAACATGACCAGGTAAAATTTTAGGTAAATCCTAAGAAATGTACAATTGGTACAAAAATTACTGGACGGAGAACGATACAACGGGATGTGAACAGCGCATACACGGTTTCACGACAATCCGTCAGTGAAAATTGCACTTCAGCAGTAAACACCGCACTTCGGTAAGACTTCAGATGACCAGGTCGTAAACACAACGACCAAGAATCAGGAAACGTATTGGTTGTCATGGCCTGTACTGTCGTGTTTGCGGCCACACAAGTGCCTCGTGCGATTTTCGGGTGGGGATACACGATACCGCACTACAGATGGATAGGTTAGGAGGCTGCATGAGTCACCATTACGACCTTGTCCGCCAACTGCGCTGTCTCACGGACATCAAGCCTATATTGAAAATCAACCTAGCTAACAAGTCCGTCGCAGCTGCACAGGGCCAGTCAGGTAGCCCAAAGCTACTCGTGCCCCTCGAACAGGAGACGCTAGGCCAGAACAGAAGCCTTGCGCATTTTCAGCCGTAGTGGTGGTGTCAATTATGCCAACACAAAACAAACACAATCTCTGTTCAGTTGACTGGTTTCGCACCACTGATTTCACCAAGTAAATCAGTACGATGGTCAAACCGGAAGAGACTGCAGCAGGAGAACCGTGGGATGGCAAGGCGCGGGCCCTACAGCCGATACTCTGCCGAAATCTGACGCCTGTTTCGTCAGGCCTTTGAAGTTGGGTCTGAGTAGGGGGAAACACGGCTGCACTACGACATAAAGCCGGTCACTGGATGAGCATTTGAGGGCTGGAGCTGACCTCGCACGACGATGCACGGTTCGAAATCGTGCTCTGAGCGATACAGAAGTGGAGGAAATCGTTCATTGGTTCGTAACAGATTTGACAGTGAACCTACCCGAATTACGCTTGTTACTCGCTGCCGAATTTGACAACACTAGCCAGCTACCTCGATTGACGTTTGATCACATTTGAAAAAAATACGTCCTGTAGGTGATAGGTGACCGGAAAACAGGTATGTTTTGATTGTTATAGAGTTAGAGGTTGGGGATAGACGGGCCGTTTGCGTCGACTAAACCAGCTTCAACCCATTTTGTTGCCTAACCTGAGGACAGAGGCACATGATTACATACCGTTCTGGCGAGTGTTAAAGGAAAGTACTCATAGATGATTGCTAAAACTACTGGCTTCATTGGGTTTGCTGCTTGGAGGGGATCGTACATGGTCAGTGTGCTGCAACTAGTGGATGGGTCAGCGGGTGATTGGGTTGCGTCTACAGGATGTCAACAACCAGTCATTGGTTGTGATGGTACTCCGTGCTACTCGTGTGTGTGTGGGGGGGGAAGTATTCGAAGAGGACTAGATATATGACTCTGGTGCGCCCGTAGCCTTAGTCATCAGCTCTAAATCCCACTATAATCAGTTTCTGTTGCCAAGTCCACAGAATAATTGGAGAATTACACTCATTTGTATGCCAATTTGTTTTTCACGGAAGACTCACCTGAAACAAAGCTGAATCTCTCGTTTACGATATTTGGGTTCAAGCAGAACATAAGTTTGACGGAAACTCGGGGACTGCGCCTGTCTGATGAGCTCCAGAACGGTGAGATCAGTCGTGGACTAACGAAGAGTTTCCAGCAACTTTATGAGCGATTTCCTCCACACACTTATGTTCATGTGTGTATGTGGCATGTACTGAAGTGCAATAGGGCTATCAGGAACTGCTCCGGGGAGATCCTACCTGAGGGCTCCGCAAAATTGAGTGGGGTCGGAGTTTCCGGAGCGAGCACTTAATGCTTTTATAACCCGAGTGGCCATCGCAGTTTGTGATCATGTATGACGTACGGTTCAATGTAATTGAGTTGTTTGTTGAGTATTTATCCACATCTTATTCGTTTGAGCGTTCATTCTGATTAGGTCACACCTGGGGGAAGTACAAGTCATGAATCTTGCTCATGGTGTAGCTATTCAGTAGTGCGTATCTGTTCCGTGTTGAAGACGACCTTATAATCGAGTAAACCTGGATATGTTCGAAACCATTAGGTCCCTATTTCATCCTTATACCTTACGGGCTATGCGCAATGAATGACTTACCCATGCAATCACAACAACAAGTGTTCGCACTGCCTTACCAGAGTGGCCTCCATTGGACTATTAATAAACCAACTAAGGCGACATTTGATGCGATGTCCACCTAGATAACCGGATCCGTGTAGCTAATCATTGGGCTGTGTTGATCTCAAATAATCTGGCTGCCATATTCCATCTAGTCCTTCTCTTCGAGGGACATGATCAAGTTGAATTATGATGCATGTATATGATACGTTGACGGTGTGCTCGTGTAGCAGACCATCGAATGAGAGATAGATGCGGTAGAATAATCATTATTGAACCATTATCATCAGCTGCGAACCAGTAACATGCTGTACAGTGGGCCGCCACAGTTTTTTCGCCGATGATCTGGGAAAATAGGGGGTGGACAGCCGCGCATTGAAGGTAGTGGCTGATATAACTGACGTGTGAGTCCAGGACTGTCAGTAGACTTTTAACTGGGGAGATCGGGTGGTGAATCTGTGCACTGAAGGCAACAGCTTGGATGCATGCGCCTCATTGAGCGCGCAACTGGATCATGTCTGTCAGTGCCTCTAACCCTTGTTGTGTACCGTATCGGGGTCGCCATCCAGGAGAACGACAATGACCAGAGTAACTGAGTTTGCTGCTAAGGGCTTTTACACTTCGTTACCAATTCATTGGTCAACCTTCACCCTCCGCGTGGTTGTGCAAAAAGAGCTCCCGATGAAGTCGATCAACTGTCATACGTAGCACCTGACCAAGCCAGCGCAACCTATGGGATGTGACCAGCTCACCTATCTTGGGTGAGTTATTTCTTCCGAAAACTTTCCGGCTTACTTCAGCATTACTGATCCGATATTCCCACCAGACTCGGGCAATACATTGAAGACACCGATGGTCAAACACTGAAAGTTATTTTAACGTCCTCCACGCTGCCGCTGGGTTTCTGAACCATATAACAAGTAGGATTACACTATAGTACTGTAAACTCGACCCTTGAGAGATGAGCTAATACCACGCCTGTGCCACGGGTGGTCAAGGTTGACAAACCTACTGTAGCCTTCCCACTCCGGTGGGAAATAACATCTTTGGCTAGACTACCGGGACTGATACAGTTGCCCCGGTAGACAGATTTGTCTACTTCCTCGATCGGTTCATCCGCAAGCATGAGGTTTGGGTGTGATCGTACTCAAGCTTGCAGCAAAACTCTGCACTTTGTAGTTTTTAAGCGCACATCAAACTATGAGGCAGAATTAGTGGGATTATTTAATGTTGTCTGCATTACAATGGTGCTAGGTCCAAGAAAAGCTGTGTCTTCTGCGTACTCGGTAAGGGTGAATAAGCTCCCTGGAATCATTTTGATTCCACAGGTTGAGAGTTAGTCTCCCAGTATCATGTCGACGACCAAGTTGAAGAGGAAAGGAGAAAGAGAAGAGGCTTGCCAGATGCCACTGAATGTAGTGACCTCAAGCGACAGCTTACTGTAGAACTTCAAGCGTCCGCAGGAGTTGGCTTACCATGCTTTAAAGATGGACAAGAAGTAATGCGGAACATCTTTACTCTATAGACACTACCACGGTCCCTGACATTCCACAAAGTCAATAGAAGCTTACAAGTCCAGAAAGATGACCATTGTTGGTTGCTGGAAGCCGTGTTGCTGTTCCAGAACACGTAGCAGGGTAAACATGTGATCAATGCATCCTCTTGCAGGATGGAACCAAGCTTAGTTTTCAGTGATCCGTTTTCCCCCTGTTCAGTCAACCTTCGAAGGATAAGACCAGGCAGCACCTTCGATGTCACAGCTACCAAGCCAATGCCACGACGGTTTCCACAGTGTTTGCGTACCCTTTTTTAAGACAGGGATGACTGCCGACGTGCCCCATTCTGCTGGTATTTTCTCTTCACTCCATATAGTACGAATAACATTTGTCGGCTAGATAACCAGAGATCCTACGACTTCTTGGAAGATGCAAACCGTCCTGTCCAGGTGCTTTATTACGTTGTAGGAGGGACATTTCATACTTTATTTCCTCTTCTGACAGGTAATCTAGGTTTGCATTCCACTCGACCGCATGAACTCTTTCATGGACTGTGTTGGAAGAGATCATCTAATCTGTTCTTAGAAGAGTTCAGCCCATCTTCCAATCAGCGTTTTTTCAAGTGTATGAGCCGCCTTTTTCACTTGTCATTTCACTGACCGTTGCTTTCATTTGACCAGTCAATCGTATTAAGTGTTATAGGACGCGGCTGTTTCCGGTGGCAAGAGTCTTTTCCATTCCCTAGGTTTTTACTGTTGAACAAAAGTATTTTGTTTCATTAGACTCTTCACAATTTGGTGTTTGATTTGCGTACAACATGGTACTCGTCGTGCGCTGGTACAGATTTCACCTAGGATAAGCACTATCGACGATATCCAGCGATCATTTGATCATATCGGGGAGGTCGGAGACAGCTTTGAACGTCACTATCATAGTTTCTTCTATATTTTGTTCCACGTGATCGTTACCAATACTGTGTTAGTTTACTGTGATCCAGCTTAGATCGATGCTGCTGAGATGTGGTAATTCTCCGAGAATTGGATTGGTACACTTCTTGCTGACCTGAAAGGACCTAAAGTAAAGCTAATTGGCAGGTTTGCTCGCATTATGGTGTGATCAGAATCAGATGTGTGCCTCAGAAGGAGCCGTGGTCCCAAACTGTGACTCTCCACCGGTAGCTGATAGCCACGTAATCCAATCCGGTCCACGGTTGATTTGCACTTGGGGATCTCCAAGTGACGTGGTGGAGGCGTTTATGTTGAAGATTCGTACTTGCCAGAAACGGTTGATGATCAGTACACAACTGGAGGAGCCGGTCTCCGTTGTCTGTGCGACGACCATGTACTCCGAGTCAACCATGTAGATGCGATTCAGAGGTGCTCGGACGACCAACTTGAGCTTTCATATCGCCCGCAAGAATGACAATGTAAATGACTCTTGCTCGGCGAATGAGCCCGAATAGAAAATATCCTTTTCGGCGTCAGAACTGCAGTCCGTTGGTGCATATACTGACACTACAAAAAGGCACCTTTTTTGTCGAGAGACATTAGGCTTGATGGAGCTGGATAACCGAACGGCGCAAAGACGACTGTCTACTGGAATCCAAGCCAGCAAAGTGCGTTCAGCTCTGAAGCTGATCTATATATATTCTCTCTCTCTCTCTCTCTCTCTCTCT
>SJOL01009849.1:1402566-1559003 GCA_004794785.1 Opisthorchis felineus
TTTTCGAGATCGATAGGTTCCTTGGGGTTTCACATTCGATCTTAGGCTTGAGGTATGTCTTAATGAACTGTTATGGAAATCCGTTTTCCATCAGGATTCTACAGATACTCTGCAATTCGGCGTCGAGACCATCGGTGGCGCAGATTCTAGATGCTCTGCAGGCCAGAGGACTCATTAATTTTCCCTTAAATTTACCTCTACAATACTGTGAAAATTAGTTTGCTGGCCACATCAAATGGATTTCCGGCATATACATCTCGTCACAGAAACTGGAAGTGGTTATCGGTTTATTCGTCCTCAGTGAAACTGAGTGCTGTGTGTACGGAAGTACAAGGCTCAACAAGATTTTTCAACTTAGTATCGTCCATATACCATTTATAAAAAGGAGGTGTTCATTAATTGGTTTCAAAAAGCACTGCGATCAGGTTTGCTTACAAAGATATCAGCTAGCGCTCGACAGAACGGAGAGCAACTCCATCTCTCTGGTGAAAGATATCACTAGTAAATATATAAGAAAAAGAATGTTACACGTGTATGGTGTTGACAAAGTTGCATGCATAATCAATTGTTACAAATTGGGGCACATTAGTGAACAAGGGTGTAATGTCCAGTGAGCACATACGTCTGTTATTGGCATGCATGTCCTGAATTGACTTTAGAAAGGCAAAAACACCCTGAAGACTGTGGGCGCATACTTATCTGCGTATGGGTTCCAGCAGGTCTTTTATCCACTCAGTGGTCTTATAGTTCGGTGGGTTGCTCGTTTCAAGTATCGGTCTTAGCGGACAGTTTTTCCGTGTATATTAGACAGTCCGTAAATACAGAGGATGTATGAGCCAGGTTTCTTTAGATACTCCCATTGAGGTCCTCTTATAAAGTCATTATTTTTCAATCGTTTCTTCGTCATTTACATTTCTATTTTCTTCATCCAACCCTTGTCGTCGGCCCTGGTAAATTCGTCTCATCGGAAATTATTAGAGGCGGTTTGTTGATATGCGCAGTGTTATTCCAGAGACTTTATCTGGACAGGACACAATCACGTCATAGTGGTTGGGTATTCCTTTCAGGGTCTGTAGATGCATCTATGTATCTGAGCTTTAATGGTAGTGATAGCACGCATTAACTAAATCAATTTTGAACTGCTCAAGTCTGTCAGCCAACGTAGGCACTGGCTGACCGGTCTGATCACACAAGTCCTAATTCTGTTTGGTCCGTTTCCTTTGAGGAATGTGAAATTTTCGGCTCAGTGAAAGCAATTCCAGTAGCCTGTTATCAAACACAACATCATGCACGTAGCTTTCTGACTGACTTGGTAAGGTTGTACAAGCGTGAGTACCACGTGAGTAGCACGTTTGCCTTTTGCCTGTCGAGCGCTGACACTGGTCACAAAATCGCCTAACTGAGGGCTCTGGCTAACAATTAACTCGTCAAGAGCTGGTAGACATTGACTGGTGTGTCGTTCGAGTTATACAATCTTTGCTGCCAGTGAGTTTATTTAGCTGAGTGCATGTCTTCAGAGGGATGTGGCATCAGGTCTGCCCCTGATTTCCTCCACTTCTGTATCGCTCAGAGCACGATTTCGAACCGTGCATCGTCGTGCGAGGTCAGCTCCAGCCCCCAAATGCTCATCCAGTGACCGGCTTTATGTCGTAGTGCAGCGGTGTTTCCCCCTACTCAGACCCAACTTCAAAGGCCTGACGAAACAGGCGTCAGATTTCGGCAGAGTATCGGCTGTAGGGCCCGCGCCTTGCCATCCCACGGTTCTCCTGCTGCAGTCTCTTCCGGTTTGACCATCGTACTGATTTATTTGGTGAAATCAGTGGTGCGAAACCAGTCAACTGAACAGAGATTGTGTTTGTTTTGTGTTGGCATAATTGACACCACCACTACGGCTGAAAATGCGCAAGGCTTATGTTCTGGCCTAGCGTCTCCTGTTCGAGGGGCACGAGTAGCTTTGGGCTACCTGACTGGCCCTGTGCAGCTGCGACGGACTTGTTAGCTAGGTTGATTTTCAATATAGGCTTGATGTCCGTGAGACAGCGCAGTTGGCGGACAAGGTCGTAATGGTGACTCATGCAGCCTCCTAACCTATCCATCTGTAGTGCGGTATCGTGTATCCCCACCCGAAAATCGCACGAGGCACTTGTGGGGTCGCAAACACGACAGTACAGACCATGACAACCAATGCGTCTCCTGGTTCTTGGTCGTTGTGTTTATGACCTGGTCATCTGAAATCTTACCGAAGTGCGGTGTTTACTGCCCGAAGTCCGGTCTTCCCAGGACGGAGTGTTTTAACATAGCGGAGTGACCTGTCACCTGATTGAAGCGGAAAAGTTTTAGCAACGGTCGCTTTCGGAAGCCTATTGGCCATTCAGGACCTTTATTACGTTTTCTATCTGTTGTCAGTGCATGTCTCAATGGATGCCACATGTGTCTAATATGGTCAGGTTTATTCTCGACTATTGTAGGGTTCAAGTTTTTATTCTTTATAGCCGTCATACAAAGAGTGGTCAGTGTACGCCACAGAGGTTTGGTTCACTTTGAAGACCAGTGGGGGTGTCGGCTTTGGGGATCAGGATGAGATTATGGTTCCAAGGCGGTCCACATAATTTTAACCGAACGTGACCATCATAAGTGGCAAAACCGTTGGTAACCTGGTACTCTGTACCCTTAAATTAAGCTGAGTAGCATTTCCACTAACTTTTCAGTACACGTCGGTGTGCTAGGCAGAACGTTTTCCGAATGCACCTAAACCGCGGAGAACAGTTTTGCACAAATATGACTTCTTACTGTAATGATACTGATAATACTAATAATGATGGGCGCACCGATGTGGTGTTACTCTCCTAGCTGCCACCGCTCTAATAGGCATGACGCGGGTATTTCAGGAAAGGGATTGACTGACTGGGTTCTTCCATCCAGTCCTGTGGACATACGTTTCTCAATTTGATGTAGTGTAAACAGCTGTTGGTGTCCTCGCTTCCAAATCACCCTTGTACCTGTGAGACTGTATCATTCTGTAATGAGGATTAGGGGTATTACGCTACCGTCTCGTGGAGATGTTGCTTCGAGAAAATCCGTGCCTGACGGGGATTGTTTCGGGAAGTCAGATGCAGTACCATGAGGTAGAAACGTATGTGCGAGGAAGTAAAACACAGCAAACTGCTCGCATAGCTTTGACCTTCAAACCTACTCGAATATTTGTTCGATGCGGAAAGGTAGGCCATGGTTTGGTGGCTAGAGCTCGGTAGAATCACAAAAGCGGTAGAGTAGTTTTTGCCTGTACCCTCAAGGAGAATCGAGCGTGAAGACATTCCCTTAAGTATCAAGTGTCCAAACCAGCTCAGGTTAGTGGACTATTTGTGAGCATTGTATATGTGTGGCAGTGGAATCCAGATAATAAAACGATAAATAAACAGTGTTTGATTCGATTGTTTGACATAGAACAGGTAGCTGCTGCAATTAAACATGTGGTAGGTCACTTGCTGTGGGTAATAAAACCATGAACATTTGGAGCAACTAGAATTCCTTGTGCGGTAAAAATATTCACGAAGGTATACTACTATCTGCTAGACATTCCAGAAGGCGCCTCATTCATTGTATAATAGTTTCACACAAAAGTTTTCTGAAACGTTGCTGCCACAAAATATATTAGCTTTTGAAACTGAATTGTAGTTATTGGTAATACTCCTGTCGTGAGCATACAGTGAACGAAATGACTATGCGGACACCAATTTCCTATTTCTAGTTTTCTTGACCTCACATAGCATAGATCTTTATAGAGAAGGCGTAGATCCACAAACTGTTAACAATCCTTACACGGAGATCATGATTACCAAGGAAGAAATGCGTTTTTTGTGTTCACTACAGCGAATACATCTACAGAAGACGATTGCCTACGCGACTATCCATGATCCAGATTTAAAACCATGAACCGTGTACCTATGTACAATGGTTTGGTTTGCCGTAGCACGTGGCGGTGGATGGTGCAGAGTGGAAGGGGACGGTGGATACAGAAAACAAATGAGAAGCAAAGATTAGTCGGTTAATGAATGGGAAAAATACAAGGTAGGTACGACAGCCTCGATGTCTGTGTGGCATCGCCGTGTTGGTAAATACCTCCAGCCAATGACATTCCAAAATTAAAGTTGATGTGCACCAGTGAAGCGAGGACTATTTGTTGTTTTCATGGTATGTCTCTAGGTCTTACTCACCTTGTGTAATCTTTCTGTCAGAACCTGCTTCAAGAAACACCACAGCGAGGCAGTCAGTCACTTGACACTCTAAGCAAATTAACAAACCAGCTTAGTTCGTTCAGCCGGATCAACACGTCAACCGGACAAGCAGCTGACTTATTGTTAACAACTTTCTGTTGCATTTCATTACTGCTAATCCGATTTTTCTATGATGTGTGTACAATGCCTTGAAAGTAGCAATGGTCAAACACAAGCGATCCCTTTTTGTCTCCAATATGCAGTGACCAAGCTTCGTGACCATAAGACAACGCTGGGCGCATAGCCTCGTTGTAAACTCGGCCTTTCACTCAAGTTAATATCACGTCGATCCCAGAGGTGCCCAAGATGAAGGAAAGCAGAACGAGCTTTTAGCGGTTTTAGCATTCACGCACTGATGATGTCACCTCGATAGGTGATGAAACGTTTGCAATCAAATTGCCCAGCTCAGCGAACAAGCCAACGACCCTCTACGCTACCTGAGCATTCACTTTGTCAGCAAGGCTGTCATCCCACGTGATTTAGCCACTCAGATAAGTACTTGTATCCATTAGCTCTAGTGGCTTCAATGCCGTGACCGTTTTTACAATGACGCTTTACACTTTGAGGGTGCAAGTTCTTTTCAAAGCGTACAACATTATTTAGATTATTTAGAATGGTTGGTATCTAAATACAAGTATGTCAGTGGACTTTTGGGCGGGGGGATTAGGAAGGCAGATATGCGTTAAGGCAATAGCTTGTATGTACGAGCGCCATTGAGGGCGCGATTGGACCATGTCTGACAATGTTTCTAACCATTGATGTGGCCCGTCTTGGGGTCCCCATCCAGGAAGACGTCAATGACCAGCGCAGCTGAATTTGCTGGTAATGGCTTTCACACTTCACTCCCGCCTCCAATGCGCAGCTACCTACCCCAACTCCCTAATTCATCGGTGGACGAAACTGTGGCAGCTACGACCACTGTACGACAAGTACGCGTTTCTTACAGCTGATAATGATGCTGATGTTGATGATTATGATGATGATGGTGATGACGATGATGATGATGATATCTAAATGGAATCGGAATCAAGTTGCGCGGTATTATTGGCAAAAAGAAGATCCAAAACCAAATTGATTTGCAAATGAGTGTATTTCTTGAAGATCCTTAGGGTCTTTTTCTGGAACTTCTACGCCAGTGTTAATAGATATACTAAGGGTTTCTTCGATAATTAATTCGACTACGAAGTTGAGGAAGAAAGGTTTCAAAAATCCTTCGTGATGAACATCTCCTTCATTGATGAACTTAGGAGATTTCACCTCGCTATAGAGAAGCATGTTGATAACTTGGGTAGCGTAGATGGTCGTTGGTTTGTTCGCCAAGCTGGGCAATTTGATTGCGAACGTTCCATCACCAACCAAGGTGACGTTATCAGTGCGTTTTTAAGGAGCGTAGTGTAGTGTAGCGATGGGTCGATGGTTGTGTGCTGAGTAGTGTTACGTGTGTGTTAACTTACGTGCTGCTAGCCGGGGCTGACCTTTGATCATGGTTAGTTGTTCGGTCGGACGGTTCCATTGGTTGCTCTGTCATCCTGTGTCCTGATTGATCGGTGACCACGTGACCTTTGAGTTTGGCACCCTATGCCCTCGTACTCTGGTCAATGCTGGAGTGACCTCTTTCCTTGACCCCTTTGGGTTCCGGCTTGTGACCTTTGTCGATCCGACTCCAAGCTGTGCCTTGTTTCTTGACTTGTGAAGACGACATTCGGCTCTCTTTGAGTATTCCGGATGAGATGTTGGTCCTTTACACGTAGTAGTGCATAAAGTGGATCCAGTTCAATGCATCGGTTGATCGAATCCGCCATGGAGTACTATGCTTCCATAAATTCCCTTCCGTGTCTCGTGTCTCTGTATGCCAAATTTTTTGCGTTCTCCAGAATGAATTTGTGGCCTTCGTGTATGGATATCAAGGATAGGGGGTCATGTCTCCTGACGGCCGCGTTGTGTTTCTTTGTTCGTGTGCATAATTGCCTTCCAGTTTGTCCAACGAGGAATTTGTTGCAGTTGATTTGGTTTGTCACATTTTTCCTCTCCTTTTTTTGTTTGTTTTTCGGTCTTGAAATCAGTTTCCTTGAAGTGGCTTTAGGTTTGTGGGCTACGAGGATTTCTTTCTTAGCTAATAATCTGGTTATGAGTTCAGGTATATTCTTGATGTAAGGTAGAACTACCCGTCTCGCTTGTTCTTGCTGTTGCTGTTGTTGAGATGTCCTCTTCTTCAAGCGCCTCTTGATAAAATTTATTCGATATCCATTGTTTTAAACTACCTTGAATAGATGTTTGTCTTCTTTCTTCAGTAGTTCAGTGGTGCTGCAGTGTCTCCGCCCTCTTGAACAGGGTTGGGAAGCAGCTCTTCTTGTGGTTTACTGGATGATTGTTGTTGTAGTTCAGTATTTGATCCGTATGTGTCTGTTTCCGGTATACGCAGGTTTCCGGAGTCCCATCAACTTTTTTGTTCACTAAGACTTCCAAGAATGGCAGTCGGTTGATCCTCTTCAGTTTGACTGTAAACTTGATGATCGGTAGTACTGCGTGCTTTAATCTTTGCATTGCCGCCTCAATGATAAACCCTGATATTGGAGATCCCATGGAATCCCTTTCAGCTGTTGGTATATTTTTCCATCGAAGTTAAAGTATGTATCCATGCAAAAGTCCAGCTTGCATAGACTTTCGGGTTTTATGACTTCTGTGTGCTTGGAATGTTTCGAAGCAGTTCTTCTATGGTTCCTCTGGCGAGGTTGCGGTTGATTGAAGTGAACAGTGATGTGACATAAATGATAGCATGATTTCGTCGTCTTCTAGACTGACGTTCCGTAGTTTGCGGAGAAACTGACCAGTATTGTTGATTGTGTGTTTCGATCCAGAAATCGAGTGTTTCAATCTTCTCCATGAGTCTTTTGCTAACTAGTAAGATGGAGTCCCCGGAAATGAAACGACTGGTCGAAGTGGAGTTCCTTCTTTGTGCACCCTTGGTGGTCCGTAGAATTATGCAGTGTTGGAGTCAGTGGCTTTCATTATACATCGTTCCTGGATGGTTATCTCGTGTGCCGATGGCAATTTCCTGAGCGTAGTGTTGTTTCGATTAATGAGCTTTGAAGTTGGGTCCTAATTGATTGACTTGTAGGTCGTTGTGTCATTTAGTAGTTGTTTGGCCTTCTCTATCTTGTCCAATACCACTGCGATGCGTCCTTTGTCTGCCGGTAGTATCATGACTGTTCCATCATTTTGTAGATTACTGAGTGCGTCTCGTTTTGTTTGGAAATCAGTTGCATGTTTCCATTCCGTGTGATCGACAGTACGATTGTCTGTCGGGTCTGTTGTTGAGCCTCCTCGTATATTTCTTTTGATTTCAAGGCGTGTTCTAAGCTGGCTAGGTAATCTTTGTGGGATGCGACCTCGGCGTTGAAGTTGAGTCCCTTCGTTAATGTTCTTGTTCAGATGTGCTGATTTGTGGCCGGATAAGTTTTTGATCCAAACGTCGTAGTTGTTGTGTTTGTTGTTTCTCGTGAGTTTGCGCAATTTTGTTTCCATGGCTGTCCTGCGTTTGATCTTGGCATTGTCTAATCGGCGTCCGATTGCTGCTTCAAGTTCTGCCAAGTGGTGTGGACCTGTTTTAGCCAGGTAATTTGTCTTGCTCTCGGTGATTATCCTTTCGTATTTTCTGAGACGGTTGTGGGCGCCTGTTATCACTGACTTAACCATTCGTCTGCCAGACTGTCTTGTTAGGGTCCAGACCTGTGGATGGTCTAGCTCGGGTCTGCGATTCGTACTGGGTAGCAGCACGTTCCTATTAGATATTCATGGAGGAAGTATAACTTTTCGCGTGTAGAAGCTTGTCGGCGGGCAAATTTCTCCCAGCGACGAGCTCCTTTGAGCGTTGTACGCCCGAATTAGTTTGCTATGGAGGAGAGTTTCACACACTAAAGGGTATTAGAGAATGCGAACTGGAGAAGTGTGACAAGTAAATTCACAATGTTTTTGAAGGAAAAACCATTACAAAACAGCGCAGTCGACTAGTCAAGCCCTTCTTTTCGACTTGCTAACCCAGAAATAGCTGAACTACTATGTATGTGGTGGTATTCAAGAAGTGGTCGCAAGGTGGGAGTGTGGTCAGTGAATCTATGACCTGGAAGCCAATCTTCTGACTTTTCACGACTCTGCTTCTCGTGTGTGATCATATAGAATGGCACGTGCTAGCAACTTAAAGCTGACGTTGATTAGATTGCTAACCAAATGACTCTCACATTCAGATCTAACTTTATTTTAAGGAAGGGAAAGATGGTAGGTATCCACTATTCTTCAGCTACTTCTTTCGCCTCAGATGTGTCACACAATTCTCGCCAAAATGAAAACGCGCTCTTCATCTCCATTTTTAAATAACGCCTTGGGAGAGAATCAGAACAATGTCTTGTTGCGCATCAAAAGCTGAGTCCCGCTTTCGACTTCATCTTCCGCTGGAATCGAGCAGCTCATATCCCACTGTGGAGCTGGTGGTTGCGTTGATTGTTCTGCTGGGCATCCCGGGCCAGATAAATTGTTATTCGAAGTTTTCCGTCCACAAAAGCAAGCAACAATATTTATAGGACATTTTTATCTGACCAACAGTCTTCTTGACTCGATGTTATGAATAAACTGAAAACGATTTCGACTGTTCACAATCTCATCGGCTTTTCTCTAATTCCTGAGCTTGAAATAGTCACTTGGTATTCTGAGCAGTATTGATACTGTTGGTCAGGCGTCACTTCAGGCACTGTCTTGCTGAACCGTATTGTCGGTGAGATCGCTTTGTTGGCCTCGGTCAGGGGCACAGATCACTGTGAGATCTAAGTAAAATTTGCAAGCAGCTTCGTTTTGTGATGTACACAACGAAACTCCGAATTCAGAGCGATGCGAAGTTCAAGTCACTGAGGTTGCTTAGCTAAGAAAGACTCCGAGTTTTGTGTTGTTGGTCACGGATTATAACGAAATGAGTCGACACCGTCGGCAGTTCATAAAGATCAAGTCAAGCGGATTGTCTTCAGCTGTCTTACTTAGCTCGATACTCATATCAATGGATACACCTCTTCTAGATCAGCCGATACAGAGAATAAAATATGAGAAAGCTGGACTGACATGGACCATCTTCAGATCCACCGCCATGAAAGGTTTTGTATGGGTGCTCTGGCATCCACAATACACACCGATAATTAGAGATGAAAAAGTACGATGAGGAAAGGTATACTGATTATGGGGCATCAACGCCGCCATGTTGAAAGAGTCTTTTGTAAAAGCAGCTTATCAGTAGCCTATGTGTTTAGGGTAAATGGCTAAAAATCAATGCATAATTTATAGGACCACAAACATACGAATTCCTGCAGGAGTAGTAATCTGGTTGAAACTGATAAGTGAAGGAGACTACCCCCATTTCCCAAGCCACGTAGGTGGAGTTGGTTTTCGGTTTGTCCCAGCTGAAGAGCTGGGTTTGGTTGAACCCTTTATTCAAAAGTGTGGCAATATAAGGCAGTAAAAGAAAGTAACTCCTGTTTCAGCAGTCTAACTTATCAGGTAGCAGATACTGCTTTCTCGTGGGGAGCTGACCTTAGCCAATGACTCAATGATCAGCTTAGAAAGGGGGGACAGGGAGTAAGCCACCAAATATGCACTCAGTAATGACTATCAAATCCTGTGGGTTTTTTCACTTCCAGACTAATGTCCCTTGGGAGACAAAAATCAGTCAAACAACTCACTATTTTGCCATCAAGGTTTGTAGTATAGTCAAGGTGGAACTGTTAGATTTCTCTGGAAAATCGGAATATCGAATTGGTGTTGCGCATTATGTCAAATCATCGGTAGTTATGGAAGAATAACTTTCGGCCCGTAAATCTAATGCCACATTGGCGGAAATCTGATACCGGCGTACCATAGTCCGCTAGATGGGTACGTGGATGTAACCTGATATACTGATGCTAGCTTCACCGCGAAGTTCCTATCACTAACACCACTCATGAAACAGCTAATCAGATTAGGACATTCTTTGACGCAAACCCTCTAATGGGTTAGAAATTTCAGTCCGTGAGCACCCAGCCTGTATTGTTGGTAAATAGTTTCATGAAGGCATCAGGCACAGCCACCAGAGGCGATCAATCAAGGAAAGTGAGCGTGACAGCATATTCTCGAAACTCCAATCTCGCAAGAAATTGCTGGATGTAGTTATGGTTTTCTGTTGCGCTTTATTGAAACTTAGTAGCTGAGATGATGGTGATTTTCCGATCAGCCATAGTATCTCCAAGGCTAGTGATTATGGAACCGAACTACTGAAGCATAAATATGCTTGATCCAAGTTGTCGGACTTTATGGGGCTACGCAACTAGTAAGCTCTTGAAAGAATTTATTTATCTGATTCTTAATCGGTACAGCTCTAACCACCCAACCGCCCAACCGAAAAGCAACATCCATATAAGCATTTCCGACTTCTCCAACTTCAGTTGCATTTTTACGCTCCATAGGAGAACCAACTTTGGAGAATTCAAATTATAGTCTTTGTGCAGCGTTCTGTATGCGAAGTCCATGGAAAACTTAATCATTTATTTACCAAAGCTAGGTTGGGGATTCACTTGATTTAACAACAGAGTTTACACACATGCTAAGTTGCTTCCAGAATTATAACCTGTCATCATGGGTTCCGATCTTTTTGGCGTCAGTGCAAGCTAAGCACGAAAGACTGTGGTAGTTTCCCAAGGTTGCAGACATGAATCGGTGTCATGTACTTTCAAAAGCTCAGACCACCTTTGCGGTTGTTGAATTCACCGACTCTCAGTTACCTGATCATTTTAAATGCCTTTTATTTAGCTAAAATGTCATTCGTCGGTGAATCTTTGATCGTATATTCAAATGATGAGGTTTCCTTCATGTTGAATAGCTTTCGGGGCGAAAGGTTTTGCTTACATTATGCTTGGAATGAATCGTTTCATTTAGACCACGAGAAGCACAGCAGTTGAATGCTTCTGGCCAAGGTTCGATAGTACAAGTTAAACAATAGTGCTATGATGCAGAATCTGAGAGTCACCGAAGTCGTCATCTTTACACACCTTTGGAGAACTTACGAAGCGTCTGGTCACACTAGGCCGTTGAAAATAGTGTGCTGGTTGGTCAGACCGAACAGACTGCAATGGCCAACAGGACAGCAGATGACAATCAAGTGGCCAATAAGATACAAGACGGCGGTGGGCGTGCTGACGGTGTGTCATGAGCATGTAGCAGGTCACCACTGGTTTGGCAGGCAGGGGCCAGGCAGTGAGGGCAAGACTTTTGTCCGAAGCGATGGTGTTTACAGAGCGAACCGGGCACAGGAAAGCCGGGTGCCATTAATGCATGGTGTGAAAGCAGGCGCACACCATAAAGGACTACTCCAAATTAGTAGAATTGGAGGATGTATGTCTTGTGATCAGACATTTTAATTGCAGTTCAAAATTTACTTCTAGGTATTACGTGGATCTCTTGCACAACGGTCCGTACGAATGAAGGATATCGTAATTGGTCATATCATGCAGCCAATGGAAGGTAGAGGAGCAACAGGAGTAAAATCGATCGACAGTCGTGCTCCCTGGCAATTACATTTGAAAACCATATGTTGCGACATATGTGAAAAGTTCATGATCGAGGGAACTCACATACATCAGTGCTCACGGCTCGTGCCCAGTGCCTCCCCAATAATAACTAGATATACAAAAAAGAATCGGAGTTGAAATGTGCTGCCTTTTATCCAGAGTGAAAGATGGTGGTTCAGAACAATTCACCATATTTCAATCCGCCCTTCATCAGCTGTCCACTGTGTGCACAAACGCCATTTCAACTAGTTCTACATTTCGTCATTTCCATACGTGCGCATGAAAAAGTTTTTTCCATTTTTTTAAGTCATAGGGTTGCGTTTCCTGCTTTCATACCATTTTCGGACGTAGAAACAATAGTGTGCCCTATCGTGCGTATGCACCTTTGTTTTCTCTTTTGAGAACATGCCAAATTTTTTTGGATCATTAGGCGACCAATGAAATGTAACGAAACATGTAACGCAGCGGTTTTAGTCACCAGATTTGTCGAGCTCGGGTGCACATGTAAGAGATGAATTTTCAAATTTGCCTAATGAACCTTAAAAATCAGACTGTTTGGTTCGACTATTCCCTTGGGCTACCGACCAAAAATTTTACTTCGCGTGCGAAGACCTAGTAAATTACAGACGCGACAGAACTTATCCGTGGTGAAAGTTGAGACTCATGAAACGCATTTTCGTTCGTGCGCTTGTTGGCATTATTTTACAAAACCAATTCGCACTGGTGCCTTGATTTAAAAGAGAACTACTTCGTAAGATGATGATATGTAATTTGAATTCACATGCAGTGTTTGCCAGTAGGCGAAAGTGTTATCTCGAATCAGACAGCCTAAAATTGTCAGTTAAAGTGCAGGCGAATCACGATTGGATCACAGTGCTTATCGACCACCCGTGACCGGACGATTTAGTCTTCAGCTAATAGTCGGAGGTCGCCCATTCGAATCGTCTTGTGGATTCTTGAGACCAGCACTAGTGATGGTTTCCAGCAAGGATGAAACAGTTGTATAGAGCTCCTCGGCTGTTTGACATAGATTGACTTCACTTACAGGATGGACTCTCCATGGAAATTTCCAACGCTTTCCATCCTATCGCTGAAGAGTTAAGTGACTTCTCCTTGTAGAACCATCTGATAGATTTGAATTTTTACGCTAGGCTTTGTGAATTGGAGATCTTATGGATCAGCTCATATGACCATACGCCCCATTATACCTGTATTTCTTCGAAAAAGTGAACTTCGCCAGTATATCCAAGGGTCCACAAATATGATGCTTTTAGCGGAAACAGAATCCCCAACTTACAGTTCGCTTTGAAAAGCACTGAGCTAAAGATACTTATGGTGAACATGTAGTTGGATCTCGAAGAGCTCATCCCCATCAGAAGTTTGCCCTTATCAAAACCGATCAGGCGGTCGCAGGGGTATATGTTTTTTCACTCTTTTGTTAACAGTTTCAGGGTGCAATTGCCCCTACTTTCTCTTCTCCAAATGATAGATTCCCATCACAAGAGAGCCTCTTTGTCTCGGGATCACGAACATTACAATAAGGCTTATGAAATACACATCAGACTCTCGAATGGGAGCAGAACTTGTTTGCAGTTTAGGTCCTCTTATTCCGAAAAGGAACCACCCTTTTCCGAAATTCGGACTGGCAATCAGTGCGTGGCATGGCAACTGATTTCTACCTGACTGTGGTGATTTGGAATGCTCTACTGATCGCCTCCTGCCTGTATACTCTGTACTGAGTATTCAGGATGACAAGTGACTTTAGAGTTCAAAGAAAGGATTCCATCGCTTGCGTGTGTATCACCGAATCCTGAGGTGCGAGTAGGATCAACTGTCGTTATTCTGTTCGATGTCAGGTATTCTTCCAAGTACTGTTGAGCTGAATCACTCGGTGACAGAGAACTGGTTCAAGTCCCCAGAATAGCACGCTGCTGCCCTTAAAAGGTAAGACGTAGATAGTTCATTCCAGCGGATTTCTTCACGTCGCACGGCTCATCTGTTGTGAAGGTGTTAGCGATAGCCACTCAAAGGGTGAAAGACTGAGGAAGCCACTTCCTATTGCTCACGTAGATAACGTCTTCCTCGGACCACTTCATATCATCCATTAGTTGTGTAGCACAACCTTGACGCTAGTATGAATGGGATATTCAGATATAAAAGGCGTCAGACAATCTTTCTCCTGAAAGGAGTGCACACAGTAAAAATAGGCTCACACAGCTGTAGTTTCTCTGGACTACGTTTTAATGGGGTACCATATAGATCTGTTGCTCCCTTTATTTCTTCCCTGATAAGGTTGCGACCCATGCAATCGTAATTTTTCCACTCATGTTTCCGCTTCTCAGTTTTCATCCAAGTCAACTCAACTGCCCGGTTTCCAGGATGATCGATACCTACTCACCTCCAGTCCGTATCACTCGAAATATCAGACCACATTGTGTTGATAGGATAGGTCTGATCGGTCGCTTACCAGCGAAAACTCGATCCTTGAGATCCGGACTCTGCGCCCATCCACAAAGTCCGAGTAGCTAACGTAGTAGTCCTGTCATCCAACCCGCAAATCACTTTTCCCTACAGTCATGTGCACGGACGCACCTGCGTATGCGGTACGCACTATTGCCGTTGATTATGTAGTGTGCGACAGACAGAACCTCCATTCCACTCTCTCTCGGGGACGACAGCGTGCCGTTGCAGCTGTGCCAGTCGATCCAAAGTGCTGTGTACATCGGCTCGGCTAAGGGGTGGGGCACAGGCAAATCATCTGAGCTGGACCAAACAGTACGCTGACTTGGCAGCGAGTGCAAACGGACAACCAGGCTTACGAAACCGAACTGTCGACAGCTTTCAGTAGGCCACGCAACCAGGACATGACGGCGCACAATCAGGGGTGTACGTCGTACTGGAAGTAAGGAACCTTCCTTGATAACATGGGTCAAGTGGTCCGCCAGCTTCAGTAAATAGTTGACAGTCCTCGTTAAAAGTAGTCAAAACGTCGAAATGTTTTTGACCGAAATTTAGCAAATTGTTGGTTCTCATCATTGAGTTGTGGAAGAACGTTTGTCATACAATTTATCAGATAATGTGAAATGTGAGGGCAATCGAGCGACAATAAGTTTTTCATCACATTTTGCTCTATTTCTTCAGTCTTCACTTGAGATTTTGTGATCCCTTCACACACAGAACATAACAGATTACTGGACACGGGATACCGCATGAATACCACAGTAGTTATTACAGCTAACTACAAGGTCCAGGAAATTTTTTCATTGTTTATGAAAGCGAAGATCCTCGCCACTACATAAGCCACTGGCATAAGGATTCGTCAGCCTGAACTTTGCATTCAAAGGCAATTCATACAAGGGCTAGCGACCGGCCGGCTAGTCAAGCGTTAGGAATACGTAAATCTCATTCCGTGCTGGCTTTTGACCAATCATAAGTTGACGTGTGCCCATTAAGTTTCATTTTGAATACGATCACCCTATATCTTATTGATTTTATTATTTTCCATTTGTATATCCGAGTCTGAAGACGGGAAATCGAAAAAGTAACATCCACTCAATCAGTTTGGTTCTGACTACAATTAAGCATGGTGTTTCAATCAACTGACTGCGGTCATTCTCGTCCCATTCTGTGGCGAGGATCTACACTTCTGAAACATAAACACGCCTGTAGACGCAATACACTACTCATAAGGTTTCTGGAAATTCTTCGACAGGTGAGTCTCTCGCAAAACAAAATTTTTTTGCAAATGAGTACATTTCGATAAACACGCCTGGCTGTTGACGAAACGAGGACAGACGGGACTAGGAAATGAATGGTATCACGGCAAAACACTCCCGATTAAAACTCCTGAGATTTTCAGCGGTTATGCTAACATAGGTCTTGCCAGTATGTTTATTCAGTTAGCTAGTTTGCCGTTCGTTACAAGTGAATGAAATGGCAAGGAAAGCCCCTTTTAGAAGACGCGAATGAGTACATCGCTTTTTCGTTCACAGTGGGACAATATAAGAATAGCGACAACACCGCATGACTCCACTACGAACGTATTTGTTCGTTGTCACGACTGCAGTATAAACATGAGAGCACCGCTTACGTTAATTACAATAACATGATCAGGGGCACTCACAAAGTAAGGAACTGTTATCTCCGTTCGATGAACAAACCATTGAGTGAATGTGTGTTTAAACAATCGGCTAAATCAAAAACGGCAATTACAAGAACCTATCTGTCTACCAGGCAGTCGCACCATAGAATCCGTTTCAAGCAAGCTGATTTTGCACTGCAGAACTTCAGTAACGGATGGATGTAGGTGAATATCGCCTATACATTACGTCCGCGTCTAATGCTTGAAAGCGGTCCACTTATGACTCTGTACTAGAATTCTCCAAGTCTGTACTGTTTTGGGTGACCGAGCACTTTTTGGACAGAATAACTCTGCACGCTAAGGCAACATCTACTGAGAAGTTGAAAAGCACTGTAAAACTATTCCATTCTTGCTGAGCTCTACCAGTTGGGTGGGCTTCACTGATCTCAAGAGAGATTCATGGCGCAATCTTTCGGATAGTACTCAAATAACTCCACTCCGCAAAGTTGTTGAATAACGGTTGGTTAGGTTTCACTTAGATGATATATGGTGTTACTCATGCTTCAACCACATACCCAGCTTGCATGAAATGTTGTTGACTTTACTATTTCTTGACGGAACAGTACCCATAAGTTTGTTGAAAACATCACCAAGTTCATTTAAAGAATATAATAAACGAGTGATTCAGCCAGAATTAAGTTGAGTCTCCCACTAAAACCTATTTGATTTGAAAATGAGTGTTACCGATTATACTTCTCTCGGCACCGTCTAGAGTTCCCACTCTTAGCTTTGGCAATCCAAAAGTACACTCCTACAAGGCGTCAGCTGTCTGACCTACCGGGTCGACTGCCTGGATTCGGACGCTAATTTAGGTCTCAGAGTCCTAATATATGAGCTCGGCACTCGGACAAATTACCTTGCCGATTGATAATTGGAATGGAAGAAAGAAACTGTACTAACAAGCATTCGGATTAGTGGTGAATTGTGCGACGAGCAGGTATTCAGTGAAAAGTGCTCAGTGGGTTGAGATGAACAGCTTCCGGTTTATGGTCGTTTGGTGGACCAACATGACAAACAACGAGTTAACTTGTACAGGAGAAAAAATCGGGTGATTCGGTTCTCTAGCTTCTCCTTCTCTTCTGGAGGAGCGTGAGCGATGGTCACGTAGGATGGAACCCACGCAACGGATAGATGAATGTGATCGATCCGTTCAAAGTTGCAGCGTTTGACCAGCCACTTCACCCATAACGGATACTATTGGCTCAGAATTAAATGACCACAGACTGATTTAATTAGTCAGAAAGTTCCATCCTGATCGACCGAGCAGACCGAACGATATCACGAGGTTTATGAAGAATGTCACCGTGGATGGACGAAATATTCACTTCAAAGTTTTGCGTTCATCAAACACAAACGCACACTTGTGCGGACACTGTTTGACAGACTGTATAGAATTCTCACAGACGGACAGGAAGATAAGCTTCCTGAAAAATCACACTCAATAGGTAGTTTTACCTTCAATGCAATGCCTTCATTTCTGCCGAACAACGTGTGTATAGAGATTTTGTTTCAGGTAACTGGTACAGTACTCGATAGGTGGTACTGTCACCCACTATGGGTCGTTCTAAGATTGCAAGTTGTTCAACTGACTTAAACGAACTCCATGGTGACTTATGAGGTGAATTCGAATGAGTATCTGACAATTTTAAACACTATAGCAGGGCAGACAGGCACCTCGATGTATTGATCCGCCCACCTGTATAGTCAGGATGACACCTTTCGAAACTGACTAATAAGAATACGGTCTGTGGTCATCTGAGCCCAGAAGAAAAATAATTTCGTTGAAAATGCATTGTATATCCATCACGATGAATTATCATTATTTCTGCTTTCTTTTCTCACGTAAACGATTTATTAAGATGCTAGGTGTCTTGATTTAGCAGTCGGCTGTGATTCTCGGTATGGTTTAACCATAAGATGCTTATTTACCAGTGAAAAGGAATAAAAACCAATGTGACTTCAGATGCTGTGAATATCCTCCCCTAACCACTTAACTTCCCCCGAATCACCCTTGAAGTCATCACTGCACGTCAGTTCCTCCCGTTTGTGATTCTGTAAGACATCAGTTTGTGCTTTTTGACGTTGTACCTCATGCGTATTCTGGTCACACAGGACGATTTTCCTTGTTCGAATTTTTTAAAAAGAGAGGACTTAGCAACGTTTTCTGGAAAATGCCTGACCCTAAATTACAGGATGTTCAATATTCAACTTGCTTGTTGTTTGCGTATTTGGGCTTTCCAGCCACATCAGTGTCACTATGCCGTATGGCGTTTGCGGTAAGTCCTTGGCTTTCTTGGTATCGTACCTTAAGAGTGACCAATAAAGTCCACTTTCGTTCTGTTAAACTCTGGTGTAGTGCCTCCACTGCCTAATCCAGCATCCCTGTGAGTACATATAGTTTCTCAGTCCAAGAATGCCCAAGAAGCATCCTTTTGTCTGTGAACATTTCATAATGTTCGGCGCAGAAGCTCCTAGAGAGATTTCGGTGTGCTCTTACCATCTTTACGGAGAGTCTTCCTCAAGAAAACACATACTTGAGTGGTGAACGCCACCTGGATTGATGAAAAACCAAAACCGTCTTCCTCAGGATATCCTGTTCAGATCAAATTCACCGGTAGGAAGAGAGCTGCCCAATGTTTCTAGAAACCGGATATACCCGACTTCAGATACTTAAAAACGAATTAATGCAGGTGGTCAGTGTTTTTCCCCAGTTTTATATTTCATATATCCATAAGGAATAGATGCTCTGTTATGGCGAATGCTCCGAAAAAAGACTTGCTTACAAGAATTGCATAAAGGGACTAAAATGGAAAATTTTCAAAGATGTGGAAAAGAAGTTTGACGAACATGCTTTCGGGACCAGAATGGTGAAAATGATTCTTCATTACGCCCCAGTGTTGTCCGGCACTTTCGGAACCCTTCCTGCCTAACCTTAGTCGTCAGAACTGAATACCCATGACAGAAGTAGCTCAGTTGTTTAAGAACGATATAAAAATGGTAGACTTTAAGGTTGTGGAGAGGTTCATTTGGGTTGTGTGGCACCCCCTGTGCCCCGCTTCCGTGTCAGCGGTTCTCGTGTTCAGCAACAGAAGTCCGTGGAGTAAGCTTGACGAGCGGAGTGAACCTGCACGGAAGTTGCTAAAACTTGTCTGTCATCTAACATGTATGACTCGGACGTCCATACCGCTGACTTTAGTCACGCTCTGTTGGATAGGGGTAGAAACAGTGTGTTTGATAAGTCTTACTCAGCTACCGCGAACACCGAATTGTTCAGGTTCTGAACTCGTGGAAGGGTGAGTAAACCTTGGAGTTATAGTGATATAGAGCCGCAAACGAGTTCAGAGCCATAAATGCTTACCTCACCTAGCGACTTCCTGGCTCATCAGGCGCACAATGTTAAAAGGAATGAACAGCGATAGGGTAGGAACGGTATGTTCATTCCGGGTGACTTACTTGATGCTGTGATTGAAGGCCATGAACTTTCTTTTACTATTAAGGAATCTTCCTTAAAAATGGTAATGCTGGACTAGATAGTTACCTACCTCCTACCATGTTACTCTTGTTTTTGAATGGTTTTGTAGTTTCCTGAGAACGTTCTCTACTCAACCACGCCAAACTTTTTGGAAGACCAGCATATAGGGACGGTCCCTAGCCATCGGGGATCGTTTCCAAACCAAGAGGCTGCTAAGAACTTGCAGGAACCCGTGGAATAGGTCCAAACATAGCAACTCTACTGAGGACCATGGTGCTCACCATGGTGCTCCCATAGCAACCGAATTCCCTCGAAGTGAACAAACCGACCGTTTTATGGCAGTAATTTACACACACACACACACTGTTCAAACGAAGGAGCTCGTCAGGCTGCAGTGCTTCTCTGCTGTCCCTGACCGATAATACTAAATAAGCAGAAGATAATGCATGCGAACATACGGCTTTCACCAAGCAGTTTGGCTTGGTTTACATTACCTTCGTTCTCTTAGGTTACCACCACAATTCTGAAGGAACACACTAAAACTTAGAGTATCTTTGGCGTCTAATCAGCAGCCTCCTTCATCTTCAGGCGCAGAGAAGACTCATTCTTTGATTCTTCATAGTCTTTTGGACGTTATCACATCCTCTGTTTTACCATATGTACAGACTGTCTATTGACGAAGGTCAACTCCTGTAACAGTGGAAAAGGAGGAGGACGCCGTCACCACCTTCCCAAGAATAATCGACTTATTAGTCTGACAGGGCTTCAAGATAAATCATGAAACGTGGACGACAGCAAAACTTTAAGGAGCTTTGTTTAGTATATCCATCCCCACACAAATTCCGTTAACAGAGCCCATGCAGCGCAAAGCTCCTAGCGGTGGGTTAACTCCATCAATAACAGGATGCAGCATGGCTTTTGTTTGATGCGGAACAATAGAATCGGATGCTTCATGAACTCTGGTCTCGTAGCTTTCAGGAGAAGCTATGAATGTGGATCGCTAGCTTTCTATCAGAGCGTTTTATAAGGGACTGAGTCAATAACGCCTCCTGCAATATATTATCTATTTCCAGCTTAACACAGGGTTCTAGTCTAAGCCCGAAATTGTCCAAACCATAGTGATCTGAAGTTGTTTGTTTAATCGGAGTGCTTGATATACGCCGTTTACCTAAAGCTATTTACATCATTGTATTTTCAAGGGAAGTCATTACCAACCAAGATGTCTTGAGTGACTTATGTACATGGTCGGTGAACTGGCGGCTACAGAAAACATTTTTCAAGTGCTCATTTATTCCAACTGGGGGAACCGTCTCGTTTGGGTTCTGTCTCACCGACTGAAACGCTTTGACCACGATGAGCTCCAGTATGGTGCTCTGAAGTATGGACCTGATTCTGCCAGAAAGGTTACCTCGGCCTCGCGACTCGGCGTTGGTTTTTATGAACGATTTCGAAAATATTTATGATATTTTTTTGTTTGTACGTGCGACTCAACCTAGAATACTACCAGCCTGCATCATTTCTATTTATTAAAAGGGATCTGATCGCCTGCACAAAGTACGACGTCGTAGATCCAAGCCCATTTCACACCTTTGCAGGCTAAAATATGAAAGTTTTCTCTGTAGACTGCAAACTTATCATCACCGCCGTGTGATGTAATTTACACGCGGAGAATTCTAAATTGTGATTTTCAAGTTCTCCACTAGTAGCCAGCTAGCATGACGAACTAGAGGGCACCATCGGAAACTGTTCAGACAGTGGAGAAATCGGCTTTAACCAGATTTTATCTTATTCAGTGGCATTTTCTGTGGCTCAAAAAATCATCTCAAAATTGGCAGTGGGTTGCAAAGCTTATGTTGGTTGTTTATCAAGTGGCTGTTGGTCCGTTCATCGTTTGTTCAAAAAACATTACTCTGATATCTTGTCCGTCTTTTCAGCTAAAATACTAGGTGGCTTTCATGTAGCGGATTCATTTGAAGAATATTATGAGCTGAGCTTCAGTGGTGCCGTCCATTAACATCATCCTAGTTAACAGATAATCAGTTACTTGTAAAAGGTCTGTTTTCACTTTTATGTTGCGAACCATTGAAGTATATTCCGATAAAGATTGTATGTTCTGGATTTCTTTTATATCAGAACGACCAGCTGCGTCCTTTCTGTTGTTCACGTTAGTTCGCAGTAAGCACTAGAGCACCACCATTCTGACCCAAGTCTATATTCCGCTAGCTTTCGTGTAGGTATGTACTAACGTCTAAAAAAGCATCGAAAGTTTTAGTGTTATTTTCCTCCTCATTTTACAGGCCTACTACAGTGCTCCAATATTCCACATCTGTGCCAACCATTTAGCCTAAACAGTCCTTTCATATTCAAATCAGTTTGTCTGCTAATGAACCAATAGGAATCAGCGTTTGACAGACAAATGTATTTTATCTCGCATTCTCTGTTTCTTCATTCCAAGAGGCTATTCAGTCTACCGGTTGGAATATACGTCAACAAACTAATTGAACTTATCTGGAGCCAAAACGATCATGATAATCTCTCAAATTGTCGCGCCCTCCGCGTGACCGGAAGCTTCGGATTTCTCTCACAGGTACGGTGCACTCACTACTTTTCAGCACAGATAAGTCAAACGAAAGCATAGCTATATCAAAATATCATCAGAACATTACAGACTCTCTACGATCCACTTATCCCTGTCTGGCGTGATTGCAGAAAGCTGGCCTACTTGCAGATGTGTATTGGAATGAATTCTAAAAAAAACCTCGTACACTAGTTTGGACCTAGTAGGATAACGATCTAAATCTGTAACAATACGCTCCGCCCTTATCATAACAGCATGCATTTTTTCACTAAAACGTCCCGATACTCGAGGGTGTGTTGTAACGAGCTTAAACTAGTAGAAAGCCTGAATTATACACTCATCTTTATACCAAGCTATTTTTTCAAAGGAAACTCACCTGAAACCCAGCTGAATCTCTCGCTTATGCTATTTGGGTTCAAGTAGAACATAAGGTTGACGGAAACTCGTGGACTGCGCCTACCTGATGAGCCTCAGGAAGGGCGAAATCGGTTGTGGGCTGTCGAAGAGTTTTCATCAATCTTATGAGTAGCTTTATTCAAGAAAATAGTAGAATGCCTTTTTATAAATAGAATTTCATCACTAAAAATGGAGAAGAACATTCCCCCCCCCCAAAAAAAAAAAGGTGTCTTTATGATGATGGCAAACCGTAATAATGTCAGATCAATAAGGACACTTGAGCGCTATACAGCGGTGAGTCTTAGTTTGAAGATGGTTACAGGTAGCAGTTTTATGCTTGCTGACTCAAAAATAGACACTTAAATAATCAAGACACAAATAAATAAATAACGTGGATCATGGAAACGACCAACTGTATTGCGAAAACCGAAATCCAGATTAAAATTATGCCGAATAATTGGAATATTGTGGTCAACAAACAGAGGAGGTTCAATCAAGTGCACCACATACTCAATTGCTTCTCGATTAACCACTGAGAACGATCGAGTCTCTTGCATCAGTGAATAATTAATCTGTTGCGATCCACTTCGACAATTCCGTTCCAAGTTGCAAATGAAGCGGAAATTTCCAGCCAAGATATCAGCGGATGTTATGCTGTTCGTTAGAAGTTTCCTTCAAAACTGTCACGCACAGGCATAGCTGACCGGCTGGCAAAACACAAGCACAAAATCGTCGTTCGTCTCACGGACAATATAGCTCAAAAGAAAATATGGCCGACATGAGCTGAATCCAACATCATTCTGTCAATAAGTATTATTCATGGCATTCACGAAACCTGAGTTCCGGAAGGGTGAAACCTAGAATAGAATGTCGAGGAGTTTTTAGCTGCCCTGTCGGTAGTGAGTTGTGTCAGTAAAACTCCAGTTCACTTTTTATCTGGGCTGGCAGTGTGTGAATTTTAATCCTAAAGTTTAAGAAACCTCACTGATTCTTTTTGGTTTGCTCGCACCCCCCATTAACTTCTGTTCTTATACATCGATCTGGACATCACGGATACAATTGTTCCCCATAGAAGTGATCGCTTTGGGTTGGCCGCGTGAAGCGGATTTCATTGATAATGTTCTGCTTAGAAAACATCACCTCGCCAGAGACTAATTTTATGTTTCCTCTTGAAGTGGCCCATCCAGAAGGAATAGCTGTATCAGATATCGTCTGTAATATGAGATCGGATGGAGAAAAGTCCGGCTAAAATGGAACATTTCACCACGTGTGGTAAAATGGAAAGACAAACATTAGGAATTGCATTCTTCCTGGCCCTGTCGGAGAATTTTCACCATCAAGAAAGTTCTCTTCTATCTATAGCATTTAATGGTGATTCAGAGACAGATAGACTGTCTGGTAGCTCCAATACCTGTGAATAAATTGGCCACACAAACGTGGGCAAACGTGGTATCGTCTTCTATTTCATAGTCCATACTATTAAAGGACATTCCATGACCGACTCTGACTAGGAACTATACTCTTTGATACATTCTGCGTAAGGCAAAACATCTTCAGTGAACTACAATATAGTGAATGTTTCAGTATTCCTATGCTCGGATTCCTTTCTGGTAGACAGCCCTCGAGTAAACCACTGTCCCTGATTACTGGGTCTAAAAGACACTGGTTTGGGTTACCGAAAAGTCCTTTTTTTCACAGCTGTCTCATAGTTAACTTGTGTGTATCGAACTATGCTTCACTGTATTCCATTGCACTGAATTACGCTGTATTTTGTTGTATTTTACTAGACTAAATTTATCTCTATGTTTCATGCCTGGATTTACGAACATCACTGCCTCCGGACCACAATACTCTGGAGTGTCGGGTCTGTGACGGTGCTAGAGGACACTTCGTGTGACAGTCCTTGCGCAGATCAGATTTTATGATGACAATTACTAGCTATCCATATGTAGGCGTTTTGGGTGTCTCCTGATTGATGTGGGTCACTAGACCACCTTTCGCAGCCACTGTCTCATCTGTTCAGTGACCACACTAGAAAATTCCAGGTCACCAGTAGGTCACGCGGATGGCTTTGGAACTGCTCCCGACTGTACACCAGCCGGTTTTATTCCATCAGACTTACACCAGGCTTAGATCATTCCAGCGGATGCACATTTGGTACAGCGCCAACTGGTGACATTACTCATTGTGCTGAGGGTTCATCGCTTTCTTCCGGTCAGTCCGGAAACGGACGCCAGCCCGCAATGTATGAGTGCAGAGTTTTTCGAGGGGTCAAATGATGCATGCTCAAGACTTTCTCATCATACCACTAACCAAGGCATAACAGGTTTTCATCTTGAAGCTACCAATATCGCAGACTATAGTTTCCAAAGCAAATGAGTCAACTAAATGTCTTGTTTTTTGAAGCAATCCTTCTTGAATATGATTGGCATCCTCTTGTAAAAATAACATTGAATGGATTCTACATTCTGGGACATTCCATTGAGAGGCATCAATTATGTAAGATGTTAGACGTGACTGAGATAAAGGTAATATTGGACGACTTCTACCGGAGAATTACCTCAGGAACTCAAGGTATGTAAAACACCGTCAAGCTGATGTCCTGTTGTGTTCAGTGAATCTTATTTGTTAAGTACCTCCAATCGTGGACTATTTACCTGCCAGTGTCCGCCCCCCTAGTGCTTTGCTGGGACGCATGGTTTGTCACACATCGAGTTACGGGTAAGCACGTCCGTGGTGACCCAACTGTGATGTAAACCAAAAATTTAGTCCTTAGTCCTAATTATGAGAACAAAATTAACTCTAAAAGGATTAGGGTAACCTACGCAATGCGTGGGTAAATTGTTTTACGAACATACGAAATCGAATGATGTGCACGCTTGTCTCTAACCTCCTGAGTTAGAATAAAGACGCAATTTTCAGTTGCCGTCACAACGCTAGTTGATCATCAAGGTGTACGACATGGAGACAAACAACCAAACAAAGTTCAGGGTTTTTATAACCATACATCACTCTATGGAGTATTTGGAGTCTCATGACTAAATGTGGAATGCAGAATCTCCATCTAACTATGAGGAAATTGCTCAAGTACTGTACGTCTGTCAAAGAATCTTCACCAACCAACATACAGAAGTTTATACCGACTAGCCGATAACACATTAAGGCTGCTAGAAGTCTTTGCTGTTCCAAGTTGCGTAGGTGCGGCACTTTCAAATAGCAATTTTCAGATCCATTTTCTATGGCTTATTTCACAATCCACACTTATCTGAAGCGCGCACTGCAAGGCCACATGGCTGCTCCATATGTTTCTGATTATATGGGGATGGTGGAAATGGGATTCAGAATTGTCAAAGGACACGTGTCCACTTTTTGAACCCAATGGAATCTAATAAGCATGGACAAAGATTCTTAGAGAATTTAACCCCCTTAGACTGTATCTTGCTTTAAAACCGATGTTGGTACATCTTCAGACACTAACAATACAAGATATTTTAACAGG
Source organism: Opisthorchis felineus (assembly GCA_004794785.1). Lineage (NCBI taxonomy): Eukaryota > Metazoa > Platyhelminthes > Trematoda > Opisthorchiida > Opisthorchiidae > Opisthorchis > Opisthorchis felineus. Next base: position 1,428,507 of record SJOL01009849.1, read on the forward strand.
GTCACTTTACCGATAGCACAATCCGAATGCGACTCCTGTCAAAACTTTATACATCAAGTGTGCTTTTGAGATAAATCCTTACCATACGTAAGTCGACCCACCACTACTACTAGCCAAATGGTCGTCGTACCTTCTTAATCCCATACGGGAAGCTTGAATTGTTCATTGCCTGAAAGATGCCTTTGTTGGACACTGGACAAAGTATACGAGTCAACAACCGAGGTTTTCTGTCAATGTTGAGTCTTTGTTTATACATGTTCCCTTATGAGAAGCAACTTACAATCTTCACGATCAAACTAATTGATTAAACAGCTTACATACCCCTGCGCACAAAAAATTTGTTGTGAAATGCAAGGAACCAATTATAGGCCAACCATGACAAACGACTGGGAGTACCGAAAGCTGTAGAAAGACTTCGGTTTCGTTTTACAAACGACATGAGAGTTTAATTTTATCCGAGCTGAAAAGCCTACTTTATTAACTCATAATTCGAATAATGTGCATCCTCAAATTATCTGCACCTTGTGAGAAGAAATCTAACGAATACCTTGTCTTCTCATACCCTCCAATGGGATTTTAGAATGCACAGCGTAATTAAGGACTAAAAGATTGGGGAGACAGGAGCATTTGCCTATTCTCCCACGAAAAAAGTTGCAATGAAGACACCTTTCCACAAAGTAGAAAAAATTCTAAACTGGGTCAAAAATCAGTGAAGAAAACACCGCTGAACTAGAAATTTTGACCAAACGTTACCTTGGCAAATTTATTGCCATACACACCAAGACCGTATTACGACAGACCCGGATCAGCACAGTTCCAAAGAGTGAAGTCACACTGAGTGACCCCATTTCCAACCGTATCAAGCAGAAGTCGGTATTCAATTTAATTCGTACCTAGTCATCTGTCAAACTAATTCTTTCTCTGCGACCAAGAACATTATGTTTCAGTCCAGGGCAATGTGTCGGAATATTAGTATTCCGGAAGCAGTTGACGGCAGAGATGATGTGTCTTTTAGTGCTGATGAAACTGTTGCAAGCTAATTACCAAGCTCGGCGAGCAGATCACCAGCCATCTGACCAACTGCCCAGTTCAGGCCTAGGTTTCCGAGTTCACCTGATCATTTTGCGTCATGCATTCGTTATCGTTCCGCTTAAAGCTGCATTGGCAGTTACATTGGTAGAACGGGTGCTTAAAGTATTTTTGAACGTCTCCCGAAACAGTGCCTAAGAGGTGTGACGAAAAAGTGCAGGAACCGTCGGTAGTTTACTGATGAATATAATGAAATCAGCTCAACTGTTGCTTTCAGCATACTGGCCTGAAATCGGAACACAAAACTCTCGGCCTTTTAAGAAGGATTATACCACACCAACCAAATTGGTCCGGACAAGAACTACTAGTTCAGACCTTGAAAATAACCCTTTCCAGCTGCGCTTTTGTGACTCAAAGTAGTATGTTTTCACTATGATTTAACCTACAACTATGATGAAAATAACTGAAATACATAAGTAATTGTCTTCAAAATGTCTCTACAAATTTAACCATCTTCGAAAAACATGCTCTCGAGAATTAGTGCTACAACTGATCTGGATCAACAAAAATCTATGAGGAATAGCAGACTCCCAAATTGGACCATTTTGGTCTGCAATTTGTTGAAACTGAACAACGTGGAGCCTCGGGTGGTGTGTTTTCCTCTATGTGGTGAGTATTCAACTCTTATCGTGACCACGAATCGCTATTTACAGTTCGGACAAATGGCGTCTTGAATATGCTGCAAAAGCTCTTGGGATATTGTTTCTGAACAAGAAAAAAGGGAATAAACCGCCACTGAGCAATCTGGTTATCAAAATCTGTAATCAACAAATCCCATGTCAATTAATTAGAATACTGATGATAGGAATATTTACATTTTCAGGAGTCTTAATGTAGCTTATTCGGTTCGGTTGTGCAAACAAGACTACCTTGGTATTGAAGAATGGTCATCAGATCTCTTTATCATCTCATATGCGTGCTGACTGTTATATCTGACCGCCGTCCCCGCCCCAGTGCCTAGTGCCGAAAAAAAATCTCGCCGACAAGGAACACAACCGCTTTATTGAAACAAGCGAGTGCATGCAAGTACAACGGCCTCGCGCAGTATTTTTAAGGGCACTGTCTGACCTTGCTTTAAGGCTGTCTGATCGGCGTTTGGTGAAACTTTGAGGGTCTCAGTGGGCTTCCAGTGTTCTGGGATAATGTTCAGGAATCTGACCTTCCTGACCCCTACATGCATGCAGAAAACCTACGGTGCGAACATGTTCTTCCTCTCGTTTTTTAGCTGCTATTTCTTGAATGCAAACTCCGAGAGCCAGGGGAGTCCGTTTTTAAACGTGTGTATTACCACACTTTTGTATACAAGAAGTCTATTGCTCCATACTTTACTCAGAACTGGTGAGAATACTCAAAACTTCTTGTTAATCAGTTTGTATTTGTATAGAAATTCCGCAGGCCTGCTTGTCGTTTTTACTCGGATTCGAATCCGCCGATATATTATTGTACAGACCGGAGCTGGTGAGCACACATCTATCTGTATCTACATGCATGATAAGTATACAGTATAAAACGACAGTTTTAAATAGTGGTTTGGAAAATGTTAATCCGTCAATTAGCAAACAATCTAATTCAATTCAGGTCTATAATCAGCTGCATGGTAGTTACCCATGGTAATAGCTGTGTTATGACAACCATTAGACAGAATATTTGAATAGATATCCTTATGCTGGTTAAGGCGTGGAGTTGCGTGTCTCTGTGACAGAGCAACCTGTGAGAATTTCAAAACAGTAGCAGTTGTTTTCCTTTCATTGAAAAGTATCACTTGACTGTCTCTTATGAAACTTAAAATTGTATACAATAAATGGTTAACAGAGTTGAAGGCGTGCAACCCAGACAATAAGCTTCTTTTTGATATAGAAGATGAGTAGATGCAAAACACAATGTGAATGTGAGTATACTCGGTATCGATCATGTTGTTTTCCATGTTGGGTGTTTGATCATGTGGGTTTGTCCATAAATGCGTCGAACGCGTCAAGGGTGGCAGCATAGCATTAAATTTGTTTATCGACTAATGAATGATCGTCTGGCTAATCCACATGTAAGCGCCAGTGATTTGTCTTTAGACAACCTGCCAGTGCGTTAAGGTGAGAGAGTAGCAACTGATCAATACATCGAACCGTAATAAAAGAGTTCAGAACCCAAAAGTTTGAACATTTGGTCACCATTCTGTAAGCTTCACACTGTCATGCGGGAACCCAGCTTTTTCTCTCTCTTGCTATCACAGTACCCTAGTTTCCAGGTTGGATATGCAAGTATCGTGAGATAGAAAAATTCAAATGACACTTTCAAACTTTACAATTTAGCCTAATGAGTTCTCAATGAAAGCAAAAACTCTTTTACTGTGGCATGATATTTTGAAGATATGTATGGGACTTCGCATTTCGGAATATGCGGTCCAAAATAAGACGCTGTTAAGTCAGACTGGATTGTGATTGAATAGTGCGAGTGTTTAAATTTCGTAATACTTTATTATCCGTTCATTTTTTGCAAAGCACGAGAGTAAATTATAGAATCAGTTTATCTCTCTCGGATCACGAATTCAGACAGTTTTTGTCTAGGTGAGCCTTGATTTATTCGGAAAATTACGGGTAACCAACTTGCATTTCAGGATACTTTACCTCGTTGTTTGTGACAAAGACTGCAGTCCGATAGGCAGTTGTTTCGTTCCGGGATCGATAAATTACAGTTCATGTCACATGATGTGACACATTTCTGGATTTCCGTGCCGAATGTTAGGAATCACACTACAGTAATTTGACCTTCTCTGCAAAACGAAACGTTTTGATAAACATCAGAAAAATGAACCATTGGTTGAAGTTGAACACTTTTTGTCTCTCGGCGTTCAGTGAAGAAGCTTCGTTTTAATACCTTTTGTTGCCGTACTTTCTGTAAAGTTGTGAGCGGCTAAATGTAGAGGTAAATCTTTACCGCTTCTATCACCTTGTTGTGCTCTGATCAACTGAATCTTAGATGAATATCTTGTTTACGCTATTTTTCAACTGAATATGCTACACAAAGGCCGCTTCATGTTTCACTTGGTACGATCTCCGAGATATCTCAGCATGTTTTCTTAGCGTAACGGAATTCATAAAGTCAATGAAAACTGTTCGACAGCCCACGACCGGTTTCGCCGTTCTCGGGGTTCATCAGGTAGACACAGTCCCGAATTCGATCAACCTGTGTTCTACTTGGTGTTTTTCCTTTGGTGCTTTACAGGGTACAACAGTTGTCGGGGAAGAAGTCATTGGATGCAGCTCTGATCTAATGCTTAGGATGTAGCACACGTCTCACTGAAAATTGTCTGTAATCTCATTGGGAGCTGATATTTCCAGACACGGATCACATAACAGGCTCATATTTCTTTTGTCACGCGCCTAAACGGTAATGGATAATCGGAATAATTTTGATTCGATAGGACCAATTTCTTCTATTCCATCCGCAGAATTTGTTTCACGCTAGGTCAGAAGATTGATGCGGATTTCCGTGGGAAAATGCATGGCTCCCCCATTCTTGCTTCCAGTGTGAGCGGTATGCAGTGCTGTTCGGTAATTTAAATATCGGTGGCTCCTTCATCCAGATAATTGCAACATCAGATCACGAAAACATTCTGCCAAACATTTTCAGCTCTAGTCTGAACATAAAATTTCCGCAAGGTAACCCAAAAATCAATATCAAAGCAGGTACTCCTTGAAAATCGGCTTTCGTCTCAGGCTGAGGATGTTCCAGTTACACAATGCCGATATTCTGCAACACACGTAGGAGTCGTCTTCCAGGAAACTGTTTTCTAAGTGGTCTTCATTTGTGCCATTGTAGAAGATGTGCATAGGGTAAATGCACGCTGACTTAAAAGGCTGTCTTCACACGTGTGAGCTCTGATGTCCCCGTAACATAGTACAGTTTAACTAAAGTGTACTGTTTCCTAATTAGAGGGCTTTAAACACAACTTATACCTCTCAGGCATGGAAACCTTCATCTGTTCAGGTGCAGTAATTAGGGTGCGTGCAAGATGTGCCAGTGCAGGAGTGGTAAGATGTTCCCTTTGCATGTGAGACGTCCGGGATTCAAACCGTGGTGTGGTCAAGTACTTCTGATGAGCTCTAATAAGAGCGACACTCAAGCACAATGCTTTCCCGTCTAGGTCAGAGTATGCGTGTCGAGACAGGAGGAGGACTGCTATACCACAAGTGTGACACAAGTTTATCAGTTTATATGGTCATGTAGCCCTCAGTTCACCGTGAGACTCGATTTACCCCCCAGAGTACTGTCAACGACAAATCGAACTGTTTTATTGTGCGAATTTCCATTTTCAACCAGGATATACAGAGCGTCTTCGTTTTTCTGAATCAATAGGACTTTATTTGGATGATTTAGACAGTCGTTCAGTTCGATTTTTTAAGAAATAACGCATGAATGTCAGTCACTGGGAAAGTCGTAAACTGTATGACCGGTCAAGTATACCATCTGAAACAAAGATGTTCCAGCGTACATGTGAACATCAAGAAGGACATATTTCGAAAGATTCCAGGAAATCTGTTTCATCAGTGCATTTAAATATATGTCGGAATTTACCAGTCTTACATTTTACCATCGATGCTCGGTTTTTCTTATGTACACAACTCTATCGATTTTTATAACGAATCATCCATTGTAAATTTCGCACCGATATTTTGCGTATCGAAGCACAAATTACTGTTTATAGCAACACTCAAACCAAGAAAATGAATTGAGATACTAAATACATTCCCTTGTATACGAATTCGGTTTTGACGGAAAACAAGTGAATCGAGCTGAATAGATCTTTTATAATGGTGTTTTTCAACTGGATATCGAAGAAGTTTCATCGTCAAAAGTTTCGTCAAACGTTGACCGTGGAACTCAAATAAATATTCGTTAGCGCACTAGTAAGGCCTTGAAACATGCCGAAAACTGATGGGACCACTTGTTCATTTTTTAAGGCCAAGAGATAAAAATATACCTGAAAAAACAGCACCTATGTATTTTAAGGGTATTCTCATAACGTCCCTCACTTCATTAAATTTAATGATAAATGTGACGCAAAGCGGCGTGCTGTGAGGTAATTTGGATGGACGCACTGTAGAACAACCAAAATAACTCAAATTAAATGGGCGAAATTTGTGGCAATTCTGACTGTTTATTAATTGCCACCATAGTGCTGGTAATAAATTCATAGATTCCTGCCGGCACATCAGATTTCCATTTATCAAAGAGCAGTGCTCCTGTCAGCCGCAAGTAATCATTAGTTACCTATGATTGGAAAACAATCTGCAAAGCCGATTTGAAGTCTGTATTTCAGCAAACGATGAACGACATACGAAACGGGTGGTCTTTTCGCGTTTGACCTTGGGCCGTCAGAGAGGGATAGACAGAGTTGGTCGATTGACATATTTTTTATCTGAAAGACATGTGAAACACCATTCAGCCGTAGTTACCGCTTAGATCTGTTTGGACGGACAGCCGCCCACAAGCATATCAAACCATAATTGGTGTTGGAACTGACGGACTATGGACGAGGTACTTTGACCGGAGTGATGCAGTTCGGTTGAACGTCTGCAAATGTACTACAGTAATTAGCTGGAAATATGCGGCGAAATACACCCAGGTTACCCCAGAATCCTGCAAGGTTGAATGCTGCATTCAAGCTTATTACGCGCAAAAGTTGTTTTACACTTTGATGCATGTTTAAGGCATTTTCCACGACAAACCAGAATTAGGATTTTTTAAAGTCATACTGCACATTGTTTCTGACCAATGTAACAACAAAATATTATAGTTTTTAGACAGTGAGAAAACTCAGAAGTTGTGGTTTAGCTTTCTCCATGTAAGTGAAGTGAAAAACCGAGAACCAGTCCACAGATGTTTTATCTGTGTTGAGTGCTTCAGTATTGCGCAGACAATGGTTCGAATGTGCGACCGTCCGACCAGTAGCGGAACACTGTACCGACTACTTACATGATGAAAGCTTAATTGAAAATTTTCATTCTCTTTGCTACTGCTCGGAATTTCGCCAGTAGTATGGGTCATCCATCTGAGAAGTCGTCGATCGAGGGACCAGCCAATGCTGGGTCACGTGACGCGAACTGTTTGGTCAAAAATGGCGAAGGGTAGACGTTCAGAAGTTTGCTCAGTATCAGTCCCTACACTGAAAGAAGTGAAATGATATAGAGTAAAGGAAACACCGGGTGACGTCAACCCATTCATTGGATGTGGGTGATTCACGTGGGTACAAAGTCCTCGCGTTAAGATGCCTGCTTTCCACCTGTAAAGCAAACATACGCCATTCAGTAAAACCTCGATTTTTTCTGTACAAATTTGGTGTCTCGCTTTACAGCTTCCATGGAATGAACAATAGTAATAATGCGGTTGATCACCTGTCTTCATCTTCCGCCCAACCTGCTCTCTTCCTCAGTGAAAAGAAAATATCCGGTGACGGTGATCTCGCGGTTCCAATTTCCTGTTTATTCCTCACACCTCTGCATCCGCCTTAGGGGTGGGGCCTGTGTCTTGATTCATTCATTCTTCTCTTTATGTCTATTCGTTACCCTCCGTCGATTTTTGTGCACCTGATATTCAAGGTTTTTCGCTAATAGTTGCCTTACCACACCGCCAAGTACTTTTCTGTGTATGTCTGTTACCAAATTGCATTGAAATTTTCTCACTCTTGAATATCAGCCAGACTGTTAAACGCGGCAGCCTCGGTGAGTTGAATGTCCCCAGACCTAATTGGATGAATTTTTCATCAAACATAAATGCAACTGGCTACGAGGCAGAGTGTTTGGAGATTACCAGCTCCCTACCCAAAACTTTTTTTCGTACCCGAATTTCGCACCTCGACGGTAAATCACGGAAGACTCTTCGTCCAGGTCGTAACCATACACCCCTCATCACGTTCGGTTGATAACTCTCCCCTAATCGTCTCTCATGATCATTGTTTTATTACCTGGTCACAATTAAACTCCGCTTTCTATTACCCACCTCTGTCTTGCTATATTTTCGGTGCCACTCTTCTTCTAATTGAGAGTGTATGCAGCGATTCATCTGCCTCTATCCCTGGAATAACTATATCTCCAGGGTGCTTAGAACTTCAAGCTTAGAACTCCACAAGGTGCGCTTAATGACCAAGTACTCCAAACGTACGTCATTTTTCGTACAACCGTAAGCTCTCATCACGGAATGGTTTAACCCTGCTTGTCTTTGTGTTCCTAAGAGAAAGAGCCGAATGAGTATGTATAGGTGTTACTACCTTTCCCATTCATCTCACTTCGATTGTCTTATTGCTTGCAATTTCTCTACACCCATTATCGACAAGAACATATATTTTCGACACTCAGAGCAGAATTTCTGTTCTTTCTCAAGGTATCTCAGAGGTTTAAACGAGGACTTACCGGAAAGTTCGTGGTTCGAACACAGCCTTGGAATCTTGACAGATTCTGTCTAGATTTGAGAAACCTGACAGTACCTTAGCGCTCTTGATTCCAATGTCCGGCACGGCAGCTGTGCACCGAAATGGTGTTACGACTGAACGATTTCTCTTATTTCTCATTTTCTTATACGTGAGTTCTGAACTCGCTCCCTCAAGGCACGGCATGCTTAAGTTCCGACATCTCATTTTAAAACATACCATTAGTCCTCTACTTTCAGTCTCAATGTATCCTGCAGTCCTAAAATATTTTCCACCCTCCGCCATTTCATATGGACCTTTTACGACTGGCTGCTGTTGTCAAACACCTCTAAGATTCCTGTTTCGGTTGGTATTCTTATTTTGTTGAGGATACCATTTCGTGTCTTTTGGTGTATTACCTCTTCTTACACCGGTCCTTCTTGTCTGCTCGTAATCCGAGGAGTGAAAAAATTCGAAAAACAGTCTCTCAGGTATGGACGTTAAATTTACTGTTGACAGTCCCGTTTCCTTTCTCGCTGCCGTGAATCACGCAGACAGTGTCATCTACCTATTTGCAGTGGATGAGGGGCTTGTAGGTAGCTTGTTGAAACAGGCCGTTCCCCAACTCGATCGCAAACCTATTTTCAAGTAACCGTCTTTTTGGCAGAGTAATTCAGCGTTAAATTGGACTTAGACACTCTTCCTCCTCAAACAGAGTATCCCAAAGCAATCTTGCGTAACATACATACTGAAAACGATGATCAGCAGCCTCCTGTAGTCTGATGTTTGTGAACAGCAAATAGACAACAAGTGAATCTCTTAAAATCCGAAGCACTGTGAAGAGCACTTTTCCAGTTCTCTAGAGCTTAGTACTAGTTTACTGAATCCTCAGATCAACAAGGGAGTGATAACCGCTCGGACAAAAGTGATGGCCTTCCCCGATTGTCCAAAGCTTGGAACAAGTGCTTAGAATCAGGTAGAATGTTCTTAAAGGATTTGTTTTACAAGCAATGATGAATGTCTGCTTCTTTTGCCTCACTAAACAAGGTGAACTAGACAACTGGGATTTAAAAAAAAGCCAGATGAAATAAAAAACCATCAACATTGGAAGCTCAGGCTGTACGGTCAAGTATTTTTCTGCGAATAAATTACATTTATGTAATTAACAAGCTCGTTGCGTATGTCGTGTGTCTTCCTCATAGAGAAATACTACGTTCTTTAATTGGGAAATGTAACTTGTTAATTGCACTTGTTTCGGATCCGTAGTCATTCCATAACATTTTACAAGGGAGGTTCTTGAAGACACTGGATTTGGGTGTTGTCGTTGGAAGAGATGATGGAGACAAATGAGTAGCTTTGTAAAACTACGCATGTTGACTAGGGCACACTTTTATCTGTCTATGGTAAAATCCTTTGGTATTTGTTTCATACCTAGAACGGCAAATATGGTGAGCTGAACATTGAATGTCAAGCCGCAACGGTGACAGTTATGAATGTCAGTAGAGATTTTTCGCAACAACGAATCACGTCAGAACACTGACAAGCAAACTAGGTTGTCGTATTTGAAATTGTATTCGACAGATACGTATGAAACGTTTCCATCCGACAATCAGTTGAAGCAACACAACTTCAAAATATACGTTGTACGGAAATTTGATATTCTCAGAGAGATAATTGAGCACCGGACAATTTCTTTTTTTGAACTTATCTCTCTGTGCCATGGTATGGTGGCTGCTTTGAGGCAGTTGTTGGGACATTCGCGGTTTTTAAATTTCCTCCTAGAAAATCTGACAAGAGTTGAACCTGTGAGAATTGGTTTGGAAAAGTTTATCAATGTAGGCAAATGGAGCATAGAATGGAGATTTCGTCCTGCAAATGAAACACTGTATAGCAGTTTCATCCTTATAGAGAGTCATCAGCAGTGCGCACCTCACGAATCTCCAGCGCCATTCCGGCTAATAGTCTGGACAATTAATCGGTCGGCCACGAACGGCTTATCAGTAGTATGATTAACTCACACAGGCAGGATATAACGCCGCTCATCCTTCAAAAACAGGATGCTAATAATTCTAACATCCTGATTCAGTGAAATTGTTTGTAAGTCATTTTAGATAAAAGCTTTTTACCGTAACGCTATTTTTCCACAGACCGCGTCGCGCAACTTTTCTTCCTCTACCAGCCGCTTCCCAGTAGAGACCAAATGCGTGGTGGTTTACATACTAAATCGAACCTAACATTTGTTAGAACAGCAAACGTACCAGAACGCTTTCAAGAACTATGGGTAAAATACATTACCAAAAAAACATCCTATTCTGAAAAACACATTCGTTAAACCCGATACGAGGGCTCATTGCAGTATGACTATTAGACTCAGTTCACTCCAGTTTTTTCATTTAAGGTGTCCAATTTGGTTAGTTTTGTTATAGGTGGTTGCCGGATTCGTAAAACTTATGTTTGCGCCACTGTCATTTGAACAATCCTTATCACGTCTTTGTGCAATTATTCCGGTGAGTCCATATTGTAGGGGGCAAACACTGGACTCGAGTTTCGCCCTCATTGGAGCTCATTGCAGCTGAATATCCGTAGCCGTGAAGGGACATCTGATATGTGACGCAGGCGTGTTTCAACTACTCTACCACTGCACACTAGACGCAACTGAATGATCACGTTCGAACAAGTGATGTTGTTCACAATTGAGCTATGTTCAAACCTCCGCACGGCCAAGGGTATACACCACTGATGAGCGAGACTCCAGTTCAGTACTTCCCTGCTTTGATGTCGACTCACCAGAATAACTTCGACAGGATAGGAGAAGTACTGTTGAAAAAAGTTAATTTTGTTGAATGGCTTCTGTGATGAACCATAATTTTCATTCATCCTGATATAAAGGAGTAAATTCATCAATTCACGTGGGGGATTTTTCGCATCCAGAAAATAGGGTTTGTTTTAATGGAACGGATATCAAAAGTGCAAATATATCTGTAAAATGACTTGCAATGTTACCGAATTCACTCACTGATGACGATGAAGCTGCCTTAAAATGCGCATTAAAGTTAACTAATAATCTGAACATTAAATTTTTCTTTCTACGTGTGCTGAATCAGTCATCGTGTGATAACTCGCCATCGGTGGACCGTGGGAATATCAAGCAGTGTGCACATTATTGGTAAATAATTTTGTTTTTCTCGAAATCGGACGCTCCTCCAATATCAAGATTATTGTAGCGCACTTGAAAGTTTGCTTTTAGGCCTGGAAATGTTTTATTTTGCTAACTACCATCACTAAGGTAGATCCATCGGCTTTCCAAATCCCAGAGGACACTGCCTCTTGAACAGTCAGGTTTCTCATCGTTGTGTCCACCATCTAGTATAATACTGAGAACTTACTGAAAAATATCGATGTTGGCGCACAAGAACAATCGAACGATTCCTCCAAGTTTACTAATGAGAAATATCTTGGAAGAAAGTAGATTCATTCAGATACCATCACGAATGGGGGTTTCATGCGTCATAGACTTCATTCAAACAAAATGAATGGTTTTACCGGCAACTTGCATGGTAACATCTGATAGATATAAAATACATCTGTCTTGATCAATAGGGATGTCATTTACAGTTGTCACCGTGTGTATAGATCATTCTCAACATTCTGCAGAAGTCACTCTTATCAATTACCTTGGAGTGTACTTTATTGGAAACTTCTTTACCATAAGACTTTACCCTAAATTTGCAAAGGCCACTACGCAATACACCAGAACTCTAACAAAAAGTCGAAAGTAAACTTACTAACACAATGCAGGCTTAGTATTTTACATATAGTTGCTATTCTTCCTTCACAGAGTGGAAGATTTCGCTTTGCGTATATAAAGGTCATTTCTTCCAATACCTTCTATAAAAGAGTGAAAAAATAGATGCCGCAAATGAATGGCGTCATTCCAGCTCCCGTCATCTTTACTTGGCATCGAGAGGGGGGAGTAAACTAGGAACAGCGGTGAAAGAACAAATAAACACAAATACACCAGCCTACATAAATCGTCGAAATAAAATTTTAGCTTACACAAAGCACTAAACAGTAGTATTCCAGCTGTTTGTTACACGTCAATTTCCGAACACTGAAAAGTCTCCGTACTTTCCATATAATACATCCGATCCAAAGGTCACACTGTCCGTCTGCGCGGTATTCCGTGCAAATTCACATAGGTGAATAAACGAGGTCAGGTGACCAGGTCATGCCCACCGTGACAAGGCCAAATGAAGCTCGTTTGACCGGTAGCGGTTTTCCTCTGGATCGTGTGACACCCGCCTGCATGCGTAGAAAATCCGCACAGTGCTCAGCCGTAGCGCCAAGTGTAAGGACGAGACACAGGTGACATTGTCTGTGATTGACGCAGAACAGACCTCATATGGTCATACCCGTAGCCAGGAGCGATGTCACTGAAAACGGAAGAAGCATTTGCAACAGCAATGCTGTTGCACTGGGCTACCGAGTGCCGTCAGTGAACATGTAGGGGCAGTACGGTTACAATGGCAATGAGGCTTCGCGTTGTTCTACAGAATTATTGATCAGGTGGAGCTAGTAATAAGAGGGCACATTTCGGTACTCGTGGCGAAGTATATCGATGCACTGGCAGGATAGACGACATAGGTAACGCTTTTCTAGGACTGTGTACCTTTCAGTCAGAATCTGAACTTACAATTTCGAATATTGGTCTGTACGCTCATTCATTCCTTACTTGCGTGACGCGTACTGGCACTAGCCCGCACAAACCGTCTTCTATCATCATCAAAAGTAGTAGCCACGGAATCGATCCGTATAATTCCACTGTTATGCACCTACAGCTAATGTGAGCATCTCTGTACGCATAAGTGATTTCTATATCCGCCTATGATAACAAGAATAAAAGCGCATGTCTCAGTTGGCTCAACTGAGCTAACACTTTACTTGCACTGGGAACATAGTTCATCCATGATTAAGAATGAAGGATTCGACACCACCATGACTAAGATTAATCGTGCTCGTAGAATGCAAATCATTTGCAGTTACCATTTGGGCAATGAAGTGGCATTATAACCCTCCACAAGGTCTCGGCAGCATGTAGACTGGTTTTGTGTACGTTTTGTTCGTAGCAAAGCGACACTGACGTTACATTCAATAGACGGAGCTACCTTAACTGATCTCCTGAATCTTGAACTTCCTTACTTGACGGAAGTAGAGCAAATTAAAAAGGACAGAAATATTGGCTTCTCACGCACTATATTACACATGTAACCGAACACTAATGTGCTCTCAGTGTCCGCAGTTAGATATGGTTTGGGTCATTTTGCAGGAGATTTCACCTTATTCATCGTCCAAGTCAGAGGGAAATTGTGAAACTTATTCATTCAAAGTCATTCATTCGCGTCACCTAAATTATTAAAGGTGACAAAGTCATGGTTCAAACAAAACTGCTCGCTGCTGAGTCTTTTTATTGCCTAATGGATATTAGGAGTTATTGGGAATTATGCTGTCGACAGTTTGAAAGAACGTACAACTGGCTAACTATTGCCTAACCGCATACAAGTGTTACTTAATCACTTAATTTCATTGTGAAAATAACAGTTCATGCATCTCCGCTCACAAATCCTGCGTCCACCCATTTTGAATAGAGTATGATAACATCTCAGCCTTTCCTAAAAAGCTTCTTCCAGAAGTATGTTTTTTAGGCAGCTAACAAAAAAGCCTATTTCACTCGTATGATATACGATGCTAGTATTTGCATAATTCTAGTGATGTGTATATTCTGGATGCCCTCCGACAGTATTCTAGACAAAACTATACACTTGAAGTAAGTGGCCATCACTTCTTCCATACTCGTTGGTATTAGCTTGTCAAACGCCTTCATGACGTTCGTTTGCAACTGTTTGAGTTTACCTAATCCATTATTTCTGGTATACAGCCTTAAATACATCCAGAAAAAGAGTTGGTAAGACTTGATTCCAGTCAGGTCCTCACCCGGTGATCCATCGATATCTCCACGTTTCTTTTGAATATGTGTATATTTCGGGCCTACTATGGTGGAGTGAAACCTTCTTAAATCCAAACAGCTTTGATTGGGCTCGGTTCTACCAGCTATGGGATTACCTGATGCTGCAGTAGGCGCTAATATTTTTAGACACCAATAACAGCATTTACCGGCTACTCTACCCGGAAATAAAAATGGGTGTAGTTGTACCGTAATACCTGCTCAAATAGTAGACTTATCTTTATGTTCAACGTGAGAAGACGCGTAACGAAGTAACATTAATCTAGTCCGAAACTCAGTCGTGCAAATCTTGCCATTCAGATGCAAACTGGTCGACCGACTAGTCTGAAAACCAGCTCAGAAAATCCATCAACTTTCCAGTTGTCTCTGTTGCAAATGTGGCAGTGGATACGGATTAACAAACCTTGAAATTAAGCTTTTCCGCACGCTCTTGAAGGGAGTATTCTGTGGTGACAAACTGCTGGGTTGCCTGTATTTCCTACTCTGTCAGTGTACTGTCATTTCGCTACAAGTAAAAAAAACGTGTATTTCGGTTACTGTCCCCCAGCTGATCAATAATTGTATTCAATTAACTCAACCTCATTACCTTCGTAACCACACTAGTCCAAGCATAACTTTCCGTACTCGGTTGTACAGTGACAGACAGAACCTCATCATCTTGGATGCCCGAATTCCTTAAGAAACTTCTGTTTTCAGTGGCATCGGGTTCGGCTGTGACCGTGACTGGGTCGGTTGTATTGTCTCGATATTAGCGGATGCATATTTCGCATCATCAGTGCGAGTGCTACGGCCGAGCGTTCCAAGCCTGCACGCGGCTTACATCCGGCCCGGGGTGAACACGTCCGAGTTTCTGCAGGCTTTAGCACTGCTGTTTTGATGCCATGAGCTGACCTCGTTCATGGGTGCGCAAAGCCGCGTTTCATTGCCCGCGTTGGAAGTCCTTGTCGCCGGGTCACATATTGATGTTTTGGTTCTTCAAAGGTGTTCATCTGGCTAACCGTATGTATGAACCTGCGAGGTATGTTGTAGGTGCGTTTGCGAACAGCACGTTTTGCAACGGACTAAGATTTTGGCGTGTCCACATTTCAACACTTTTTCGTACTTACCAGAGGACCAAGGTTCTGCTTAATGGCTTGTTTTCAACCTGCATGATGTAGACAAGCTCCACTCCAAAGCACATCAAAACCAGCTGACTGCACTGTGGTGAAATCAAATGGGATAATGGTAAAACTAATAGAGAGGGTTGTGAGTTGCGCCGGAAAAAACAGAGACTATAATCTGATATTTTTACGGCACACACCTAACCACTTGCAGGATACTTGTCTTATGGTTTTCTACCTGGTCTTGCTTTTGTAAGAACATAAGGTTATTTTCACAAAGGAAACTACTCACAAGGTTGCTGAGAACTCTTCAACAGCTCACGGCCGGATCCAGCCTCTCTAAACGAACGGTCGGTAACTTTCGATCAGCTTCACTTGACAGCAGACTCTCAACTGTCCGTCACCATTAAAACGAAGGCAAATTTCCGTGCAAACTGCAGGCACATCCGAAAGCGTGAATCTTACAATCTTGTCGATTACAATTTTATAGTAGACCGACAGCTAGACCACAGTGTACTTCGGCAATAAGCTTAGCCGCTTCCTACAGAACAAAACAAATAATGTACATTTTTCGCAAACAAGCTTGGGTTCGGTTAGAATACCTCAATCTCGGTCTTTCACCTTCAAAGAGTGAATGAAGATCATCGTTGAACAGAGTCAGCTGCCGCGCTGAAGGTGTGAGAGCTTGGCGATATTCGGTATTCGGTCCGATTACACAAAGCATATTGTATCTCTAAGTCGAGCTGCTTATACATTGAATGCACACTCTGATTTTTTACTCAGTCTGTCACCCTGTTTTTTACAGGTTTTCAAAACTTTCTTTGTATTTGCCTACCTGTTTTCAGAACTGTAGTGTCCAGAAGCACGGCGCACCAGTGCATTCCTACCTATCTCTCGCAGTAGCTTTATCGTTTCATAAAGCTATGAGCTAAATAAAATCTTCCATTTTTGAATTTTGCGGCAGTTAGTCACCGACTGGTCTTTCGGTTCAATCGAAAACCACTTTCGGGAAAAACACCGAACTTGTTCCATATCATATCATCAGGGTGATTGACAATGAAGACTTCCTGGTCCCTTAACATCACTGTCACTCTTCAATACTCGAGGCTAGATTGTATCGCTAGCTGTCAAAAGCCCAATTCGTGACGAGGCTTTTTTCTATCCCTACTGGCTAAAAACAATAAACCATATATGGGACAGTTAGGTATGCCACAAACAGGCGATTTCGGAGCATAGGGACAAGTCATATATAATTCCTATGTCCACATAAAGTGCAAAAATATCACAAGGGGTCTTTCGCTTTATAAACATTGGCGAAATCACTTTTATGATTTAAATTGATAAACAGAGGCAACTGCTTCCTCCATGGTCTACGTACACTCGTTTGTGATAAACACTGGTTTCATAACCGTACGCAAACGATTGTAGTAAACCCATTAGGCCGAATGAAGTTTCATCTAATCGGATCATCAGTGGCTAACGTATCGACTGTGGTTTGTGTCAGTTTATTAGATTTCACGTTGTTTAACGTCAAATCTACAATAGCCTTTTGGGAAGAATACTGATGTCATGATGTAGCAGTATATGTTATTCAGCATAAGAAACTTGGTATTTAATGCAGTTTTTCTAGTTTACTGTGGTAAAAACGACTGTGGCTAACAAAAATGGTTTTGCCTGCAAGGAAATGAGTTCATCCTCCGCAGGCACACTGATGAGGGTCTATAAAGCATCTGGTCCACACCAGACTGTTGATCTCCAAAAGTAAGTCTCTAAACTGCTGTCCTCTTATCAACCTTTATTGATGTACGTGCGTGGACCAACCACGTTGTTCGTAAACGGAGCAATAAAATGTACAACTCGGTTGGTGGTATAATGATCATATCATATAAACATCTTTGTAGGCGTTGTTTGAAATGGAAGCCCGTAGTTCTCTACGAAATAATGTTGGTTAAATTTTTTGGGTTAAAAATGCGGAGAAGCTTCTCGGCTTTTCAGCACAGATGGACGAAGTCTCCATTAAATATTCTCAAGTCTCCTCACATTACGAAAATTAAGGTCTTCTATTTGAAAAAATTTACTGGACTATCAAGTGAGATGAAACATTCCCAGAGTGCGAGGATGGGTTTTGACCCCGTGGACGGTCAAGCACGCATAAGTGAAATAGTTCGAGCTCTTGAACAACAGTCCTAAATATGGAAGGTGAATTGTGAGCATCGGTCACCCTGAAGAATTCCGCTTTCCGGATCTTCACTGAGCAAGTTTTTCAAGTCTCAAAATAGACATCATAAATTATTTGTTTAAAAAGTGTGAGGTGTGATTTGTTTAGTGCGGGAATGGAACTTTTGGCAAATTTTCCAACATTCTCAAGGGCACAACAAAGGTAGTACGTGGGGTTCTGTCAAATGGATCGGGTGAGTTGCACATACCAGTCAAGTAAAAATGTATATTCTGGTAAAGTCCGATGCGTCCGGCAATCACCTGTCTTGTATGTCCGATGACAAAAGCTGGAACAAAAAGCTATAATATTGGTGAAATCTAGTGCAGAAAACTCGAGTGAATTGACAACTACTTTGTTGCGGACAAGTCACATTGATTTCGTTAGTACACACCGATGGCCGTTCGAATGGGTTTGGGACGAATATGAATGTGTTTTTATTTGTGGGACAAGATTTTAAACATTATTCCTTCGTTTCTTCTTATGTGCACACTAATGGGACTGCACTGTACAATTCGCTTCAATGTGCAGAAAACAACAGCCAGGGGACCCCCCATATGGCTGAGATATCGTTGCAGGTTCAGGGTGATAATAGCTACCAATGTCTAGGATTATTTCGCAGTTCTGGTCTTTAGCTACAGTGACACACCAATAGCACCACGTATCTTTTAGAGAGAATGCGCTAACTCAGACAGAGTACACATGGATTTTTTCTTGGGTTGCTGAGCCACTGACTACACAGATTGTTGATATCAACATGATATTACACAAAGCATATGACATTTTACTCAAGTCTCTTACAATAAGAAAGGTTGCTAGTTTCAACATTCCGTTAAGTAGAATAACTTAAATTCACAAATTTAGTCACTTGTTTATGTCAGGTCTTGGAAAGTTTGGTAGGTTTTATTGTTAGGTTCGTGTCAATCACTGAAGCCAATCTTTGCAGTTAACATTGCTTCAGAACAGTGGAAGTCAACGATGGGACTGGGAAATACATATCCAGCTTTTACTTGCTATTATTTTCAACTTTTTACTATACTTTCTGCGATTGTTTGTCAGTCTGTGCGGTTATTCCGACATCCGTGGGACGCGACCTTCACATCTTCTTATCCAAAAATACTTTCTTTCACATGCATCTCAGCTAACGTAGAACTGAACGTCTTCTGTTGCTTCCGTTTGCGTTTGGCCAATTGCTTTGCGTGTCCGCAGATATTCGCTTGCACGAACTTCCGAAGCTAAAAATATCCTGCGGAGGCAAGTCGAAATTAAGTAGATTATTCCTGCGATGGGGCTATTTTATCGCTAGACGTACTTTGAGTTTTGCTGCATCACCCAGATGGGACCCTGTAAATGCCAGACGAATACAGCGTTCAGTTATTGAGTTTGAACAATTTACACGGGGTATCTGGGATTGGGAAAGTTGACCCATGTAGCCAACCAGTGTCACCAGCAGAAACACCTGATACCGATAACAGGAAAGTTGAACGTTTTAATGGCTGTTTATTTGGTTGGTACTGCAGCGTTCATTAGAGAATCTGTGTACTTTAGGATTGTTTGGGGTTCGTCCTTCCAAACTTACTTGATCCGAACTGGTGCTGTACGAGCCTTAAAAAAGCACCGGTAGGTGCAACCAACACACTGCACTGCGCGCGTCAATGAATAATCCGGACATCAGCAGGTAGTCCAGTGAAAAGCAACTTCGTGCGTTGAAACGTAGGCGCACATTCTCACAGATGCAGGGGAAAGGTCAGTCACGTGTACTCAAGCCCACTGTGGTAAGTTCTGTTGAAGTTAGGGTGAGCGACAGTTCCCTGGATCGCATGACACTTGCCCAGAGACTTAAAAAACTTGGACAGTAGTCGATAAGCTGATCAGCCAGACTTCGAGACACAATTGACACGATCGATGGTTCGTGAAAACTTGAAAACAAACTTACACTGCGACGACTTTAGCTCACAGTCATGCAGTACCGGAAGTGGAAGAAGCTCTTCTCGTCTGTTTACGATAATCCGACGCAGCTCGTACCGGACCGACGTACGCAAATGAAATATGGCGAGTGCAATAACAATGAAACAAAATTACCTTTGGCCTACGGCTTGTAACGCGCAGATACGGCGAAACACAGACACACTGATCGTTCAAACGACGCGAAGAAGACGGGCAGGCTGCGCACATCCGCCGTTGATTTTTCGCTTATGAAGTTCTCCAAGAATGGAATAGGAATTCCAAATAAAACATACAAAATGTTGCACAGGCATGCAACATCTCTAGGTATCCGGTGCATGGAAAATTAAAGAGCACCGAATTCAACAAATTTTGAGGTTCAACAGTTGCACTGGGATGATTTTGAGAAGCGACAAACTTTCTGAAATTGGTTCGTAGGTTGCGGAGATTTATTTTCCCCTCTGTTTACCGATTAAACCCCTTTCCATTCAAACGGCTACTTTTGTGGAACTTAATATTGGGTTGGATACAGCAGCCATACTCAACAAGAGGCTAAACTAATGGTCTGGACCTCCATTATTGGCACTTGTATCATCGAAGAATTTTTCTTTTCCGGTAACGTGAATGGTAAGTGCTGCCCTTCACGTCTAATTTCTATTTGATTGTTCATCTGTAATTAAAGGCCATCAACGAGAACACTGCATTCATAACTGTGACAAATAGCGTATGCCACACTGATAGGCATTTTCCAGTGTACTCCCTTCAAATTTCTAACCTGCTTCTTGGGGAACTTCACACGAAACTGTTCATCCGTAAGAACTCTCTACCTGCGTCATCTAGCCTGCCAGTGTGTCAATATTTCACCACAGGTTCTCAAATGTGTCTTTGTATTACTGACCGCACCTCGTCGGTAGTTGTATAAAACTAAAGCACAGCCTCATTGCCATCGTAACCGCACTACTATACAGCATCACAGTCTGTACTTGGTTCACCTTGGGTACGAGACATTGCCGCATGATCCTCTTCCATTTCCAGTACCGTATGAACTGTGAGCTACGGTCATCACATTATTTTGGGTCACCCACAGACGTATTCATCGTATCACTCGTATCTCACCATCCATCTAACTAGTACGATGGATGGTCCAGCACTGTCCAGGTTTCCCAGGCCTGCACGCAGCTGTCATCTGATCCGCTCATTCGAGCTTCGGGAAGCCTTACTACAACAGCCTTGTTGTAACTGATCCTTGATCGTGGACTCGTGAGGATGTTCGCGAAACGCAGACGATACCGGTTCAGTTCGGGTGACTGTCGGTGTTCCGATTATTCAAGGGTGTGCATGATGTAGCACGTTGGTTGCACCCACCGGTAATTTCTGGAACAAAACTGGCTCATAGTTCCCGGGCTAACCGTGGTTATTGGGGTACGGTTGTACTCCCGCTCTCTGTACCCTATTGATAAAATTTAAATCAGATGACTCCAAGCGAGGTTCGGGCTTAGCAACAGTGTGTCAGTGAGCTGTTACCCCGAGTTTACTTTTTACGATCTACTACTATATTCAGTTTTTGGTCGGAGTCATGTTGCCGTTGTTTGTGGTGGTGGTGATGGGGATGGCGGAAACTTACTTCGATCTGTTCGCGGGATTGGGTTTAGCTGAAATTCACTGGTGTGGTGCACGCTGGAGACAGACATAGGCTCAAGCAAGACAATTCAGTTTAAAATAACGTCTTGGTAAATGAATTACTGGCACTCCCATCGTGGCATTAAAACCTAAGGAAGCATCTGAGAATCTGCGGTGGCAACACTCATTGTCACCCACTTGCGTACCTACAGGCTTATGGCTCCTATTTAACGATATCAAAGCACCAACATATAGCTACGGGACATTAACTTCAGGTTGCCAGCTTAACACCAGATCAGAGGCAAATTATACCAAAATCACACTACTAAATGTGGTTAGTCGTAACTACATCACATTTTGGCAACGCACTGTTGGCATCACATGAGTAGCATCAAGTCTATCTTGATGAAGGATTCTGTGCTGTACCGTTATTTGTTGAAAAGGCTTACCTATCCTGACTTTCTCATAGTAGTATCGGTTGGAACTGTTCCGTATCAGAAATAAAATGCCACAAATCTACGAATTTTCATTCATTTTCAGGAAAATGGTAGGAACAGGTTGGAACTCTTTTAATATAAGTGTGCTTTCAGTCTTTAGTAAGATATTCCACAGTAAGCCAGGTAACGCAGTATTGGCCAGTCCATAGCTGTGACGACGAAACACCGCTATCTATAGGACTATGACTACGTGTCGATCTGTTGCAGCCCTATGCGTCTTTATGGGATGTGCACATCTTTTTACAGCTATTTAGCGCTAAAAATGCGTGATTCCATGTGCGTAGTGACTGTCGCGTTCAGTGGGGTGAAGTTTACCCAGTTTATTACTGGAATGTGTTTTATTCGTCGGTAAGTCAAAAATCATCGTTATGAGTCCTTGGATCTATTGGCATACACGCGCATTGTATAAGCTGTGAGTAATTACTAAAAGAGCATATTGGTGAAAACTTTGGGGGCGCCTATCAATTAAACGAACTAGCATCGTATTAACCTTTTTCTTCTGTTCGAAATTTTTCAGAAAACTTGAACTTACAAAGTAATCTGGTTTACACAACTGTTATGACTCCAGCGTGAAATTCAGGTGAACTACTTTGATGGGGTTTCTCCCAATCAGTGGACACTAGCAAGAGTGATTCTTGTATCCAGATAAAATATGCCTCATAAACCAAAATTAGCATTCCTATGGAATTTTGAATGAACTCCTAACTAACTTCTGAAGAACTATCATCCAACCGCGAACCCCAAAAATAGACTGACCATTTGTTTGATTAATGAAAATTAATAATAATAGCAATAATAATCGTTCAGGTGTAACACCCTTCCGGTACCTAGCTGCCATACCACCCGAAGGAAGCACGAGGGCTGGGTTCCCTAAGCCTAGACAGAAATCGAGAGGTAGAGGTCGGTTCGAACCACGAACCTTCCGGTCAGTAAATTCGAGCTCTAACAACTGAGCTTCACTGCATTCAATGATGCGACATACTTATTTGTACGAGTAGGGGTGATATTTGGGAAGTAAGAAAGTTTTAAAGAATTCTATTGTGAACCTGTGTGGAGTGGTGCTTATGACTTTAAGCGATTCAAACATAAGTTATTTGCATCAAATATTAGTCGATTTTATCTTAGTTGTTTCATGTGTACGTTTTTTCCCCTGGGCAGAATGCCAAACGTTACTGGGCACTTGGGTAATTTCTGTACCGACTATATGGATATAGCGACCTTCTGGTGAAATAGGTTCGACATCCGAAGAGGTTACATTTCTTTTTTTAGGCACTGCTTCCCCCGTATTTTGTTCCACTGAACCCGTCCAGTATATCTCAGGAAGGTTGTCAAGCCACTTGCTGTTTCTGGTAGTACTGCCTTCATCGATTTACTTTTGGATTGCGTCTAATCACCCAACGTTTCTGAGCTAACAAAAAATAATCAAATTTATTGTGAGGCGTTTATTGTATACAGGTTATCTTTATTTGTATGTTACTCAGTATATACTACTTTTCTCCAAGAGAACAAGCCCTCTCTTAGGCACCTTTGTAAGCTGGATGGCAATCTGCTAGACTTCCGTTTGATATTGCACTTCGAATAAAAAGGCTTTCCAAATACTGGGAGGATACTAATTTTGTGTCATGGAACATATATTATGTGGAATTAATTGTCAGTATTACAGGCGTCTGTTGTTAGGTGGTTGTTCATTTTAACCTATTCCTCCACTGAAATTAATTCAACGTAAGCACATCTGTTTTCAAAATATTTGCGTGTATTTATGTACCCGGTTCAAGCAGGCGAAATTCAGGCATGAAAAGCCGTTGGCGTAAAATTTACCCGTATTACCCCGACCGGCAGTTCCGAATCATTTGCAGCGACACAAGTTGATAGGGTTACTGTCATTGCAAAAAACCGTTAGGTGTACAAACACAATGCTAACTACAAGCATTTTGTAAACCAACGCTATATCTTGTCTAAGTGTTACCCTGCTGGTCAGCCGTTTGTGACCGAACGGTTAAGCGATGAATCTACTAACCGGGGGGATCGCGGGTTCGAAACTCTATGGAGTTTCGTGAGATGATTTACTGCTGATGATTTCCGATAGGGATGAAACAACTTTACAGTGCTTCCCGACCTTTCAGCACAGATTGGCTCCGTTGACATGACGAAATTTCTATTAAAACCCAACATTTGCTTGACTGTTCAATGCGTGCTATTATTATATGCGGGTTTGCCTCTCAAATAGGTTGATTTCTTAAAGCACCTACCATGAAACCACCATACATAGTAAATCTGTGATGCTAATATTCTGCTTTGCTATTGTTTGCTTTTACAGTCGCAGCGACCCTAAACTTAAGATCATGTGAATTAGAACCGAACGGCGATCACAAGTTCTCATCAAGGACTGCCGCAGTATTACCGAATTTTCCATTCACTCAAGCCGTGATGACGTAACTACCACCGGAGCCTAGTTCGAACTGCGTAACAATACTTCCGCCATAGTTACAGTGTACATGTGGTGTGTCAAATCGCCTGGGAAAAGGGCACAATCGCCATGGCCTTGCTTACGCTACTGCAAAATCAGTAGATACTGGTGCTTCTAAAAAGTAAGCCGGTGTCACTGGAGTGAACGGGAATTGCTGCAGCTGATCGATCGCAGTTGCACCCACAGCACATTTCTGACGCATGTTACGGGCTTAATGGTGCTACAAAAACCTAATACAGCTTGGCAGACCGTTCACTCGGCAAAAAACAACTTAGTACCGTCAAATTCCTCTCATTCTTCCGTATTCAGTAAGTTTCATTTTAATCACCCTCTTCTAGTTCTTTAAGGACAAGTCAATATTTCATCTAAAAATTGCCGAAATTGAGGGCTTTGGCTTATTGTAAACGAGATTTCCTGTTGGTCCTCCATGTTAGCTGACTATATGTGCCTTGTTTAAAATTCTATATCCGAGGTTGCATACATCTGGACTATTCTGCCTAGTGTTTAGAAAGTAGCTGTTAAAGTGTTTTGTAGTCACAGATGATTCCATGCACCCATGCGCCTGTAGACTGATTCCCCCACTGCATATCATTGTAAATTCCGTTTTGTCACTGATGTTACGTATCAACTGCTGACCACCACTCGCTGCCTTCCGTCTGTTGGCGGTGGGGTTATTATGAGAAACATGAGTGGTCTTATAAGCTGTCCTATAACTTGGTTTGTATTGCATCACACTCTCGCATCTAAAGACCCCACCTGAAGAACAGGGCATTTTTGCACGTGTTAGAAACAGCTCAAAACCAAAGGTCACGGAACATTTCTACTCCGGTATCGAACCACCTAACGCGCTTTACTCTGCACAGCTCATTACTCTATTAGAACTGCCGTGGAGGCAACTAGTCAGTTGAAAATATATGACCACTGCCCAGGAACCATGTTGGTCTGCCTTTAATACACACTAGACAACTGAGCTGATAATTTCTGGGTGTTCCCTGGGGTAGCTTTTGACCAAGATTTGCTTCAAAACTCCGTCTAGTTTCCAAGCTCAGCCACAGTTTTTCAGGCTGCTGTAATTTAACAAAAACTTGAAGAGGTCAGCCACGATGGTTGGATATGAGGCGTAGTAATTTCTGATGGTAGTCTCGTCAGAGCGCAACTACTATACTTCATTTTCTGTCTAATTTGGTCCATTACCTAACGCACTGGAACGACATCTGATAATCATGACAAGCTGATGAGGTACATCAAACGATGCGTGACATGAAGTCCAAAATTCACATACATCAGTAGCATTGAACTAAAATGCTCAGCTTTCTGTCCCATACGGCAAACATGGATAAATGCAGTTGCTCTGATATTGTCTGAGCTGGATGAGTGGACCTCATGGAATTACAACTGTTAGCCCAACCCAATCTCAGTTGTGACGAATTTGGTCGGAGTTCTCACCGAACCTTAGGTTTTTTTGTAAAACCGATTCTACTAGCCAAACGTAATATGTTGGTCGACCGCAGAGTCACTAAGTTATATGCCACAGGAGGCTCCGCGCTAGCTCGGGATTATTTCCGGCGTGTACCAGCCCAGTCGGCTCCAGTTAAGCCCAATCACACGTACCGATAAACGTAATTTTTAATCACCAGTACGCCCTCCACGCTCATTTTCACTCACCAGTAGTCGAGACCTCAGTCAGTCCTATCAAATCCGTCCAGCGACCTACCGCCGCCGCCGCCACCGCCAGCGCCACATCCATCACCATCATCATCATCATCATCATCATCATCGTCATCATCATCATCACAAATACTACGTCGACTATGATTTCAATGAGCTGCTGACTGATGCGACAGACCGGCCTTGAGAATCAAGCCCAAGCGAGCCAGCCCACGCACTCATCCTATCTTTACGTTAAACCCCATTTGGACTTGGGTTACTAGTCGACTCCGCGACATCTTTTTCAGTATTGTGGACAGGGTGTGAGGGCTTGCACACAGCCCCTAATACAAAGTCAGGGGATCTTGCAGTTTAAATAGAGCGATAAGAAAAGTGTACCGAGTATTTGAACCTAAGTACGACCCACTGGAGGCAGATGACCAGACCAATCGACTGACAAAGAGTTTCAAAAACCATACAACACCAAAGCAACAGTTTTTCACCGCTATACATAGGATAGATACCTTAGAGGTGGCTGATTAGACAGCCCCGCTTGATGAGCTTGAACTTTGAGGATACTCTAGTGAGTTGTAATTTTCTGGACGGACAGCGCTTCCCGTCAGACTTTCTTTTGGTTATACCCATCATCAGTATATTCAGATGTTCGGAAGTGGCGTTACTCTATCAGCAAATATGCAGATTCTGTTATAATTTGACTCGGTGGCTCAGGGCAACTATCTAAATTATTTACGCACATAACGCGATTGTATGCTCAGTGGTCATTTCTTGTCGTGACCTCAATAGCAAATGAATCCTTCTATCACATTTGTCTTATGCAATTCTAGCAGAGCAGAAATTGTAGTAAATTGTTTTCTTTAGAACTGGTTTTTCAGTAGTCGTTATCCCTGATATTTGGAGCAGTAATACAAGAACCTTAAGTCAATACAAGCGCAACGACTAGTCTTTGGTCGTAGTTGAAGTGAATTTCAGCTTGATCGCGTTTTGATCAACTTTGATTCAATGTAGTATTCTCTACCGCATCTAAAAAGCCATTTTCCTTCTGATCCGGATTTCTTCGGATTCCGTAAAATCATCGGAAAGGCATCGTTTATTGGTGTCTTTTTCTCCCTTCTGCAGGTTCGATACCAACAAAAGTAACGGTCTACGCACACTGGAGTCCTTGGAACTCGGTCACTTTTCTTCACATCAATATGATCGTATAGCTGAGCAAGTCAATCGCCATAATCCCTTAAAGTGCGATTACACACCCAAAACTTTCCGATCATCCTGCATTGCATGGAATCTCACTTCTCAAAAATCAGTACCATATAGAAAATTATCAGCGCACGTTTACTCGACCACTGACAGCCACAAAAGCCTTGTGATGTAACGATTTTTCTCCCTTTTCAGTGTGTTTGTTTTCCAGTCAACATTGTCCCTCTTGTTCCGGATCTGCTGCACCGGTGCTGAATAGCGCGTCATGTGTCAAATCTGCATAATTGATGAGCCGTTTGAATAACGAAATTCGAACCTTGTTTTCTCAGAATCGGTTGACAAATAGGAGAATGGACTTCCCGATTGTTTTGCGTGAGGTAACTGATAGGGGACAAACAATCGTTCTTTGCTTTGTTGATGTCAAGCCAATACTTTGTGAGCAACATGCATTCCGTGTGCACGAGCTATGTATCATATATATATATATATATATATATATATATATATATGATATATATATCAAATATATAATCGAGATTCATTCCTTGTATTGAAGGGTGGTTAAGCGATTACCTTCCGAAACCCTCTATTGTGGCACGAAAAAAATCTTACTAAACTAAGCACGTTAAACTGGAATAGAAAAAAACAAAGTCCTACTAGAGATAGTATCCTTTCGAAGCCCATATTCATTCACCAAGATGTTTTTTCAGTCTGAAAAACAATTCAGCAGAACAACACAGCCCAACGACAGAATCTATACGTCCCAGGCTCGAAGTATGTTTTAGGCGCATTGTAACTAATTACCACCTCTTATTGTAAAGTGCTATACATTTGTTGTTTCACGTGTAAGATGGGCTTGCCACTATGGTATTTTGTATACAGCTAGTCTAATTCACTAGTGTTGACCATCCCGGAATGTTGCACCAGATACTGAGAGGATGATTCATGATGGGTAATGCATTTTTGGTTAGTATATGGCCAACGATGTTTCTTTGTGAGCATGGAAACTCAAAAGAAAAACGGTTACATGAGAACTGAATGCTGATGAAAAAGAACTTTTCATATTCATTTTGCTTCGGTATTTCGGAGGTAACCTGAAGCTGGCATTTCATCTATTCATGGAAAAATTCTTATTCAGTCCCGCTGGCAGTAAAAACAATGGATTCCTTACAATATGTTTCAGCTAATTATAAGTTCAGCTTGTTCGCTTCCACAGGAAAAAAACAATCGCCTGAATTTTCACTGCATAAAGGGTGAGAGACAGTTGGGAAGGGTGATATATTTCCGTGAGAATTATGCCATGTAGAAATCTATTTCAATGGAAAATTACGACCCGGCTATTTTAGAGTTGGGAAGCCCTTTATACAGTGAAATCCCTCAATAAGTCATCAATCGGGAGAATCAGACTTCCTTTAATCGCATGGTGTCCCAAATTCAGTAGGCGGGTATAGATATATTTATGAATACTCAACTCCAATAACTGGATTTATCCTTAACTTGTGAAACGCGATAGCGCAAACACATTGGTGACAAAGTGAATGGTGTTTTTTGAGACACTGACTGCCTTATGTTTAGCGACAACCATATGCCACATGACAGAATTGCTCCCGAAAGTGGGTAGTTTCAATAAGTTTTAAGAGGAAACGTCCCCTATCTCCCAACAAAAGACTTGCCTTCAGTGTCTTTCAGAAAATTCAGCTGATGTTGTACAAATAATTGGGTAAGGAACCGAGCCAAGTGAAAGGTAGTCTTTTTTCTACAGTAGTTTACTGTACCGACATAAGAACTGTTTACGACTGTCCTCACCGGATACAAGTCACACGTGCAAGCTAGTGACAGTTGAGAGATCACTCTGTCCTATTTTGGATGTTAATTCCACCGCTTTCTCCTGCAGAAATGTGCTAAAATTGCCGTGGTTCGAAAATGGTCATCAAAGAATTATTTACATGCTCCCTCAGTGGGCTTAATCATTTGTTCACGTGTATCACAATTATTATTTTGCATCGAATTTTCCAAGGAACATGACTCATTCCCTCTAGCCAGCACATTATGATTTTATGATCTCTCAGGTAGCTTGTTTAAATTCCAATGGCAGACAGGTATTTTTCCCGTGCTTATCCAAGCATGTAGTGAACGATCAAACAGAAAGTGACGATGGCACTCCGTTTCAGCGTAGTCGATGTCCCCTAGCTAAGGGGAAGACAGCGAATCGGCTGGGTTATCGCGTTGTGGGCATTGTCAAAAACAAGCCCTAAAAACTCGTTGGGGCTGCGTGGAGTTTAGACCACGAGTAGCGGGGATATATGCCTCCACTCATAAAGGTCGTGCCCAGACCAAATCTCACAGGTTCCTTCTGAGCCACATGTTCAGCAGGCTGAACGCACTGTACGCTTTGCAAACCTCGGGAAATAAAACTGCCGGACTAGCAGGAGAAGCAAGCTGTATGTCATCACCATGCCTGACTGTTGGCTCAAATTTGTCATATCAATAAAGAACAACAAAACAGTTGACATCTGCAGTGTACTTTCATAGTAGTCTGGTGTAACGCACCAATCACAAGATGCACCCAAGGTTACATATGGGTAACCGCTTTCATCCGTACAACGGTGGTGACACACAGGGTATTTGGGGAGGTCATTTGAAAATGTATACACGAATACCACAAGATTCGGTCAAATGAGTATAAAAGCAAACAATACAAAATAAAACACAATACAAGTGAATGCAGTAAACATAATAAACGCTAGTAGTCCAAATCAAGGGAGGTGCTCTGTCAAACAAGATCATGGGTGTGCGGTGATGAACCCCATACGGCTTCACTGAGTTGGGGAAGATGACAACGACATCTTCTACTAATGAAAACACACCTGTGTAAATGTGGATGACATATTTTGTTTCAGCTGATGGTCGGTCGAGGCAACAACAACATTTAAGTCATCGTAGATTGTTGTTAAGGTACAACTTGCATCAGCCAGCTGGCAACATGCGCCCAAAGGTTCACAAGTTGGAGTGAATAATGGGTGAATATGAGGTAAATAAAAGCGGTCATTCAACGGCAAACTGTCAGTTGAGAGTGATCTTTGGGAATTCTGGTTCGGTGCTTAATAACCCTTGTCTCTAGTTTCTAAGGTATCCTTATAAGGAATTCGAAAATATGCCTTTTAGGAATTTTGTATTCAGGGAGTTTACCAAATTCAACTCTCACTAGCCGACCTACGAAGGATGAAAAAGTTCCATATAAAAATGAAAACAGACCTTCATGGTATTCAACATTATCTTTTAAGAAACCCTGGAATATTCCAGCGTTACCAAGTAGAGAAACATTGGGCCAATCAGTCCTTCAGCAAATGTTTTGGACCGCAACAACAGATTTTGCCCTGTTCTTGTTCATTTGTTGCGCCGGGCTATCAGCATAATTCATTAGTCATGGAGCCTCCGGATCTGGGTGGTCTTCATTAGGCATGCGCAAATTTACAGGCACCCTTGTGTTAATACACAACACTTCAACTGTAATGCCAGGAAAAACTGGCTACATTTTGTGGCACCGGTGGTGACGACAACGCAAGCTGTTCTTCGGTTTAGGAAATACACCAACACAAACGAAATTACTAGCTTACGGCGTGTAAATTGTTGTAGCTTGAAAAAAAAGAATAGTATAAAACCCATGAGCGGAGCCGCTGGTGTGTAGCTGACTTGTTGATGTTATCTGGTTGCATCCCAAAAAGTGCGTATAGATTGACAGATGTAATTGTTATGAACGATGATGTCTTACCACTGCAGTCCGTTAAAATCCACACGCACTAGTGCACCCCACTTCAATCTTTCGGTTCTAGTGTAAGGTGTTGATGTGGCAAAAAACCGTTCATTCGTCAATGAGTTTGACTTTGATAAGGCCTTATTTTGCATTGTCTAGGATGTACAAGCTGATTATTCTGAGCCGGCGTTAGGGATTTGGGCACTGTAAGGAGATCTGGGAATTTTCAATGGAGATATCATCCTGTAAGTGAAGCCAGGATATTCTAAGGAGCGAGGAACTGTACGGCATTTTTTACCTTTGTTTGGAATCATCAGCAGTGCACACCTCACAAAAGTTTCGAAACCTCCAAATCCCGCCAAATCTGCGCACACCACCAACAGTCTATAAATAAAGGAAGAATAAATTCACAAGATAAATGGAACTTCCATCTGAGAAGTCGTCACTCGAGGAGACAGTAAATACGTAACTACGTGATGTAGTTTTTGTGACCAAAATATGGGTGGCGCTATATCCTGTCCAGGTGCCAGTTAATCACACTGCTGAGCATCCGCTCACGGTCGAACGGTTAAGTGTTCATACACTTAGGCGGAATGTTGTGGGTTCGATACTCTGACATTTGTGAGGCGCGCATTTTTGATGACTTCCAATAAGGATAAAAAACATCTGTACAGTGCTTCCCAGCTTTTTAACATAAACTGGCTTTACTTACAGGGCGAAATCTCCGTTGAGGTTTTCGCTGCCAAACATACCACGATGCGCCCCTGTGGTGAGTCAAATAAGTATTATATTTTCGAATCTGGACAACACAGGTTTTCAAGTGCGTCAATATTTCATCTAGAAGCAGACGTATCTATGCTTCAGCTGTTTTATATTTTAAGGAATATATGTAGAAGCTTTTGATTTTTTTAAGTCACCAACCGTTGTTTATATATTTCTCCTCGTGTAACAACCATTTACTTTATCCACTGTTAATTTCGTGACCAAGACAATTTTTCGGGCATCAGTCCCTGTTATACAAAATCAGTCTATCGTAAATAAAATTATGAGGAAGTAATTTTTTAGACTTTTGAATATTGCTTCAGTTATTTAAATGTGACCAGTACCTGCCCATGTTATGCCATACACTAAGAAGGTGTACCAGAAGTGAAAAAAATAATGCTGATAACTTTGATTTACCTTGTGACAAAATTTACCTCAAAGACAATGAAATCTGGAGTTATTTCCTCGTTTCCCAAAAAGGGAAGCAAATTTGCCTTCTATAAACTCTCAGGCGACTTCATAGGAGCGCCATCAATATTACATACTTCACTCAATCAATCAACGAGATTTAATCCAGTGGCTTAGTTAGATGTTTTGACAAAATTCGTGTTCCTCGTCACCAACCTTCCTAATAGGCAGAATAATTATCCGGTTATTAAGCTGGAATTAGGAAAGATGTGCTGATCGAAAAGTAAGGAGACCGATTGAATTGGTGAGCCCTAAAAGCGTCAAAATGCTGCCTGTGGAAAGCTCCCCGGGAACAGATTAAAATGTGCACTTAGAATTAGGTTGAAAATAACATCATCCGCAGTTGCCCAAAGCACGCCTTTTTAACGTAAGAACTAACTAATTTGGTATTAACGAGAGAATCAACTGAATCCCAGCTGCTTTCATTATGAATAAGGCATGGTTTTACGAATTTAGGCCAGTATTGCCAGTGGTTGGGTCCCGGTAAGCTCACCCACACGAGGCAGTTCACCCCTCATCAGCTCTTTTGTTTATGACAAGTGACCATACGTCAGTGGTTCTCAAGGGTTACTCTGATCTGAAAGGCGCAGACTTGGAATGTTCACACCGAATGGATCAGTGGGTTTACGACCATGTTACGCTTGGACACTTGATGCCAAATGACAGATCTATGAGAGCGCGAAATTGCACATTTTTATCCGGTATCGAGGATTGTATAAATGGTCGATGATCTGTTTGTTGAGCTGAGCACTTAGGTAGTAAACTTTCAACACCGATCGAGATAACATCTTCAGTGCGAAACACAGTAGAGGTTCGTCTTAGATTCGTGGTGCACCTGCCCAAAGACGTTAGGACGCGTTGTGCTTCTCTTCATAGGTGTGGTTTGTTGGCATCCCAAAAGTACAGTGATTGGTCCAGTAACGCCTGTTAAGCTTAGGAAACCCCAAGCTATTTACGCGGGGCCAAATGTGCGGGCCACTGGCGTGGATATAAACCCGAGGGAATAAGACTGACGGGCAAAAACCTAGAGGCCTGTTTATAGCCATCAGTCGGCCCGGCCTAGACATGGTAGAATAATGCTAGCAATAAGTGTTTCACATCAGGACCCTGACCTAATCCGTCACATTCTCCAAGTTTCGGTGGCATGCCGCACTTGCATCAGATACACTGCCATAAGCATGCTCTCTGGGGTGTGTCAGTCACAGAGCCACTTGTGTGGAAACGGATAGTCAGGCGGAAGACCACAAGTCGGATTGATACTGTCCTGTCCTCTTGTAGTAATAGTGGCAGAATAGTTCAGGTGTTTAGAAATCAAAACAGTCTCAGGCTAGAAATGGGGGGAAATTTTGCAGGCAATTCACTTGCAAATCCGTTTTAGTTCAAAGTGCGTGCGTTGTTGGCCTGCGGGTTTGATTTGGTTCATGCATATGCCCCCGCAATTTGCAAACATCCAGGTTGGTGGTCCTCAACATTTTATGACCAGTTCGAATGACGCATTAGCGTTTGGGTTCTTAAGACTTGTGTAGACGTCACCTCTGTCAAATGTCCGATTTCCTCAAGATTTGCAACCAAGGTTGCGGTTTTTCAAACCCTCCCGAGAGCTACTACACTGGCAGAATTTCGGTAGTCTTGGAGTTCGAGCCCCATTCTTGAGAAGACCATAACTACGTTTCTCCGAGATGCGATTATCGGCTTAGCGTTTTACATGGCTTACATTTACAAGACAGCTGGTTGTTTATCATGGCGCATTAGTTTCCGCTGATTTTAGCTCACTTCAAAAGTTCGCTGTTCGGGGTTTCATCTGACCAGTTAATTCGAAGTATCTTGTACAGGCACTTAAGCAAAATTGCGCAAATATCCTACTGTGCCCTTCCAATTTCCCTGCCATCTAGTCGTGAAGACAGCAACTCGGCGCACTGCGACCATGTCCACGAGTAGGCAATGATTGATCCGAAATATGGTCGACTGAAGGGAACGTTTGCCTTGGTATATAATTTAATGTCTGTTGTGAGGTCTGGGGACAGAGTGCTGTCTAGGTAGTCTTCACAACACCCTACGCTGCAGTCATTAATTTGGATATAAGATGCTTGTTTTTGCAACCTCCTATCAGATGTGTAAAAGACACCTGTTTTAAGGTCATTTCCTTTTAGATTAAACCGAAATGCTGCCGAGAAAAACGCTGTGGTCATTTTCTGTAATTCCGTCTCAGTCTCTGCAACTAAAGTGGTCATTCGTAGAAAGCTGCATAAAGATCATTGGCTCATAAAGTTCCCTTTCGGTCATGAAGAATTTTTTGCTAGGAAGGCAATCTTTTAGACTCTACTGTGGTTCACCATCTTCTGGTTTGCAAAAGACTTCCAAAAAATCGTAGTCGGATACAGATTAAAAGAATTTGGAGTCGGAACGTGACCTTGTTTCACTTCCGTGCTAAATGCAAAATCACCAGAGATGGTTCCCTAGCTAAGCAGCGGAACTTATACCGGAATGAGACACTTTGATAAGGCTGGCAATTTCTCCTGGGACAGCTGAGCTTGTGGAGAATACTTCGAGGCGCTTCACTGTGCCAAAGGTTTTCGTGAAGTCTGCGAGTAGAGCGTATACCGACTGTTTTTTCCAGGTATTGTTAGTGCAGCTGACGCGTTGGTTAAGCATGCTGCGTCCACTTTGGATCCAAATTACTTTTAAGGACTTAATTTATTGGAATATGACCATTCAGGCTATCGCGTAGGCTACATGCCAGAATTTCGTCTGTAGTGCATATGAGACTAATTTCTCGATAGTTATCTGTTTTCTTTCAGTTTTCGTTTCCTTTAAAAATTGTATGGCCATGGTGCCCTTGGACCCATACGCGACACTTCCAGTTTCCAGATGGTGAAAATTAAGTGAAAAATTTGTCTGCCAGCAGTAATCTGTCCAATCCGTTGACCCGTCTTCTCCTACAGCCCTTCCGTTTTATAAGTAATTTATCGACCGTTGAAGTTCAACCTTCGTAGATGGGTTGGAAAGGTCCATGTTCAGAGAGACTTTGAATATAGCCCACGTTGGACAATCTGTTACGTAATGTTCAGGAAGGTGCCTTTCAAACAGCCTTGGTGAGCGGTCGGCCGATCCGGGTATCTTAGATATTTTGTAGGTATGCATTTTCGGTCCGTAAATTTCTTCCGGTGCCCAAAATAATTCTTCGTGACATCACCGATCTGCATAGGAATAAAGCTTTTGGTTGATTTTACCCCGTCAGTTATTCTTCGACCTACAATCTGGTTCAGATATTTGGCCATCTCACAGCGAAACATCTCTCGCGGCAATGGATCTGACGGTTGCTAGGGTTATGATAAAAGCCGAATCCTTTTTATCGACCAGATATATCTGCATCAATTCCACAAAACCAGTCTTCAGGTCTCTTTTTTTGATTCATTGGTTTGAACCGCAGTCGTTTTGACATGTTTCTTGATCCCTGCCCATTGTTCTTCCAACGTAAGCAATGCCGTTGAA
Organism: Opisthorchis felineus; assembly: GCA_004794785.1. NCBI lineage: Eukaryota > Metazoa > Platyhelminthes > Trematoda > Opisthorchiida > Opisthorchiidae > Opisthorchis > Opisthorchis felineus. The sequence goes on from SJOL01009849.1 coordinate 1,464,198, forward strand.
CCAGACAAGCTGAGGGCTGGTCTCTTGGGGCTTCTCTAGTGCTGACCGACCGACCAGCTGCTTCAAATTGAGCCTGGTTAGCAATCCATAACGAGGAGGCTGCTCCAAGGTCAATAACAACTTGGATCACATGACGACTTGTATCCCACTGCAATCAACACGGTGCATCACCTTCACCATGACAATTTCCTCGAGATCCTTTTTTTCGACAATGATATAAATCAAAAGATGTCTAGATCCCGTCCTTGATTCACCCAACTCACGATGGGCGCTTTCCCAGCATTTAACCAAGCATTATCGATGACAAGCACTACATTCGTAAACATCGTTGCTTGACTTCGGCCGATTTTGCGGCTTCAATTCCAAATGGCCCGATTATTCCTTTATGACGGCTGATTCGAACGTTAAGTTTACCCATGATCAGTTGGCCGAATGAGTGCGACTACACTAGATAATTGCTGATAGACTTCTTCTTGAATCCTTCCTGGGTGGGACACCAGGGGAGCATATAAACTGACAAAAGTAGTTAAAAGTGCCATGAACATTTAAAGCCGGCAAGTCATTACCCTGGAATTGATGCAGTTTGGTACGTCCAACATTTTCCATCGCATATGATTTGCCAGTGTAAATTGAAATTCCGGCCGACTAAGCAGTAAGGTGTGGGACCAGCTGAATGTGTATCCTGTTCTCTGTAATCTCCGTGATTGACCAACCAAATTTCACCGAGTGCAGCTATCTTGATGTGATAGTTTTCCAACTCTGGCTGCAAAAGGTGTGAACCTTTGGGTCTAGCGCTTCCATCCCTGTTCATTGTCGGATTTGTTTATTTAACCTTTTTATTCACTTCAACTACTGTAGAAAAACAGACCTACATAAGTTTCAATTCGCCCCTTAAAACAGTCTCCTGACCTGCTTGAAGTACCAAAAAACTCTAGACAAGGGACTTTTTCTCCCCTTTACGATAACAACATGTACTTCAAGATGCGATTTTATCACGCTGTTTTTTCAAATCTGTTGCTGACCTTTATGGTTCTAGGTTAGTATAGTACACCGATAATTAAGCTCCTTAAATTCAGGCATGAATATACTTGTTGAACTTTTCTACCCCTCTGTTTCAACCCTACACAGCTAGTAATCAGGACGCCAACCCACTGAGTGATGAGCCAAACAATATCACTTGTTATACGTGACAGACTGGTACTTCAATCCTCGTGGCTTACTTTTGTTTGTTATTATTGGAAGGAATGGAAATGCGGATAACTCAGCGCAAATGCACCGTACCAGAATATAATTCTCGCGTATTGTGGCGAAGAACAGCTATAGCAGATTCAAGAAGAAAAGAGTGAGACAGCACTCTTTGTGAACTGTGGCTGTGAACTGTCATCACAGGACAGTCACACTTTTCGAAATCTGGAAGGCCTCTTCGAACGTCTTTAAAGGCAACCAAGTTCAACATCCGGCATGCACCCCGGAAGTTACAAACCGCTCTCGTATAATCGGCACCTATAAGCTGTTTTTTGATCAGGATCAGGTATCTATCGACCTCGCTTAATCAGGCGATACTATGATCAAACCAAAATAAACAGCCGTTACAGCCGTTATTTACAACTCACATACCCTATCATATGGTTGAGATTAGGATCTTCTACTGGTACTTAGACAAGCAGCATCAAGCTGACATATCAGAGCTACCAACATAGCGGGGTGCACCTTCGAGGATGATATGCAGAAAATGACAAAACATGAGAAAATATTTGAACAAACCGAAGGCAAATGTAACTCAGAGTTAAACTTTTATGACAGTTTGCCGGAGAAATATTAATTCAGTCCACTCTTTTGAGGAATATTATAGGAAGCAGCAGGCGGACGATTTTTGAGCCGAAAAATAATTTTGATTAGTGCAGCAGTGGTCACAGCACGCACAGAAAACTGAGATACCGTATGCCTGGGTTGTAACAAGCCCCCAGCTAAGCAGTACTTTGAGGAAAGAAACAGTTTCGACAATTTTCGTCTTTTCACTCTGTGTATATCACAGTCCCTCCCCATGAGTAGCCTCCTTCAAAGAAACACTCAGAAAGGAACACTTTTGCGAGCCACCAATTTTACACACTGGCAAAATTCTTCACTTTGTCAGGCTCCTCCATTTTGGAGAAACTCTGTGATAAGCGTACAAGTATACAGCATAACACTTTAGCATGAACACAACAGACGCCGTACGAGTGGTTGACGCTGATGATGACGCTGATAAACGAAGCCAAAACTAGCTAGGACAAGTTAAGTGAGGGTCAGCTTATAATGGAATGCATACCAGATCACCTGTTCATTCCTTAAAAAGGCAGTACGGCGCTTTGTTGATGATGACTTCCGGGAAATTGATGGTCTCCACCGGAAAGCGCCAAGCTGTGCGTCATAACAGAACAGAACAAAGCAATCAACAGTTTACAAATGCATACATTATTAGCCATTGTCAGGTCAGACGCATAGTTCAACACAAAGAATGCATTAGAACTTGATGGACTAGAGACGCCGTCGGAGAGAGATGTTCCATACAAGGAAATATCTCTTCCAGGATATAGATAAAATAAAAAACTACTTGTTCTTGATCGTCCAACTTGAAAAAAAACCCATTCATTTTCCGGAATTTTACCAGGACATTCAGTTTTTGCCCTATCTGTTTGCAAAATACGTGTACAAGTTGAGAGTGCCCCGAAAAACAAAATAAGTTATACCTGCGCTAAAATCCGGCACCGTTTTGAACAGGCGCTCCAGACAACAATTAGAACACAGTTTTGTTGCTCCTGAATGGTGTTAATTTCTCATTTCACCATGTCCATACAAGTGTTTAACTCTGCCCTCCGATACTAACGTAAGATCGCTATTAGAAGAAAACGCCATGGCCATACGAAGCCAGATAATGGTGATAGGGTATCAGAAGGACAGATAAAATCTGTTGACGGTCCTATACGAACAAGAATCTGCTTGAATTCCTCATCTTCCACTTTACTGTTTTTTTCAGCACTCCTTTACAAGGACCTCGGTTACCATACTAGACAAGATATGGCTTTCTTATGGGAAGAAACTTCAGCAGTGTGAATAAAACAACCATCACTACGTGCTGCGGACTAGCGAGTGCATCATGCATGAACCAGATAAAAAGCGGAAAGTTGATCACCTGTTATTCATTTTAGCTTGCTTTTTTTCCACACCTGTTCTCACATCTCATGGCTGTTCCAGAGTTTGGATGTGTTCAGATACACTAAATTAGATATATCATCCAACTGATGAAACATGTTGATTAGTAGCTGTCACGAAGCCTAGTGTTGAGTGAAGCACGACTTTGGGGCGTTAAACAAAAAATGATTAAAAACCAGATAAGTCCAGCGCCAGTTTAACATACAAGAGGAATTGCTGAACGGCTGGCAAATTTCCGAGGCTTACAAACATATACACACACTTTATGAACCGATAGAAGCGTGTCATCAGTTGTTGGTTCAAAGACGTTTTTCCATCTAAGCATCTTGGAATTCGATTGTCCTGTCCCTATATGCTTTTACATGCTTACAATTTACAAATCTTTTGACGTACATTCCTACATTGGATCAACAAACAATTCATGGTGGTAATATTAATGAGACAACTAGTTAGATCATTGGTTCACAGTATTTGTTTGTTCGATTTCTGCTTAGGTTCATGCATCTAGGTCTCCCAAGAAGAAGTCTGATACTGTTTACAATAACGGGGCTGTACTTTTCGCATCTGTCTCCATTTTCGGGCTTTTACTCCCCAAATCTGCTTATGTAAAAGAAATAGGGTAAAATGATAGTGGGATAAGACGTGGCTTGCAACATGCATACACGACGTTAAAAAAAGTCGAATGAGTTCGTGAAAAGTATGACGCGTGAAGGAAAGCTGGACAAACAGGTATTATCCTCTGTGATTGTCCGCTCCCCTCAGTGCTTCGTTTTAACTTGCAGCAAACTGGATTCTCCATCAACAGCACATTTGTTTGAGTTGTCCTCCTGTCGTTCTAGTGCAATCCTTCGACCTAGCCCAAACCGAAAAGTGAAAGTACTGGATTCAAGTTTTACTCTTTCTAGTTCTCACCAGTCATGGATACCTTTGACCGTCCTTGCGTTAGCTGACAAATGAGGACAGCTTGTTGCCGCTAACTGTCCAGTACGCACCGCATAGCCTTGGATTATCAAGCTTGAACAAGCAAAGTTGTTCGAACTTCAAGTGCTTCGAATTTACATGATGGTCCTGACGATAAATTAGTGGCTGCTTGTGTTGGACACGCTAAAGACCAGAGTCTAGCAGCCTGATTTTTTCAAATAAATCTCAGTGACTCCGTTTAGAAAATGAGAAACCTGTTTGTGTGCGTCTATTTGCTAAATTGGTCAAATTGTTATTGGACCGTTACACAGGTAAGTTGGGCGACAATAAATAGTTTATTTTAGGACCTGTGAAAATACATACGACTGAGCAACATTATGAAAAACCTTCTTTTTGTGGCTTTCTTAAAGCAAGCGAATTGATCGTGATGCTCCAGCTCTGTTGACTTTACTAAGACGGTTTGTTATTTTCCGCTACAAATTTAGTGGTGATTTTCTTTATAAGAAGTTGTTAAATGCTCTTCGACAGCATGCGATCGGTTTCGACCTTCTGTGGCTCATCACGTGGGCGCACTCCACAAGTTTCCGGCACCATTATGTTCTGATTGAACGCAGTGATTTATTGTGAGTTGCAGATCCAGATCAAATAAGGCGCTTCGCTGCTTCTTTTCTCTGGAATTTGCAGTTGAAAGTAGCCCTGAATTCAGGTGACTTCATAAACGTTCGCTCAGTAAAATGGGTGCCCTGCGCACGTTATCACCTGCCCAGATGTTACAGCTACGCATTTGGGTTGAATGAGTTAATGGGATATTAGACACATGTGTAACAAATATAAATGATGCATTCAAGGGTTTTGTTTGCATCGTTCCATCGAACTTCGCCAGGGCTTAGCGTGCGTGAGCATTCTCATTTCAGTTTTACCTCTCATCACGCTATCATTCATTGTGTGAAACCGGAAAGTCCACACGTTCCTAAAACACACCCTGTATGCTTCATAATTACATTCTGGCCGGGAAATCAGTGAGTTAGGTTTCGGTGCCTATTTTCTCACCAATTTGATGACGTAAGTGTTGTAGTTAAGTTTTTTCTTCATTTCCATCACCACGGTTTCAAGTCCCACATGAATGGAAACGATCGATGAACAACCTAACGTCTCAACCGTATTGTACCACTTCGTTACTCTGAAGTTGTTCAGGAAATACGAAGAACTTTTTGTTAGTTCTATATGTCCAGTATGACTCAGGGTAGCATTCTGAAGCCATCTTAACCAACAACCAGGATTATTGCTGGTCCTGTCACGATAAACTAGGTGAACTTGGAAGCCAGAAAAATGAATTTGAAAAATGAACAGCTGTTGCTGATACACAACACATTTTGCAGAATATGTGCAATGGATGAGCTCTACAGAAATAAATATGGAAGTGGTCATTGAGGATAGTAATACGTCTTTTACCAGCCCCAGAACTCGTGTCTACTTCCAAACTATCAATGTCGATAGTATTTTCTGAAATATCCTTTTTAATGCTGATATAGCAATCTTTCTCAATTTTTTACTGATTTACTTGCGGGTTTACGTGGGACTTAGCCACCATCGTTCGATGTCCCAGCTTCCAAAATTAAAGCACATCGGTATATATATATATATGTATATATATATANATATATATATAACTATAATATGCTCCAAGAAGACTGCGTATTTCATACATGGCCACTGTGTGTTTGTGAATGTGAGCTGCATGTTCCTAACGGAATTTAAACATATATTCAGCCGCAGACTTGCGACTAAAGGCCTGCTGTGGCTTCGACACCCCAAACAAACTGTGCTCGAAATCACATTCTGTAGAGCATTTGTGTTCATTCCAGTCTCGGTTATCGTAAGATGTTTAATCTTGTCACCTAACTGTTTGTCTCGTTCTGGTGATTTCGTGTAAAGACAGTAGGCAACAACAATGCCCATTCATTACGGTGATATAAAACCACGTTATTTATCATTCACCTAGCCCCATCTACCCACTCTGTAAAACTGAGTGGGTTAACAGGGAATGTATCAGCTAAACTTCTGAAACTGTCGGCAAATCGGTAGCTATGAAAGTTTCCGTGAGCAGTTGATCAAGAAAAGCAACCCGCGTTTCGAAGAAATCCGGGAGACTACATCCGGATAAATATTTGGATTGCACCGGTCGCGTAGATTCGGTTTAGTGGCTGAACTGGCCAGGCTACTTAGATATCCAAACCGCCCTCATAACATTGCCCAAAATATCAACCTACATGGTTTTCAGAGGAGAAAAGTTTGAAGGTTGATTAAAATTGCACTAGGCAATCAAAAAGGGAGGGAAGAATTTCATGGCTGTTTCACCGTTGTTGAGAATAATCAACAGTGAGAACCTTACGAAACACTAGGGCGATTTGGATTCCCAGCTTCCTCAGTTAGTAAGCTACAGCTGTGCCACTTGGCCACTAGTAGCGTTGTCAGCAGCGGACCCGACTACTACTCACTTGGGACGTCTGACTAAGTTGTGGAAGTAGCTGGGCGTCAAATTCATTTGCAAAGCGGGGAGACTGGATCGGAATAAAGCGGTGTCAGGAGAGCTTGGAAACAGTGATTAACAAGAAACAGGTATCGTGTGCGTTACTACCTTCTAGTAGAGGTTAAAGTTGTACAATTTGTGGCAGCCACTGAAGGCCGCCATTTCCGACCGATTGGTTCATCTCATGCTGATGGATTTACGCACAAGTTATTGGAAAAACCACCTGTTCAGGCGGCTTAGTTGCGCCATGTTTGCCTCCCAAAAGTTGAGTCTTCTTTCACTCAAGTTAAGCTTGCTGCTTCAGCTTAAATTTTTGGACGCGCGCTCCCCTGACCTGGATGGACTAACATCAGAACACTATGATGGGTGGGTCCGCTGCCCGATGTTCACAGGCGACTAATCAGCGTACTGATAACTCGTACCTGGCACCACCAACCCTGATACGCAAATTTCACGTTACATGAGCAGATGTGGCCCGATCGCAGGAATGGTGGCTTCTCGGATAGCGACTTGTGAAACTGTGAAGCTTACTTATAGTGTTCATATTGCGGGAGACTTTAAAGTTTCAGCATTATTAGGACAAATATATGTAGAGAAGAGAGAAGGCATTAACCTTTCAGCTCAATCCATGGCTAACCTTGTTCTATGGCTTTTCAAGTGGTGATCAGATTACGGCTACACGTGAAGTCGAAAAATACGGTTTTGTGGCACGACTGGAAAGAGAATCACAAACTGGACGATCAGCTAAGTGGTATGCCGGACTTACCTTGGTGTGCGCTGAAGACTACCATAAAAGCATACTTTGCTTGACTTGACAAACTAGCAGAAAGTCTTCAACGAAGCGGTCAACTCCAGTGTACAGCTAGAAAGCACCTCAAATCAGCATAGGAACCTTGAACTCACCTTCATCTAAGAACCAGCGGTTGGAGGTGTACGTGCATTTTTTGAGTGTTTTCTTTATGCTGTTATATCAAATAGACGAGGAAGCACATTTGAAACATCAACATTAAATCAGTGAGAATAAAACATTTTATTTTGACTTTTCGGGCTAGGTTATTGAAAACATAAGCAGTCTACCTAAACACTCACTGTTCACTCATTTGGTTATGCTACTACCGTCAATCGCCGTTTTCGTCCCAATGGAATACAGTTTTGCACGAATCTTAAATAGTAGTAGTACGCACATGAAATTGATTTGCTTGTCTTTTTTTCTCTACTGAAACAAAGAAGAGTGGTCCCCAAATGCGCACAACTGCAAATAAAATTAGCCCAATTTCAGGATGGCAAAAATTAGATTAACAACAACCACTGATAAACGTTATTATGATGATCACAGTGGAGCACTGACCACCTAACGGTATGTTGGGGTCACATTCCCGTTGTCGACATTGTACTCGTACCCTGGAAAGGGGTAATGTATTGTTTTTCTGGGCGGCACCGAAAATGCTCGTGTATCCTATTTTATGTACACAGAGTGAGATATTCTAGCAGAAACTCATGTTCTCTGAGGGCGGGAAATCAACCCACCTACCAGTCCGGCTGAATGATAGAAACTATAGTAAGCAACATAGCTCAGTTGTTCAGAAGTGACTATACTAGTGCCATTTACGCATCACAGTAACCACTTTACTACTTGGTTATATCTGTAAACAATAATGGTGTCGAGTAATTTGTCTCGAACTATGTTGATATTTGTTCGTGCCCTGAAAGGTTTTGCTTCCCACATCCAAAAATCAATACAAGCAGAAGAAGAAACACCGGTTTCACTCATTCTTAGACACTAATGATAGGTTTTCTGACACACAAACAGATTGATTGTGGATCTACTGCGTGTATGCAGTGACCCTCACGGTGTCTTGTCAATAAGTAGTAAGAACTGCTAAAGGCAGTAGTCTCACCTTTTGCCTGTAAAATGTCTTTCAGGTATGAATTAAAAACAATCTGGACGCGGATGCAGCTGTCAAAAACTCACCGCGTTTGTTTCATGCCGACCAATGAGCTCAGCCGTTAAAGCAAATTGACTCAGCCTTTTGAGATTAATGCGATCAAAATTGAATGCTTTTAGTTTGGTTTAATAATGGGTGAATGACATACATGTAGCATTAGAGGAGGAAATTTACTACCAACAATATCGTTAGTCGTGGATGGTTCTCATTACCAGCAAAGTCATATGCGTACGTAATATGAGTAACCGTTCCTTCACAATTCCCATGTACCAAACACAGTGCGACAGAAAATTTTAGCCATCTGATAAGTGTCCACATGGAAAAAGTTCGCGTTGGGCTGCGACCTTTATACACCCCTATCGCACACAAATCAGCAGTGTAGCGCCGCCCAGTTGGAGTAAATTAAACCTCACGCATAGCATCCATGGCACCCAGGGGGTATTGAAATTGTTTGTGGAGACTTTTTTGCATCCTGTTATCCAAATAAAACCTGCGTCATCTCTCCACCCCTTTCCCAACCCATCCAGCCGAATAACCCAGCTGATTCCCCGTCTTTGTCTAAGCAACACCTTCTCTAAACAGGTCAGCTGTCTATCACTGGAAGTGCATTGTATCGTCGCTTCTAGTTCTGCAAGTTCAGTAGCAGCAAGACCGACCAATATTGACGTTTCTACGGGGCTGAACTCGGTGCTAGGCTTGAGGAAAGTTCCAGCTGGTCGTTCGTATTCAGTCCCACTGTTGAGCATTCAGTTCAGACCAAACAGTCCAGATTTCGACCCAGACCTTTGTTTTACTTTACAGTTCAATTACTTGTCCAGTTGACACACAATTATGTGACAATACCAACTTGTATCGCTCACAACCTTCCAATTTTTCTAATTACTCATGTTGCGTTTAACTACATACAGAAGAACAGCTACTGACTGGGCCTTGTATCTCAGTACAAATTCCCTTATAAATTTTACGCAGCATGCCTGTTATTAAAACTGAACTAGTCAACGACCAAATGAATCCTAACAACCCGTTGAATTTAAAGCCTTCAAATGAGGGAACTTTGCTGTAAAGCGTGTCTTTGACCAGTCAGCAAATATGGCGTCCAACGATTCATTATTAGCCATTATTGAAACCCGATTATCCCCGTTTTCGCTCTGAATTCTGACACCCTGACTTACCATGGCTTAGAAATATTAAATCAGTAAGGACAAATGTTGACAAACCCATGTTGAGGCCGAAGAAATCCCTTGGGCTTCAACATATTTATTGCAAAATGAGCTTGTTTATATATAGTCTGTTGAAAACAAAATAGACAGGTTCTATCCTTAAGGGTGGTGAAAACCCTTGAGCCAAAACCAGTAGTAGACTGTCCAAGGGTTTTCCTCGACAGAAACTTAGCATGCTTTCATTGGAGCGAAGCAACTCTAATATCATCGGTATACGGGAATTTCACGTGGATATCAGCGAACTTGTTAGATCAAAGTTTACTGAACAGAGATGTACTTTTGGGAGTAGTGTATGGGTGCATATTCGGTAACTTCATAAAGCTCAGAATCGCTTTCTAATCCCACTAATTCGCTTTATAAAGGAAGCACTTTCTCGGCCCAGTCCTGTCGTTTATGAATCGCCAAAGTGAGGATTCCTATGAAGGAATGATATGACCGAATATGACCATGCCAGTGTCACCACACACAAAATCCCCTATACGTTGTCGTTATTTCCGGGAACAGGCTTTTACAAATTTCTAGCCAATTCAGAATGTTATCTACGGCTCATTTGTGGATTTGTTGCCGTTGATCATTATGAGTCCTGTACTGAATACAAAAATTTTTCAGGATTCACCGATCCTTGACTTTACCTATTCGGAGAAAAAACACTTGGCAGTCTGTAATCAGTCTTCCTTCATTCTGAAACCGCTGAAATATACGGTCATTACTGACACGACGGTAAGCTTTGAGTGATTGAAGGTCGACTGTGTGGAAGATAGATATTAATAGATTAAACCCATGGAACAGTTTTTCCCACTGTCTTAGCCTCATCTTCCGACCCAATTTGCATGTTACAGCAATGAAAATTAGGTGGGTTTCACTGTCTCACCTGGAGAACGCCAGAATTTGGACGAGAGATGTGTCGGTGTGTTTCACCCACGAGGTAAAAGAGTTTTTTGGCTCTACAACAATGTGAAACTATCATTCAAATTTGACATGGCTGGAACATTTTTCACCTCTTTCGCTTTTCCACATTTCTGTCAGCTATGGAGATGGAGGAGTTTCCGGTGTTGCATGAGTCAAGTATGAAATTATGTTGTTTTACATAAATTATCTCTAGAATTTTCGGTGGGAAACTTACTACCACTTATACATTATACTGTGTATAGTTTTATGATGCAAACTGGTCTGTATAACTGTAACACGAGCTTGTTTTCCCCATAGATGACTCGCTAATTCAGCGTGTATACAAAAATCCGATTTGTTTGATGACTAGATGAAGTTGAAACTTGTTTACTATAAGTAGTATGGGATGATTGTCCGAAATCCGGATCTACCCACAGGTTTTGAACTACCTGTGGTACATCGTGTATCCCTCTGAAGCTAGACTGGTCAATAACGGGCTTGAACACTAATTTAAGTGAAAGTTCATTTTACACCTGTCTCCATCTGTTGCCACCACTTGTTCTACACTAGCTATGTCGACAAAAGGAAAATTTCACTTAAATAAATTGGCTACGAAATATCAGACCACCCGGTGCGAACTGGCATTCTAATAGTGGTGAATCTGACAGACTCCATCGAATTGCCAGTTTCATGTAGTCTAACACACACATCAAATTCTGACACCTTATAATGTGATTATTCCCGAAGAAGCATTGTGTTTTACATGGCGTCATTCTTTGCATTTTATAATATAGCCCATATCGCTGCTTTGAAAATCCGTGCCACAAGTATGTCCTGCGTTAAACTCCTGGATGGTTTGAAAGACACTGAAGATAATATTCTGCACGCTCACGCTATGTTGGAGAAATAGAAGGAATATTGACCGTAATTTCAAAATCATTTATCTGCCTTGATAAAAGTGCCCCTAATCACTGAAACATGAGCCCATATTTTGAGTCACCGCTTCTCACAAATTGAATGTACCGCGTTGGGGAATGACATAGAAAAACCACCCTCTTCGCCTTACATCGGCGAAATCCACTCAGGAACCATGTCAGAACCCGATTACTGAAACTGAACTGTGATTGAAAGCCAATCATACCTTGACCAAATGCAGGTCCGGGTGAAATATTCCTACTACCAACAGGAAGGTTGCGGGTATGAATTTCCTTAGAGACTTGTGAGATGTGCATTGATGGTAATTCTCAGCAATGGTAGGGTGATCTTTAAAGGGTCCCCTTTTTGGAACGAAGTCCAAACTGAATCTCAAAAAATTTCTCACTATCTGGAAATTAAAAAGAGACTGTTGGTCAGAAAGTCAGTGCAAAATCGCTGCTCTGATTTATAAATACATAATTACCCGTGTAAATATTTCAAGATAAATCTGGTCAGTGATACTTCGTCATTTCATGAAGGAAACGGAGATAGTGGCTAAGCGTACAGTGCAATATGTATAAACATGGTAAAACATTTGCTTTTCACCACTTTCTTCAGCTCAGTGGTTCACTTCCGATCCCCTATTAATTTTCTTTTATTTATTCAGCCAACATTGCATCGGCACGATTAACACATTCCAAGCAATCGTTGTAATCTCATTCGTGGTGGATCAGTCCTATTCTTTCGGTTATTTGCTGGGCCGGAGCATTTTTCACAAAAGGCTACTGGGCTCCTTTTTGAACATCGGCTACCTCAGCGTTAGAGATGCAAGTCTCAGTACTGTACCAACAGTGATAATCAATTTGAGGCCAACTTCCACCAAGTACGACTGTCACAGTAAAATATACTGTGGAGGCAAACATTCACAAGAATCCCTAAGACCAATGTCGAGGTTAAAAGTAAATAGACCTAAAGATAACCACTGATCTTTTCAGAGAAAAACAGCAGCCCACATATCCAGAATTTCACTGCATTTTCTGGTTATTCAAACGGTAAACGCTTTATACAATTGCTGAAGGGCTACTCTCGTTTACTAGCTATTGTACAGTATCGTCGGTCGCAAGGTTTATATCAAATTCCGACGGTTTGCTCCCCTGCCTAGTTGCTTAAGCTGTAGAGCAAATTTTGGATCGTGATGCTAGTGCACGTGCAGATGCACTCTGAGGAACTTCTTGGGATGATTGCATAATGGTTGTTGTGAAATGTTTCAACAGGTTTTTGTCTTCCATGCTAACAGTTCGGTGTAAAAAGACCCTGTTGAAAACTCTACGGATGTTTTGTCTTGAGTTTCATTGACGGAAGTCGAATACTTGAAAGATACTGGTAAGACTTGTTCCACCTCAGACACGATTTCTGGTGGCCTGAAGGAAAGAAACAATAAGGCAAATGCCCCCTCTGGATGGGAGCGATAACTGGTGGAATTTTATCAGTCTAGTAAATTCATAGATGCATTACAAAAATTGGGATTCTAGTGGCTGAAACTCTTGGATAAATAGCACTCAACTTTTTCGGAATTCCGTCACGGTCACACGTCACTCAACGGATTTTGTTCGAAAAATATTCGCTGTGACACAATAAAGGGACCGCTTCTCAAGCACCCGTCTATTCAATACAGTTTTGAAACGTGGACAGCGAGCTCATGTGTTACGCGTTTCCTTAGCTTGAGAGTGTTTCGTCACTTGTGTGAGGCCTAAGACTAGGCACTTTTTCCCGGGAAATAGCTGAACGTTTGTGGTCCAGCACTTTATCTAGAGGAGCTTAACACATCGCCACATGTTCAGCGCTAACACAGAACACTTAGGCGATTCCCGGCCATTAGGCTTATCTGGCCTTTCAGTCGTTCGGTGTGGTTTACCGAGTTCCACTTGATCGTGCAAAGCTAATCCGCAAGAGCCTAATCGAAACACTGGGTACAACTGTAGTTAGGTTAGGTCGGGTCAATCATAACTTTGTTATCCAAAAGGGCACCAAAAGCCAACTGCTAATGGTCACTCTTTAACAGTATCAAAGCCTCCTTTAAGCGCCAGTTATTCTTAACTTTAAGCCAATGACATGCATCTTGTTCGAATCCAAACCTTGGAATCTATATACAAATGTACCTGTGAATGTTATGGTCATTGAACTTAGCGCACCGATGAGCCCACACATCAGTGTACCGCCAGACAACGATACAACGATAATCTACTGCGCACTGAAGATTCCCCCTCAACTGATGAGGAAAATGCACAACCAAATGGTCTATTTCAGTAAACAGACAAACAATGATCAATACAGCCTGAGCTGTCAGCTTTTTCTTTGATGGCACATGTAGTTATCTAATTTCACTTTGTCGAAAACCATACCTATTTTAGCGAAATGTACTCATTTGAACTACAAGTTAGTTTTGAAGGGGGGCTCACCTGGAACCCAGATGAATCTCTTAATAATGATATTTTTAAGCAACTGAATTTGCTACACTAGGCCGCCTCATGTTTCAGTCGGCATGGTATTCGAGATATCGCGATAACCAAACCGGTAGGCAAAGGAGTGTAGTTTTCTAGTTTTGTGCAATTTGGGTTCAAGTAGAACATAAGGTTGACGGAAGCTCGGGGATTGCGCCTACCTTATGAGCCCCAAGAAGGGTGAAACCTCTCGTGGGTTGTCGAAGAGTTTTCAGCAACATTATAAGTAGTGTATTCGCCTATTCTACTTTGTGATGGTTGTCAGAACCTCACATTTTCCTTATTAAGGCTTACTGTCTTCAGAAATCAACTGAAAAATGAACTCAAGAAAAGTGCCCTCTGAAGCAGTTAGAATCGTTTAATTTATCTGTAGATGAATCGAAGCTTTTATACCATATGACAGCCTACAGCATAATACCCGACAAAGCTTACCAACATCGAAATTGCTTCATTGTTGAAAAATGTTTTTGCCATTGATTTTGTTTCTCTCTGTGTACATCCACCACATGCATCCTTCATTTTTTTAAACGGGGAAACATTATATCAACGGGCACACCCATATTTCGGCAAGACAGAGGCGGCCAACATCACAGAAGAAACGACACTGTGACATTAAGAAGCGAAGCTGTCGTTGGGGTTAAGCGAATGACGTTGTAATAATGCACAGGATTATCAGGTAAGCATTCCCATTCTCATCTATGTATTCCCGAAGGGAGAAAGACAGTTTCCGATGCTGTTCTTATTTAATCATGCCGTTTTCACTAACTGATGAATGATCAGCATCCGTCAAACATATCGATTATACCGACATCCTTAGGGAACAAATCGGTGGATTAGTTTGCTCACAGAGAAAGCATGCACGAAATAGAGTATATGGAAAATACGTCAAAAGAGCTCTAGTTATATTTCAGTTCCATCACCTCCTGCATTTCCTTCTTGGCTGTTCATGTTGATGTGTGTCTTACATGTCCTCTGTATACTATCTAGCTCCATATCTCTTGCTCCGTGAGGCTCTGAGAAATTGATTCCAATAAACTAACAGCTACTTATCACTCTGAGAGTCCATGTCACCTTGGTAAGTTTGGTAGTGGTGGGAGTCACAGGCACAACGGGCTGAAAACTGAAGAAATGGGACAAGGTCGTCCGCTTCATTGACTAAATGTGTGACATTCACATACATGGTCCTTTAGGCATGAATGCTCCTATCACTCACTGCGCCCGAGGAAAAATTGGGACAATAACATACGTGTTCAAGCCGTTTGAAATGCAGAATAAACAAGACATTATATCAGTACAAATCAGAGTGCATTCAGATGACCGGCTGAAAATCTCTTGCCCACAAACTATGTGCAACTTTTCGTGAAAGAATAAAGGCTTTCTCTGATGGTTTGTTGACACCTGTGGGAAACTTTGTTGTGGCAGATAAACTGTGGATGGTTGTTCAGACTGACGCAAAACTTGAGAAGGAGCAAATCCGAAACGTTTGAGAGCTGTTTGAGAAGATTTTAAAGAGGTTGCAAATCTGATCCAACTTTTTGAATGGGACTGGGAAGCATTCCACCAGAAATGACTCTGCACGAGCAGAACGGTATAAGGGGTTTGTGACGGTTGGAATGAGGTTTGGAAAGAGTGAATCTCAGATATCTGTCCCACCATGTTGATTGATATAACATTGTGCATGCGATGGTAAAAGAATAATTTAAGCAGGTCTTCCTGCTCTGTTTCACACTGAGGTGGGTTTACCTTTTGACTTAAAAAGTTGTTTCCGGGAGCCCGGATTAGAGATTTTAGAAGGGGACAGTTGTGCGGATATCGACATTACCGAATCTATGAAATGAGCTTAGTTCTGTCAGCCGCAGTAACGTCCGGTACACTTATAAACTGGTGGAGGCTGATCCACGGAGACCATTGGTGACCACGAATTCATATAAGCAGAATGAATACACAGTTGAACTATTCACTAACTTAGTGTCCCAACTTTTGCGGTAAACTGAGATGATAAAGGTCTTGGGGAACAAGTAACGGTCGTCCAATATTCTCTAATTAGAATACAACACATGATAAGCACGCATTTCGCAGTATTATGCTGAAGAGCAGTCGCTTTTATTGATAGTATGGGGAAATTTGGAAATGTTCTGTTGAACCTTTTATCTTGTACTTGAAGTCAATCTGTGCCGACAAGCCGACAAACTCTGTGCAGCTGTTTCGTTTTCGTTTGGAATCATCAGCAGAGTGCATCTCACGAACTCCAGAGATATTCAGACTCGCAACTTTCTGGCTAGCAGTTGAAGACCAAGCAGTTCAGTCACCACCAATTGATCAGCAGTGTGATTGGGTCACATTCAGGTTATGGCATAACTCGGCCTTCAATTAGGGAATTCACATCACGTGGTCACGTGGTCACGTGTTGAATGGTTTCTCAAGTGTCGACTTCTCAGGCAGGAATGTTCATGCGACCTGTGAACTATTCTCTTCTTCGAGCCATTTAGAAATAAGGAAATTCGAAAATTTTCGGCTGAACTCTTATTGGGTTTTTATTTCATCCACGCATAGAAGACCATTCTTAAAAAGGACCAGGTCAACCAGGCAAGTACCTTAACAAAACTTGTAAGGCTGGATTCGAAGACTTGCACTTTTTGCTCACTCTTGAAAGATGCTGATAATAAAATGTGTCTTCAAGTCTGTATTAAGAAAGCCATTAGTATTAAGGTAAAGTTACCTTTTATTTGATGGAATGAGAATAAGTGTAGCCATTCTTAATAGTTGATGACTTGAATGGTATGGCGATAGGCAAGCTATTGGAACGGATGAATCTACTCATTTTCCAGGTTGAAATATCTCAGCATTTACCACAAATGTCCGGACAAAATTCTTGAAGTGATAGAAGCTTTAGGTAAAAGGATGACTGGACGTCAGATACAGTAAATCAAGTTCCAACTCTGGCGTGAAAATTGGCGCGTTGTATAATCCCATCAGGGTAGCTGGAATCGTCCTTAACATTTAATCGAGTGGCTGGAATTCCCATCGTATCAGCTTGAAAGCTTTGCTAAAACAAAAGATACCATAAAAACTTGAAATGGGAATAGTAGATTTTTTTCATTGATCAGATGGCTTGAAACTTCACTTTTCATGTGTTCTGCTTCCCCAGTTCTAAGGTGAAACGCTGTCATTCGCATCCATTAAGTTATAGATAAGACAGATACAGTTAAGAGGTATGAATAATCCGCCATCTTTCTTGAACAAGCGAAGTCAGTTTGTTACGAAAAACTGCTTCTCAGGGGTTTGTTTTTAATTTTGAGGGTTGTCAAAAACCTCGGTCTATACGCTGGCCTGAAAATCTATATAGAAGGACCAACGCATATGGTTCACATGGTTTTTGCTGTGGTGGAGTTACGCCATTTTAACTGGCGACAGCCTGACACTGGTGTACTTAACGTTCACGTTTCGGCACTCGCAAACTACCAACTCACGCGCTCTATGCACTGCGACCCAAGCGAACAAATGCCAACTTACTCTAGGCAGCTTATTTGACGTACATTTCTCGCCTGTTTGTGTACGCCATCAATCACAGATTGAAACTGGCAAAAAGGTGAGCTAAAAACGATTGTATCAATAGCCGAAACAACCAAAAGGTTTTTGGGTCGGAAACTTAGATCAGTCTGGAAGACGGCAGAGCCAGATCTGTGTACTCCGCCATGCAAATATTCAGGCATTTAAACAAGAAGGTTACGGTTGCTAGGTCACATGAACACGAGCGTTTGAATTCCACGCAGTCTTGAAAATAGGAAATCACCAACATAACTTACTTGATAACCTACATTATTAAGTGGTTCAGTGTATTCGGCTATCCATGTTGGAAGTTATAGTAGTTGTAAAATCAAGACAGTTATTTACCAGGAGATGGCTAAATTTCACTAAATTCACTGCATTTCATACCAAGAAGGACGAAACCGGGCCTGGATGTGTAGAGTTATCGTCTACCTTATGAATAGTATAGAAACACTATGAAAACTTGAATGCCGTTCGAGCTGAAGAAAGAGACGACTGCAGAATATTCAGCGGATGAATATTATTAATCAGACATTCAGCTGAACTTCTTAAAAAACCAAGGTAGTTTGCAATTGAGTATATACTGCAACCACTAAACCTTGCTGGGACATGTTATTCAAAAGGCTGCTGAAAATCGTACGGCAGCTCACGACCGGTTTTGTTGTTCTTCGGGCTCATCAAGTATGCGCATTTCTTGAGCATCTGCCAAACTTGTGTTCTACTTGAGCCACAATCGTATATCGTATATCGCGAAATACACTCGTTTGAGAATTAAGTTGCTATTAACAGGTGATATTTTCAGCTGAATGTACTGCACAGAGATGGCCTCATGTTTCGGTTGGTACAATATTCGCTGAGATATTGCAGTATGCCCTTCCGACGAGATACACCACTCATAATGTTGCTGAAAACTCCCAAACAACCTATGACCGATTTCACTATTCTTGTGGCTTATCAGATAGACACACCCTGCGAATTTCCACCAAGCCGCGATATCGCGAATATCCTACCAACTGAAACCTCAAGCCGCCTTTGTACAGCGCGTTCAGTCGAAGAATATAACAAACGGTGGATTCAGCCGGAATTAGGTTGAGTCTCCCGTTAAAACCAAAGCAGTTTGCAACTGAGCATACTCCTGCAATTAATGAATACCTACAATGCTGAGAATAGTAGCTGCTTGCTAATAATACAACATGAATTATACAAATATTTTTGCAAGTGACTGACTAAAGTAAAAGAAAGTCATAAATACCCTCGTCAGAGGGTGCTGGAAAATATAAAATTTCAATTAAATCGCAGTGATAAAATCGTACGAATTCGAATACTATGACCATACACGAACGCACTGTCAATCATCTGCGAAGCACAAACTTCGAGTGCGATTGACACAAGTGCTTAGGACAGGGGACGGAAGAACACATTTTCTAATTTCTTGTTTGAACAAGTTCAAATAGTTTTGTCGTCTTGATGTTTTTTCTATTGAATCCACTCTTTAATTCATTACTGCTAGATAAAAGTAATCTTGTTCCTATTTATTCTCGCAAATCAAAGCTGCCCGTTATATTTTAAATAATCTACGTGCAGATTGAGTGTTTAACATAAGTATCAATTAGTTTAAGTTTACTTTTTATCCCTCAGTTTAGTTAACATCTAAGTTGAGTAAATAATGTGGGATATGGAGCAGCATCCCCATTAGTTTTGCTGGTGGTGCACTCGCTCGGTATGCGAGAGAGGATGAGTTTCAGCACCAATCAAAAACTGCTTTTTCCCGTTTGCATTGTAGGTCAGTATTCAGAAATGTACACCCCCCATCACCCAACCAGTAATAACTTCAATTGAGATTTCGTCCTATAACTGAAGCCAGTCCGTGGTAAAAGGCTGAGAAGCTGTTTGAGAATAATCAATCGCCCGTAGCTCACGAGAGTTTCGAACCAGTGACCTTCCGATCAGTGCCTGGACACTTAACCGTTCGGCCATGAGTGGCTGAACAGCAGCGTGATTAGCTCTAGAGCTGGACTGCACCACGGATTCAGTCCCCTAATTTTGTGACGTTCATTTCATCTATCTAGTTTTTCAGTCCAGCCGGTGTGTGACTTCTGACGGCATATGCGACCAGTTGACAGAAATCAATTCAGCTTCCTCATTTGGACTGAAATTTTGTTGGAGGGTTTGAGTGGTCTTGTGTTTTCGTTATAGGATCTATGTCCACTGTATTCTGTTTTTTTTTCATATGTATCGAAATTTCCAGATCAGTTGAATGTAGCTGATCAGATTGAGCTGTTTTGCGGCGGTTGCAAAATAATTCAGCCTAACTTTGAGAACTCTATATGAAGTGATTTCTTTATGTCTGATTACTAGTTGTTAAGACGAGGACTTGTCAGATCGATCTAGTTAACAAATTTTGTGCAATTGCAAAATGTAACTCAGCGGTAGAACGCACTACTCATTAGGTTTCTAGAGACTCTTTAGCAGCCCATGACCGGTTTCATTCAACTTATCCCTCAAGTGGATGTATTTCGGCAGTTCTACAATAGTATCCACTACTGGGCAACCTTATAACTGCGTGGCACCCAAAAGATAGTTTCTGGAACATGTAAGAATTCGGGATCTCACCATAACTTTCATTTAGTTGCTCGGTGCGACCTTCCAATCCAGGGCCATGGTAACAGAAATAAGTTCCGTCAGAACAAAAAGACTACGGGTTGTGAACATAAAGTACACATTCCATTTGAACTAGCCCTATGTTCTTCATATAGGTCGCTGTTTTTTTGACGGCACCCGTTGCAGTGATAGAATTAATGTGACCCAATTTTGGAGATATGCTGTCATTCTGCACATATGTGCAGTTTGTGAGTAGTCTAACCATGTCCATGTCTAACCATGACCTATGCTGACTTCTTACCTCGGCACTGGATGAAAATAAGATTCATCTGATTCCAGAAGACTTGTTTCTATATCCCAGAGACGACCCCTCCGATCATAATCGTGCGCTATTTTAATTTCACACGCAGGAATAATAACTTCAGGTGCTGGAGTGTCATACGCATTATCATGCTTACCGTCATGCACGTCGTCCATTTATTGGTGATCGCTATAAAGAACAAACTACAGAGTTGATACTTATTGGCATCTGATCAGGCATACACGCTCGCTAGCCGCCCGGTATACATATCCGAACGCAGATCTGCACTTGAGTCAGATTAAACCACAATGAGACAGCCCAATTCACCTGAAATCGCACAGCAATGTTCTTTGGTCCTGGTGGCTTTCTTGCTATCTTGTGAGTGCCCTGTCTGGTCAGCACTCAGATCTCCTCCCCGTGATATTTTGTGACGCTGAGAACCTAGTAATGGACAGCGCATGCGAACACCACGACTGATCCCCTTGCTACTAAAGTAGCTATTCCTGCAGTTAAAATTGAAACGAATTAGAATTAAGCATTGTTCTTCCACATCGTGCATTTACCGCACCGTTTACGCACCAAAAGCATTCACAGGTCTTTTCAACATTTCGGACGACCACAGTGTCATAGACTTCTGACGCCAAGCTGACGCGTCACCCCTGATACGTTACATTTTCAACAGAAACGTCTGGTCTGACAACGCGAAGGTTACAGGAATGAATCACTGATACCGTGTCCCAACTTCGCACCGAAAATTATTGTTTGAAATCTTTTAGCTATTTAATATCCTTGATCAACACCTGTTTTCACCATCACGGCACATAAATTATCCTCGACCACAAAAAACTGTACACTGTATATATTTTGGTTAAGGTCATCACATAGTTTTGTGCATTCTGTTTTCAGAGCCGCATTTTCAATCTCTCACTGAGATTGGAAACATACTGGTCGCCGAAACTCTAAGAAACATTTTGTTAGCGCAAACAAATGTATGGCTTTGGTCATCCCAAGATATACTGTGACGACACCTTGAGTATCACAATCGCCACTAAGGTAACCAAGTGAGTGGGTGTTCATCTTACATCTGCACAGGTCGATTTGAAAAGGCGTTTGCTCTAACTAACCACCGGCACTGGATGAAAATCATCGCGATCAGATCTACAGAAAGGCTTTGGTTTATCTCTTGGCGATGCTGGAACTTCGTGTGTCCTTGTATAGCCATCGCTTCGCTGTTTAAACGGACCCAAAAGTCACTAACCTACCATCATAGTTGTAGAAAATGATACTCCTTAAACCATTGTGGGTGATAGATTAACATTGGTTCAGAATTTGAGACCAATTTGTAGAGATTAGAAGTTAAATTCTTAGAATAGTGTTTTGGGGTATCACTTTGCACAGTTTTCGACAAATCGGTAAGTAAGCGGTTTGCCCTTCATATGTGAGGTGAAAGCTAGACGAATCGCCTGTGAAGGGATTTACGTCACCCTCTGGCTGCTATATTCTCATGCCAGATAAAATTATCGTCCGTAGTTCAGAGCAGTGCGAGTTCGACTCCTGCTTTAATACACTATTCTAACTCAGGCTATTTTGCACGTGAGTCCTTGGGCCATTGGGTTGCCAGGATGTTTTTATACCCCCGTAACAAAAAACCCAAACCCATACGTAGTTAACAGAACCATCGAGAGAAATTATCGTAAATCCTGAACCCAGATATGGAGCATCTTTATCCTCTGACTGAAAAGTCTGGCCCGCTAGACAGCGGGAGGAGGGATCTCTCCCGGAACCAGTGACTCAATAGCTTGCCTCCAGGAGGCCAGCCTGACCCGAGGACACAGAGCGCAGGTGTCTCAATGCAGATGCGCACCGCAGGTCGTTTTTAAGCACCAACAGACTCTTTGGTTTTAAAAGTATTTCGATCGTACTGAGTAGTGCGCCGATGGTCACGATCAACAAATGAGCGATAGGAGTGTGCGGTTTTTAGGGCTAACATTTTCCAACCCGTCCTTCTTCGGGAGAAGACACCATCGATGCTTCCACAATACAGATATCCTTGTCGCCTGGGGGTAAACGGCTTATTGCCTTTACACTCTCATCGCAGAGGACAGTGCGACTTTACCCCCAAGCCGCCTCGCAATACAATTTCTCACAGTAAGGGGAGTCGCTGTTCGTCATCGGGCTGCTATCTGTTGACCTTCCTGGTATGGTTGAACCTTTAAAAATTGCGTTCTAGGTAAGATAGCCCACAGGATCATTGGAGTGATAAAGCCCGACTGTCACGACAAGGTGAAAGTTACAGTCTGTCTACGTGAAAGTTAATCGCACTGCTGATCAGCTGCTCCTGAATGAACCGTTTATTCTTCAACTACTAGCCGAGAGGTCACGGGTTCCGAATCCCTTGGAGGTTCGTGAAATGCGCACTGCAGATGATTCCCAATAAAGATGAGACAGGTGTACAGTGCTTCTCGGCTTTCCGGCATATAGTGAATCCACCTACAAGATGAAATCTAAACGCCGGAAAGGCGGTGTATTAATGGTGAGCTGAATAGCTGGATGGCGGCTCAGTTGTATGACTGCCAATCCAGCTACATTGACCCAGGTTCTTCTGATGCTAAACAAGATATTCCCCTCTGCCATAGGCTAAGCGCATTCGGTCAGCTCAGTTGGAAGACTTTCAAGTGCACTGCAAAACTGACGCAAAGATCCCATTGATTACCCATGGACTTGTCCGTGCATTGTCGGAAATAATTGAAGCAATGCAACCTAACGCCTGTTGGCTCCGATAAGCGGAATAAGCAAGCAGGGAGAATATTAAAATAGACCTCTACTTAGTTCTTAGGTGAGCCAAAAGTCTCCCTGAAAGTCCTTCTGAATCGTTTAGGCGGGAGCCAACCTGCATTCTGAGAAGACACAGAAGAGTTTGAGAAAGTTGCAGCAACCTGTTAATTGCATGCCATTTAACTGGTGAATGGTCCGTATTTCGCTTAAATTTATGCGCATCCTAGAACCCCACTAATCAACGAGATTTCCAAATGCAACTGAAATCCATATATTATACCAGGCGAGTATAGTCCCTGCGTAAGTGATTGTTTAACGCAATTCTTCCTAAGCCGTGCTGTGGTACACCATTTTCAGCCGTCATTATCATCACAGAAGGAACCTAGTGCCTAAATGCCACACAAACATGGGAGAAGGCCGTAGTAAAGGGCGAAGAGGAAAAGTGGTGGAGACTTACACTAAAGAGCCCATAGAGAAAGCGGTCAAACGTGTTGTGCTTACATCTTTCAAAACCACTGAGGTTAACACATATGAGCACCTTATTGGGTCAGGACGTCGTCAACGCAAATAACCCATCGTTCTTCGCGAACCACACCCAATAAAACCCAACACCCAAAAACAGACACGAGTTAGCTAGACAGTCCTGCTGAAAAGTCACAGCGAGCTCGCAACTTGGATTGACTGTACGCCACGTTCTATAGTGTTTCTAAGCTCGCACAAGGAGAGCCACAAGAAGAACTCCACTTATAAAGACGCGAAGATCCCACAGCGTTCGAGTTTTTGTTCGTTTTACGCTGCCATGTCGTGGGTTGCTCTCCGTGAATCTTTAACCATCGAGGGTTTTGAGCGAAGACTACGGCTTTCTTTGGTACACGGTGGACTGGCATTTCTAGTCTTATTGGCTGCTGGAGCGAATCCGACTCAGCACCTAGCGCTCAATTACGGTCCTTTTCACTACATAAGTACCACAGCCAAATACCAGTCAAATACCACAAGACATTTGACGTCTTCAGATCGGACGGACCAGGTTTCACAGCCATAGAGTAAGACTACTATTACAGTCGTTTTACTGATACGATCCTTTAGCCTCATTAGTATTCGTTTCTGACGCTAAAGTTGACCCAAGTTGCAACTGTTGCTCGTGTCTTCGTGATGCGTGTATTGACTCCATTCGTTCACAGAACAGTCACGGCTAATGCACTTAGCAGTTATAAGAACTCGCGCGTTTGTTGTTTTTACAACCAAAACATAGCACACAAATAAGCATAGAGTAGCACTTTGTTTGTGCGCAAGCCTGTCACTCAACGTTTGCCGCCAACCTCCTATATCCATTCAGTGGTGTGTATAAGTACTGTTGGATACTCTCTCTCTCTCTCTCTCATTTTGGTTATACATCTGTCAATTTGAATAACCCACGTGAGTTAGCGAATGGCAGAAAGTTAGCAGTATCTAAGTTCTGTTGCGGTTTTGCAAGTGCTTCGATGTATGGTGCAGTCCTCTGAATACAAAATAAACAACCAAATGAATGATTTGAGTTAGTCTGCACGTCCTTAGTCCGCAGACAGACTGACCACAAACACGATACCAGTTACCAGCTGGGTGTCGGTAAATTTGTCTGTCTGGACAGTGAATGACTGAATGCGTTAGCGTGGGTACACTTGTCTACCAGGTTTCGGCCCTCCTATTTCTCAAAGAAGAAATTGTTTAGATTGAAAATTTCGAAAAAAATTACTGTCTTAAACACAGAAATGCAATGAATACAATTTTAGGACACTTATGCAATGGATAAAGAGAATTATCGTAATCTAAAAAATGATCTACTTTTGGTTCACTCGTGGTGCCATTTGCTGGGAAATGTGTCCACAGTTGCGAAAATTATTCTAGGTTAACAGTGATCTAGCAAAGGCTTACAGTTTGAAGGGACCTATGAGGCGACGATAAAGATGCAGGTTTGGCGACTCGTTGTGTCACGACAAACTAAGTAACTGATTTCCACTGAAGTTGGAAGAGCCCAAGTCAAGGCATGGTTCGTGATGTCCTGTTCAGTTGTGACATAGGAGGCGTCTGTGAGGATGACGAAGAAAAACTCAGTGCAGTGATGAAGACCCTAATAGCTCCCAAGGAAATCAAGAATTTTCAACACAAAAGTTACCGCATATAAACGATTTTTGGATCTGTGCGGAAATAGTGACAAGAAAACAGCTTGGTACAGATCCTCTCCAGTTTTAATCAAAACATAAGAGGCAATTGAGAGATGGAAACTCCTTGAAACTTCAGACTTCCGACACGATGGTCTCTATCTTCAAGGGCACAAGCATTCTTCTAGTGAGTAGGCTGGAAGAAGATAAAACTGTCACCGTCAGTACACTATTCACACAAGAGTGTTTTGAGGCAAATACACTGAGAAATCTCGTTATAAAGAATATTCTATCATTTGGGACAGAGAGTAGAGACCGCGGCTAGAATTCCTCAGTTTGTTAAAGGAGTGATTCTGTTTAATTCAATGCATCGCAGAAAACGATCTACCCTTTGAAATGCAGATCAGTGGAATTTAGATAACCATACAGGTAAAGGATTATCATCTGGGGATATACATCGTTTTAGGAACGGTCTTTATCAGTTTTCACCATTGGAATGAGTGTACTAAGTCACGCAGCTAACAGCTACGTTGAAATAGTTTGAGCGACGCATACACAGGCTTTTGATTTGGGAGATGTTGTCCATCGGGGAAAACCCCATATCGAATCCGACTGGGTTTTGTTCAAATATGTTAGCACGGAATGAATTCAAAAGTGCCGCATGATCTTCGAGGGCGAATGTTTGAACAGCAGGCTATCTCAACCGAATTTCTGTCCAGTAAGTGCCGAAAATCTGAGAAGCTGTATGCCGCTGTTTCATTCTTATTGCTTTTTATTCTTACTCTGATTGCTGTTTAATCTTCGGCAGCGTACATCTACGGAATCTTCGAGGTCAAACCCGCAATCTGCCGGCTAATAGCTTAAGACTAACCGTCTCGGCTACGAGCGGCTGATCAGCAGTTTTGTTAACGCCCTTCATGCCACCATTGGTCCCTTAATCACGAAATTCAGTCTATCCGGCAGAAATAAAAAAACTGCTCTTTTAAAACCACCGGAAGTCATAAAGAACAGAACAAGGTATGATGGTCACTATGTTTCTGAACTTAACAATGTTCACCGCCTGTTATCACTCCAGTTATTTTCAGGTCTTCCACTGATCCAGGTGGGAGTCTAACTTCTCTGACTCAGCACCCGGTTCGATAGCCTTCATTTGTGGGCTTCCCATATCTGTGCATGCATTCAGTGCCGCAATGAACAATGCAGGCTTCTAGTTCTTGCCAGGGACGTGAAAAAGGAGACAGACCATTTCTAAATGACTAGAAGTCCAGACGATCTGAGGGGCTGCGAAAGCCTCTATTGCCTGAAAGAGACAGTAAAAACTTTGGGGGAACAACAAACATCAGTCAGAGCATAGATGGAGAGGAATTATAAACTTGATCAGCATCCCGTACTGGTACTATCCAACAAGTATTACTGGTTGTTTCTCGCCTAATCGAGTTTCTGGTTAATTTGGCCGTACTATTTGTTTGAGGAATTAATTTG
Organism: Opisthorchis felineus; assembly: GCA_004794785.1. Lineage (NCBI taxonomy): Eukaryota > Metazoa > Platyhelminthes > Trematoda > Opisthorchiida > Opisthorchiidae > Opisthorchis > Opisthorchis felineus. The sequence goes on from SJOL01009849.1 coordinate 1,491,157, forward strand.
GACGTTATCCATTCTCACTGAATATATACGTCAGCTTAAAAACATGTAAGAAGGCATTTTGCAAAAACGCCTGAGCAGTGGGCTTTGAAAGGACTAAATCGTTTGATTTGGTACGTCAAGTACTGTTTTTTATGTCCCCGATGAGTTTGTCTCTCCAAATAAAGTTTAGTCCAGTGAACATGTGCGGCTGTACGAAACGCATTATTGAAAAGAGTTGCAGGGTAGATAATTGTGGTAGCATCATACGTCACATAATCAAAGGTAATTCCTGTTCGACTTGTCCTTGAAAAATTGAGAAAACATGCAGTTGTGAATGAAGTGCTCGGGCCACGTTATTGACCCCCATTAGAGTACTTCTTAAAACTCGGTAATTGAGATAAAATGAAAGCTAATGCGGAATGGTTAGACATCAAACACCCGTTCTGGGAGATAAAATGAGTCAACCGTTGAACCTCATGTTCAAGTGTGTGGATATCCATCTTCGCTCGTTAAGATTTTGTCAAACCAACCTGTCAGTTTATTGGAAGCGGGCTGTTTTGGGTCCAGTTGTTCATTCGTCTCCATTTGGGTACCCTTAACACCTTCGGAGAGAAACATGTTTTCCGCACCTCGTTCGTTTTGCCCCCAAACGTTTGCATAAGTAGTTTCATAATTTCCGACTGCAAATACATAATAAGACAGGCTATGTTGTTTTCAAATGCCTATAAGAATTTCCATATGATAGGTTACCTCTTGTTTTCAAGGCACTTTGAGGAATTCAATAAGAAACATCGAATTCAGCAGTAACACAAGCCAGCTTTCACTGTGTCAGTAACGTAAAAATGTTGCTACAAAAACCAGAAATACTATGTACCACCTAGGTTACGTGAAAAATGGCTAAAGTGCGCTATACTTCATTGCAGAGACTCGCCTACCAATATGTGTAGCTATACGAGGCCCTGCTCTCATTAGTACGTGACTGATCAGAATACTGCTACTGAAGCATTCTGTGGTTACAGGGCTAGTGAAAACAAGTGGATATAAGACAGCACAAGCGTCAACATATCCGAGTGATTGACGTGATGATTCAGCTACCCAGCATGCACTGTCGGACTAGTGGCAACAAGCTGGCAACGCCTATCGGATGTCAGGGATACAAATTCCCGCGCGCCCGGAAATTTCGTCTTAATAAGGGCGAAACTCGAGTTTGGTGCCTCCCCTCTCTGGTATGAACTCAGCAGAGTAATTCAGCCAGGAAAGGAATGAGTCAATTGTGTTTGCTCTGGAGAATTCGGTGTCATTGTTGACGTAGGGATAGATTCAGTGAGCTTGAGAGTTGGGCTGTCAGTTGAGATGACGTGTGTGCACCTATTATGTGTTTATCATTCAAAATGGTTGCTAGCTGGACTCTAGTTTGGCGAACACAGGAAGATGAAGGGGTAAGCCGACATCAGGTTGATACAGGCAGGATGAAGTGTCCCTTACACCTGTGTGCAACCGGTAGCCAGGTTGCCTCAGTAAACTCAGTCTGGTGGCCTAAATCTAATGCATCTTGCGCACAGTCAAGTTCGCGTGAGTTCGCGGAATCGTGGCTTACCGTGCGTTTTCACAGACTCACACTTGATTGTGTTTTTGCTACTTTATCAATGTATTTAACCAAGCATTCTCTGCAGCTAATTCGATAGATGCAGTTTGCGGAATATTCCAGTTGGATGACAGTTTTCGTCCACACTGTATTGTGTCCTTCTAAATCAGATCGGTTGAGCCGAATTCAGTCGTAATTCTGTAGTTGAAAAGCTACTCGTCAAATTCTGACCGATAAGACGCTTCGGGCTTCCCCCCTTATTGGCATTGCCTATGAGAGGACTTTTGATCCGGTTTACTTGAGTTACATCTACTGTGGCTGCGAGGTTTCACGGTACATGAAGCTGTTGATGTGGGTAGGTTTCTATAAATTCCCACCAAAAGCGCTGATTCCGTTGACTGACAGTCCGCAATCTTCAGCGTGAACCAAATTGTGGTTCGTTATTTTTTTCATGCAGAAGAGATAGGATAAATGTGATGCAGTGATAAGATGTGACGGATCTTGTCAACATATTTTAATACTTTCTACTAACATTTTTAGTTTACTGTACAACAAGCCCCATTTTACAAAACTGTATTTTTGGAAAGAGTAGAACCCAGTTTCCCTCCAGCGCAAGGTAACAGCAATCCTATCTGCTAAATTCTATTACCTGTCTATCGAGAAATTGTACGAATGATAACGGAGCTGTACAGACAATCGATGTCGATCATATCCAACTAGAAAGCATTATCATGTTCATCTGTCCCTTTCGATTTATTTGACAAATTATCCGATGTGAAATACAGTTAGGGGATAAACCCAACGATTGTGCGTTCGTTTCCTGTGAAATATGTATAACGTTCAGAATGCCGGTTACCGGACAAACGATCACCATTCACACCTCAAAAGTTACAACTAATAGACAGCTCTTGGTTAAAATTTGGCTGGAATGATGATAACATCTTTCCAGGCGCGGATGAAAATGGATTGGAATGCGCCCAGACACGTGCAAGCTTATCGCAAGGAAAAGCACTTCTGTAGGTATGTACGATTTTTCAGTTGTGTTGGCTATTTATAGGCAGTGCAATAGCGAAACTTTTATGGCCAAGACATATTAATCAAAAAGAGGGGAAAGTATCCAAGTTAAATCAAGTAGAATATATACAACAGAGATCGTAGCAAAGCTTTATGGATATTCATTGTTTTGTCTTCAGCTTCAAGTTTATCGCAAGTTCAGCCGGCATCTAACAGATAAGTATTGATAGATTATTAATATTGTGCGCCTCGGCCGAATGTTAGGCGCACAAGCTTTCCGGTAGGAGTATTCTTGATCTAATGAATTTTCATATTCTGCTATTCTGGAAGCATACTACTCTCCGGGAAGACTATTGCACAGAAGAGACTAATTTATTTGGTCTCGTGACTTTCATAACCCTGGAGAGATCGGCTAAACCTACGGGTTGTGTGGAAGCATATATTGGTCGAAATCCTATTGAAATTCATCAACTTACCTTGGTTTACGCGCAACCAAGGGTCCACTGAAAGTTTAAGAAATTTCCTTTGGGTAACACAAGTAGTAGCTGGGATTGTACAGCTTGATTCGTTCGTCTATACACGAGACAGTATTGTGAGCACGATATGTTGATATGGTGTGCAAAATTTCCACAGGCTGTCCTATTATTCCTCCGGCCTTGCACCATAACACTGCAGTTGAGAACAATTCGAAACAAGGGTTAAATACAGCATACGCCGTAAAACATTGGAAAAGCAAGGTGCGTCCCCAAGATTAATAACAAGATTTGCTTCTATGAAATATTTCCCCCGTTTTCCGAACTGCATCTCTCTAAAGAGGGACAATTTTCCGTCCGTCCTTTCATGTAGTCTCCTGGGAAAAGTGCAACGGTCTTCACTGTTTTTAGCAGCTGGTAATCAGCTAAAACTGACGCTCAGCGGCCGCTTATAGAACAAGATCCTAAAATACATTAGCATGTATTTGTGTTCAGCGCAAGTAAAATCGACGGTCATTGGGCTGGTTACGTTGTTGAAAGTTACAGTTTTCAGCTTAAATCCACAAAGATACAACAGGAAAAGCATCCAAAGATTTGAACAACGAACGGAGGCATATGTTACTGTTTTAAACGGTGAAGTAATCTTCGTATGAATGGAAGAACCGGTAAGAACCGGCGACTTTGGTCTCACAGATATTATTCAATAAAGTAGAATTGACCACCTAACTCATCCAACCAACCCGCTCAATGTATCAGACCTTTACTCACCAACGCGTTTTCATGATTTCTGATAAATGCGCACTGAATTATCGGGGAAAGCACCAAACGTCTTTTAGATTTACAGGTACGGAGCCGAAACACTAGTCCGACTCAAGTAACGCACTAAACATGATCAACTACAGCCACTTCCGAGGTTGTCTACTTTGAATGCATTCCACTTCTTTCTCATTACACCGGAATTCTCATGGAACCCAATATGATGTGGTTAGCAAGGAAAGCAAATTTTACTACTTGGTGCCAATTTGAGTTGCTTATGGAAAAAGAGGGAAAAAGTTTTACAAAAATGCTTAGTCCATAGTGTTGGTTACACCCTTATTTAAATAGCTTTTTCTTTCCATTAAGAGCAGAAACTCCATTGTTTTGAAGCTGTTTTGTAGTAAAGCTATTTCCGAATTCCATTCTTATGTGAAAAAGTCTTTTTCCATGCAGGGCAACTCTACTTCAGTCTCTGGAATATCACCCGTAATAACAATGACTTGGATTACTTCGATTTCCGCTATTGTTCTCTTGCGTTACCCGATCGAATCAGAGTCTAGACAGTCGCCGATAGGTTCAGCCAGTTAGCTGCTAGGCTCCAAATCATTGCTACATTACAAAAATGTTAAGGAATTCTTTAACTAATAGCTCTCTTGGATTATGGGACCCAGGCTTTAAAGCCTGATTCCATTAATCCTGTAAGGATAAGAAAAATTTCTTTGCTCGCTAGGATAATACCTCCAGCGATCATTCCACAATAGGTTGCGGTTAAGTGATGAACATCTTTATGGACTCTCCAACACAGTAGCATCGAATTCAATGAGGTCTTCTCTACGAAATTACAGTAGAAAAAGACTCAGCACTGTGGTCGAGTTAATAAATGCTGTAACCCTGTAAAGATAATGTATGTTTAGATGTCCTACCGAGCCACTCTAACTACATGTTGCACATGAAGCCTGGGAATCCATCCCGCTGCAAAAGTACTCAGCAAGATGTTCCAATTGCCGGAGTAACTGACTGTTGAGTCATATTTAATCGCATCCACATCATGTTCATTCGAACGGTCCCCTCTGGTGCTGACGTGGTTGTCCTGATGAGCCACGTCAAACAGCTTAGCAGTCGACTAGATTCCTGCTCCTTCATCAGTAGTACATATCCTTGAATCTGGGGCTTCTGAAATGCGAGGTGAGCCTGTTACAAATACTACAAGGTTGTTCTTATTTCTGAGATAAATTCTGCTTTTTTGCTGGTGTATGATTGAAATAAGATGTGGTACTATATTTAACTTCATTGTCCACAGTAGAAAGTCTGATAGATTTAGCTGATTGGACGGAATTCATGCCAGCATGAGGCACTGAGATAGAAGGCAATACGGTCATTCATTCGAATAACGACCGACCTAAAGGAACGCTAAACTAGTCTTTGTATTGAATTGGTATTTAGATGGAAGAAGAGTCCATGTGTTGCCCCACCTTATTTTGCGCCATCTTGCATGCAGGTTGTCTAACTTGCCACTTCTTGATAACTGTGATACCTGTCGATTGCTTATATGTGTTCACCAACAACGAATGTAACCTCCCCACATAGGACACGTTTTCCGAAAAAAATTGGTCAGATCCTGTTGGTTCGTACTATTTTGATTATCTCACTTCGAACATCAGAGTATCGACCAACGAAAACAAATTCTGAAAAATGCTGACCAACCCGACTGAAACTGTAACAGGTCTGTAGAAAAGATAGGAGCACTATTCACGTGCCGAAACGCCGTTTTATCAGGCTCTCATGACAACTATCCTCTGCATGGTACTTGAGGCGCAGATTCTGAAGCATTTCAACAGAGTTGAGATAACCCTGAATGTTTCCTTCCTTTTATTCGCCTCAGTGAGCTTCGGTTTGTTTCCGACCGAACCAGAGATCATGTTAATGTTGCAACTTCTCAAATTCCCAAAGATTGATGTCGTATGATGTGACGCGAAACAACTACGTACTTCGGTCTGCATGGTAAGTACTTTACCACTGAAGAATCAGAATTCGTATAATCCTTTCTTCATCCCAAAAATCGCTCCGTAAATCCTCTCTTAGCGAGCCTAACTACCGTGAAATCTCGTGACCCCCCGCCTCCCAAAAAAAAAACACCTAATGAGCGACAGACAGTCTCCTTTTGAGAGACAGTCACCGCCCAAACAGGTGGTGTCAAATGGTTACGACTGCTGATGGCAGTACTTGATATTAACGTATGGCAGGTGTAACCTTTGCAAACAGTCTAAGGGCGCACAGCGGGGGATGTCAGCCTCATCGTTCGAAACTGCTTCAGCTGCTTGTGACGGTCGTACTTCAGTGAACATAGACTCCAGTGTCGTTCTTGGTTGTGTTGATGAGTGACCTTGACCAGCATCAAAAGCATTTTCAATCCAATTATTTGACGCCCTCACCCAACCCACCATGCCATGCAAATACCCCGTCAACCCATTGATTGAACGCGTGGAGGTGTCAGTCGCACAGACCTAAAGCAATTGACGAGGCTAATAATTTAAGTTGGACTTTGAGTGAGTTGCTATGGCGACCACAACTCTGTCATGGTCTGTAGTGGGATCGCTGTGCTCCAAGTACGCCGGAAAAACTGTCCTGTCATAGTAATCTACTGAGAAAACCGTAGAAGCCGCAGTATGATTCATCGCCCCACCCAGATAGACAGGTGTGAAGCTGATGGGCTCTAGACAAGGACAGCAAGATGACGCAGTTTTCACCGTGAATATACGCCTCACACAAACAACACACAATGGCTGCTTTGGCGCCCGGAAACTTCAGAAAAGTGGCTTGTGCGCATAGAGTGAAATCACTAAAGCGTGTACGTAGTCAGCTTGCTACTCTTGGAGGAAACTACTCACAAGATTTTTGAAAACTTTTACAATCCAAGACCCGTTTCACCTTCTTGGAGGTCATCAGGTAGGTGCAGCCCCCGAGTTTCCGTCAGCCTTATGTTCTACTTGAACCTACTTCGTACGAAATTCGTGAACTATACTAATTTGCACACCAGTTTGGTTTCGGCAGGAGACTCAACTGAATCCCAGCTGAAACTCGGGGACTGCGCCCACTTGATGAGCCCCAAGAAGAGCGAGGTCGATCGTGGGCTGTCGAACGCATTTCAGCGACCTTAGGAATACTGTCCCGTTAAGAAAATATACTGCGATATTTCGGACATTGTACTGATCGCAACATGGCGCGGCCTTTGGGCAGCACATTCAGTTGAATAATATTATAGAGATGAAGTTGGGGTTCAGTGGAGTCTCCCGTTACAACCAAATTGGTGTTCGTCTACCGAATATCAGCGTGAATTAAGGAAGAACCTCAGTTAATAGAAACTGATCGGACAAAAGTGATGAATCCTGCGTGAACACAAAATTATGTGAAGGGCATTATGACGTTGGCCACGGCTTCGCTGTCTACTGAAATACGGAGACGCTAGTCGCCTAAGATAAACATTCCTCTTACAGCGAGCAACACAAATCTATCCTCATACTGCGACTGTTCGTAGTACAGGTTGCTTGCTAGCGTCGGTCTAACTGCTCTCCTACTGGCACAATTAAAGGTTGCGAACATTTATTCCAGCCAGTTTAGCCCGTGAGATCATAGCAGCCAGAAAACCGCACACACAGAAAACACACACAGAAAACCACACATCGTCTTTGATGGACGATGTGTGACTTGGCGGAAGGGTGTGAAAGAGATTGGCAAGAGCTTTGGTGTTGTTGCTGCGGTCTGCCTTCCAGGATGGGGTCCCAGTGAGCGCTGTTGCGCTTGGCTGGTGATATTATGAGAAATGGCAGCTAATCGACGTCACTGGCGTTCATGCTGTCAGCTTCTTTCCAGAATGCTTGTGAGGCTAGCACCAGGTTCCTCCTTCATCCACTCTTTTGACTTCAGGTGTAATTAAATAAACTCTGTGGTTATGCGGCAGTGGAGTACAGGTGTCAACACTGATGTTACCATCACTGGTGGCGGTGGTGATATAGTGATCAGGCGATTCACTCCTCTTCATTTGATAAGGTACGTCTAAGGGTGTGGCCTGATTTGAAGGTGGGTGGCAATGTGTTTTGGTTGAATGACTTTCCAACCAAGTCAACTGACGCCACTGAAGGAAGAGACGTACATACGAGCTGGAATATACAGTGTTCCCTCGAAGAGCGGATAGCCAAGGGATGGACGAATTCCGCGCTGTTCTTGGAACCGGTTTCTCTTGGGAGGCAAACAATTTAAGTCGCACTTATGTAGTGAAAGCTTTCCTTAAAATATAACAGAAACAAAACCGGAGAATGAACAACAGGAAAAAAGCCAAGTATCAACGTCATCAATCGCCTTGTTGCCGGATTTGACGATACATGCACTTAGTTCTTTTAAATGAGACAAAACATCCAGGTGAGTATGGAATGAAAAATGCGCAACGCTTTCAGCTGTCGCTTGGTTGATGCTCGGATAGGATGCTCTTCGTCTTCCACTCTTACGAAATTCTTCGGTTCCTGGGTACTTTCAACGAAACCTGTCCCGTAATCAGGCAAATAGATTCTGAAACACTGGAACCTGTCTAAAACTCAACGCTCATAGTCTCAAAAAACTAATGATGGCCCATAGCCTAATATGGCTTGATTTCAAGTCTTCTGTCACGAAACATGTACGGAATGTGCTGTTTCATTGAACCACAGAGTTGTATCAGCATAGATGAGCGACCTGCGTGATACGATGCTTCTCACTGCCAGTGGTTGAATTTTAATGTGCGCCCTGACACTGATTCATAGAAATGACTAATGTCCAACTCAAGTCTCTGAATAGGTACTTGTTAGTGTCATCTCTCTGAACGGTCAGAGTCACAGTTCCTGGGCATGCGTAACAGATACATTCCAGTCCGATTGTCTAGACTTTTCTTGGAATGGGCTTATTGGGTGGAGAGGCATTCAGTCCCTTGTAAGTTGAGAAAAATTGGAGGCGAGTCATTTCGTTCACTTCTTGGGGGTCCGCTCCCTTCGGAGGTAATATTTCGGTGAGAGGAACTGTCTATTTATTCCCATTATACCATCTAGTTCTTTGAAGTCTTCAAACAAATGGCACCTTCGAAAATGTCAAATAGCCTATATCAGCTAATTCTGCATGGGATATAAGGTGGCTCTAAAAAGCGCATATCGATCAGTTGAACCTGACTGAGAGGAGAGGTTGCATGGTTCAGATTGAAACGGGCTGACAAACCGGATAATCAAACCTAAAATGAGAGACCGTATAAATGAAGTACATAGACTGAGAAACCACAATCGTTGAAACTGAGCGCTCTGCATTTTGCTCATGGAATAACTTGAAATAGCAATTCCTAGTGAATTGATAGCTGCGTAAATATCGTTTGCCTAGTGGAACAGCGATCGGTTTGTTGTATATATTCTTCGTAGGAATAGATATACATATTCTTAGAAGTCGGCCCAAAAACCACTCTAGACGCAACACACTACTCATACGATTGCCAAAAACCCTTCGACGGCCCACGAACGGTTTTCGCCCTTGTTGAGGCTCACCAAGCAGACGCAGTCCTCAAGTTTCCGTCAAACTTATATTCTGCTTGAACCCTAATTAGACAGATTTCGTAAAATGCTCTTATTAGCACACGAATTTGGTTTCGACAGGATACTTTTCCTTTTATGACGGTCCGCTTAAGAGTTTTAGCAACCTTATGAGTAGTGTGTTACGTCCAGACAACAACGTATTACGATATTTCGAACATCTTACCAGCTGAAACATGGGGCGGCTTGGTGCACAGTCAGTTGAAGTGGACCACCATAGACGAGATATTCAACTGCACCCACTTGGATCTCCTGTCAAAACCAAATTCGTGTGCAAATGAGAGTATTTGTCCCTCAACAGCCCCCTTCTAGCTCAGCAGAATGGGACGGATTTATTGTCACAGGCAGTGAGACAAAGTTGTATTCTTGAGATAGGCCCCACAGATCATTGCCTGATCTCACAACGCGTGTTTGCACACAGGTTGATGATAAGGTACGATATGCAATAATTTCTTTTGTGGTCCGCTAGACGGGACAACCTCGATTACCCGTGAACTTTGCCAATCCGCAAAGAATTACAGATTAGTCTGAACGTTATCCTTCTTCATTATAGAAAACAGGCAGATCACTTGTTCGCAACAAAAACAGCGTTGACTTTCAAGGACTTTCATCAGGATTTCGTGAAATGGAAAACTGGACGACTTGTGTATGCACTGTTATGACCGACCAAACTAAACTGTCTACATAGACCTGGACGCTACTGTATCACTAAGTTTTCGGAATGAATACGTTGAATCACGCCGATTTTTCTGTCATTCGGACACGGGGGAAGAACCGACAGACCAGCAGATTGATGGAAAATTATACGCCCGACTGGATTCATTTTACCCTGCTATCCACTTTCTTTGTGTTCGATTAGCATCCAACGACAAGACCTGCTAAAACATGACTAAATTTTGTTCACAGTCCAGCGCTGTTGATGTGAGTGTGGGCTGGGCGACTGTTGCGTGATGCGCCATGTTTGTTAGCCCGAACGTGAAAAACAGCACTGCATCCGCGTGCGCGCACTCAAGCCCACAGATCGAAGTCTCTTTGTAGGCTGCCACAAATAAGACTAAGAAGAGAGGGGAGCAAACCAAAAATCAAGAACATAAAGTGCCATCATCGAAAATCATCATGAGCTTCTGGGTCTTGGAACTAAAAGGAGATGAATTCCCGAAGCACAACAAAAAAGGCAATGAACACCCATTTTACAGATTCAGTGCAGCGGCAATTACTCCGTGTTAGGTGAGTGTTCACATAGGAACCAGGTATTAGTAGCATGTAAGGAAGGAGTGGGATTTAGACTTGCCCGCATACCAGCTATCACGGCCTGGTTTCCAGTCTGCTTGGCTGGATCACTGTACACATAAAATCAATATCACTGTTGGCACTCATATTCAGCACCTTCTTAAAACAGCGTGTAGGACTGAGGGGGCTTTAACTGGTACACGAGTGGAATTGCTCGCCTCTCTGTCTTATTGGTGAAACAAACCAAATGTTGGCTGGCGAGTCTGCTCAAAAACCAGGTTGTGATCAACTTCAAAACCGAAGTGGTCACTGAGCCAGCAGGCGATTTGTGCCCGTTTGAGGCATGTGAGCATGTTGATCACAGTGCTCGCCCAGAGGTTGATGGCAAGAAGAACTAGTAGATAATGCTGCCAGGTGTCGCCAAAAACATGTTTGCAACATACTTGTTAGACTTGGACAGAACCCGATAGTCCAACACGTGCTCCAGCGAACATTACATTTAGAACATACTAGAACCCACCAAAAGTAGAGCTGGACCTTTTTTAACTGCTGATACAGTGTTTTCGAAAGTACCTTAATTCACTGTGAATTTAAACCACTTAACCCAAACGTAAATGACGAACGTCATCATTTACCAGGTGGGTCGTTGTATTCTGGACAATGCATTACCATTATTATGATGGTTGTAGTGGTGGCATTGGAGCTAAAAAAATTGGGCACTGTGTGTTTCGGTAATCTGTGGAATGATACTCAGTAAACTAAAAGGCGAATCGAGATTGGGATTTGTATTCCATGCTTCAGAGGCGGAAACAGCGGCCGCGGTAGATAAATGGGCGTTATCTACTGATTTAGAATGGCGTTTGTGACCAGAGGTAATGAAGACATTTCCAGAATCACCAAATGGTGCACACGTGTCTCATCATCACACAGTGTGAACCATCTCTGCGAAGTCACTACGATTCATAGGAAGGGTGGACCACGGAAACTGAACTCCAAGCAATGTGGTACAACTGGGTGTCGTAGGACGGGTGAAAACGAACTGCTCCAAGCAGGGGAACTTTGACGTTCACCAGTAAAATTCAATAAGGAACAATCAAGTTACGTGATGGCATGGACTAGGTATATCAACATTTGGTAAATTTACCCATATAGGTGACAGGTTCATCATCGTCAACACCGAAATTGGTGACTCAGCCTATGTTAGCATAAATGAAGAAAAACTGATAACATGTGATAATCGTGTTTTCCAAAGAGTTGAGTCTACTCATTTATCGGAACTGAAGTTGTTGTGGTTCTTCACAAACTGAAACCTGGTGAGGCTGGGGTAAAAAAAAGCATTCGCACTCCACTGCGGATAGTGGAAGGACACAAAAACTGGATTAGCTAAGGAATAGCTGATTGCATGGTCTACCACTGATTGGTCGTGGTGAAGTGATCCATCGGTCAAGACAATGTCCCGCCACTCACCGACTCACCATTCCACATCAAATCATAACGGTTGGCACATCTGCACAATTGAGGTCCATATTAGTGGCGCGATCGCCAATGGCTTCCTCGCCCGTCCTCTTCTCACTTATGGTGGGAATTTATTTAATGGCGTCTCACCCTCTATATTTGGTGGGTAATAACCTTCGAGGCATTTCAAGGCCCGAACAAGAGAAAACAAAAGGTAGTATGAGGGAGATTCAGCGTGACCTTCAAGACAGAAGTGCACACGAGCTCAGCTCCATCTATCGGTACTCGGAATAAATTTATCAGGCTCGGTCACAAGCAAAACAATGTCACACTAATGCAGCCGGAAACGCTGATTCAATCGTAAGAAGATGGTATCAGGCAAACATCCATAAATTACTGGAATTAACAGTCCTAAAAAATCGCCACGAGATACAGCGGGCCTCCATGGGAGCTACGAAAAGTGGTCCCTTTTGGAAGCAAGTGCTCCTCATTTACATTCCTAAGAGTAGTTTTCCGCACGCTAGTCGTCCTATGAAGATAAACCTTCGTCGAATTCTGAGCATGACAAGCATTGTGGAACAAACTGCCAAAACCGAATACCAGACACTCTGGTTGTAGATGATTTACCGCCCTAGGAAAAAAAGCATCTCTAAGCTATCCTATGTTCACCGGTCGGCTGGTAGACTAAAGTGGTTGATGCGACTCCCACTGCTTCCGAACCACCGTGCGAACCTGACAGGCTTTCCTGGTAAGTATTCTGTGTGACAGTGTAGCAACGCAGTATTTTGAAACGGGTTCTGCTGTAGAGCTACAGAACATCCTGAGGCCGGAAAATGGAACTATGCAAAGTTTTATTTTCCAATAGTGACGGGTTATTTTTCGATGACAAAATACCTCACCTCGATAGAAATATTGTCTCGTGGTTCCTATTTGAGTTTCGCCACATAGTGTAAAATTCATTACCTTAACACAGAGAGCGGGATATAAGGACTAATACGCAAGTTCACCATATGAACGTATCAGTGTCCATCTCATTTTCCAGATCATTCACTCAGTCGAAGCCAAAACTTTCATCTTAACGATGTAGGGAACAAACACATACAGCTGACATTTCGTCACCAGGGTGCGAAAAGCGTCCGCACTAAAGGCCCCAACCAAAAAGGAACCAAACCCGTCTAGAAAACCGTTTGGTATCCGTCGACGGTTTTTCCTCGAGTGAGCAGTGTGGTATGCTGCACTGTTTTTCATATGCCAACTCAGAGAGATCTATTTTTCATGCATTGGTCAAGAAAATATTGAAGGCTGTATCTTCAGTCCAGCAAGACAATGATCTTGCATTGTACACTATTTTCCGGCAAACTGGATACCGGCAATTCATCCCAAGATAGTAGCTAAATCGCACAATGGAATAAACCGAAGACCAAAATATTTTCCGTATTATTGTTCCTTTTCTCATTAACTTGTGTATTACACTGCTAGCCCCTCCAAAAATGTATGCTTTCAAGAGTGTGAAGTGGACCGGGCAAAAATTTATTTGCATTACAAGAGATACGCTACCTCTCAAGCAGGGAGCAGCCTGATCAGTCAGGCTGGAAAGTATCTTCCATGCGTATGCTTTCCTATACTCAAAATCACGGCTAAGCTAATCAGCTAATCATAGAGAACTTGAATTGGGCATCAACAATACCATCAGTATCACTAAATGAACACAAGGACGCACCATTTATTCAGGTTACTCTATTCCAACTACCACCGACAAATCATCCAGCCCATGGAACTGACAGATGCACAGAAACACCTCGTGTTTGATGGAACATCACGCTTCACGTTCATGTTTCATTGTCAAAAACCTGAAATAAACCCAATAGACGTACATTTTGGATATGTCATCCTTGGATTACTCTGAAAAACACGGCTTCTCTCAAGATTACGAAGTCCTCTTAGTTCAACCAAAACCATTACCAAGCACAGCGAACAGAACATCAGCCATTCGTGAAATACACTCATTTGCAAACTAAGTTGGTTCGAACAGGAGACTCAACTTAATTCCAGCTGAAGCTCTCGTTTACGATATTCTTCAACTGATTAGGCTGCACAAACATCACCTCATGTTTCAGTTGGTACGAAATTCGGGATATTGCAATATACTCATGAAGGAAACTACTCACAAGGTTGCTGAAAACTCTTCGACAGCCCACGACCGGTTTCGCCCTTCTTGGGGCTCATCAGGTAGGCGCAGTCCCCGAGTTTCCGTCAACCTTAACATAAGGTTGACGGAACTCATTTGCAAATCAATTTGGTTTTCATGGGAGACTCAAGTGAATCTCTCGTTTATGATGTTCTTCAACTGAATGTGCTGCACACAGGTCGCCTCATGTTTCAGTTGGTACGATATTCGAGAAATCGCAGATTCACTTGAGTCTCCCGTGAAAACCAAATTGATTTGCAAATGAGTGTATTTGTCGAAATCAGTCCAATTTGGTCTCAAGTAGAACATAAGGTTGACGGAAACTCGGGGACTGCGCCTACCTGATGAGCCCCAAGAAGGGCGAAACCGGTCATGGGCTGTCGAAGAGTTTTCAGCAACCTTGCGAGTAGTTTCCTTCATGAAAATATACTGCGATATCTCGAATATCGTACCAACTATTCATAAGGAGGTCATCTCACGAATTGCGTCCAATGTGTTTAACTGGAACAAAAGGCTGATGGAAACCCGAAGATTGCGTCTATCTGGCGAGCCCGGAGGGGCGAAACCGGTCGTGGACTGTTGAACCCTTTTCAACGGCTTTAGGAACACCGGTATGTCAAGAAATGTACTGCGATATCTCGGAGATCGTACTGACTGAAACATGAGGCGGCCTTTGAGCAACACATTTTGTTGAAGGATATCATAAAGGAAAGATTCAGCTAGAATTCAGTTTGGTCTCCCAATAAAACCGAACTAGTGTACCTTGCGAATTTCCTAGAATTTGGGTTCAAGTGGAACATAAGGTTGACGGAAACTTGGGACTGCACCCACCCGTTGATCCGCAAGGGCAAAACTGGTCGTGGGCTGTCGAATAGCTTCCAGCGACCTTACTAATACTCCTCCGTCAAGAAAATAACACCAGCCACTTTCCCGTCTTGCATGTTGCTATACAGCAGCGTAGCTCGACGAAAGATAATTGAAAACAATTGTTCACTGAGGCGTGTTCGTGAGTTAGCCAGGTTCACATCCATCGGAAATTGAATTTTCTCCAAGTATGGATCACATCTGGGTTGATCTTTTTGACCGTCCCCAGAAAGGTGTAAATTTGAAGCAGGTGCATCTGCAGCTTAGCTACACATGCGAATATCTTTTTCATGTGAAAATTCGGTTTATGACCAGCTCACGGTTTATTCGGAGCAGTGTTCGGATCTGTGGTAGCGAATATATCCCCGATTTTGTGCTATCACATATGGGGAACAGATGTGAAGCGGCCAGCGATAAGGAAGGAAACAGCTCTTGTTCTCGTTCTTCTCCGATATAACAATCGATCCACATTGCGGGAGGCTGCTCAATGCATGTGCACAGATAGGCAAAATAGTGGACTCCAAAGTAAGATTTATGCTACCGAAATCCTGCAAATCACAGAAGACATTTAAAAACAAACAACTACACGATAATCATCAAAAAGAAATGGGCGATTGGAAGTAGTGAAATGTTCTGAATAAAAAACACTGAGAGAAAAGGTGAAAATTGGTCGTGGTCGGCGGAGGACTATGGACATATTAGCAAATACAAAGTGTCACCAAAACAGACAACAACTGGATTGGTTTTTCAGTAAAAATGTGGGGAAGCACAAAATCAGTCTGTACTAAGGAATAAATGGGCGCGAATCGATGAGCATCCATTAGATTAGCTCACAGGTAGTAGGTACTGTTCTCTTGCAATTATTCTTTGATCTGTAAGGAGGATGCAGATTGAAGATTAGTAGTAAAAGCAACGTTTGTCTGCTTGGTTTTGTACACGCAGTTGGACACGGAACGATGAAATTACATGGAGTTTTGCGAATTTTCTTCACCGGGTTAGCACGCGGTCGTTGTAATGTCCTAATTTATTGTGGTGGTGACTGCAGCTGCTGAGCACCACGAGCCAGTTAGGTTGGTAAACAAACCGTAAGCAGATGGCTCCATGCTTTTCTCCGAAAAAAGAAAAGCATACAGACCCGAACATAGGAATTTGTCGCATCCAAGATGTAATTGATTGAGAAGAACTGCTTGTTAGCTGTACGCTGAAATAAGGCCACAAACATCGGCAGGCATTTGTGATTTTACTGAAGGCCCTTGTTACACGCGCGAACTTAATCATTTGAAAATGTTCGTGCAGTTGGTTTCCCGAACGTTATGCTAATAATTTAGCCTTTGTACGATGCAGCTCTGTATGATTATCGGGCGTTGCCCACTGAGTTTGTGAGGACATGAAACGAAGAAGCATTTCTAAACAGTGCTGCAAAGCCTGAACAGCAAGAGATCCCCAAAGTTAATAAAAACGCTCCCAACTTTCATGAGTGAAGTACTAGGTGCTGTGAAATGAAGGCCCTCGATGGAATTGGAGTCGTAATATTCATATCTCCAACCGAAGTTGTGTTGACAGTGAATACGCGTACTCGCAGGAGACACCAGTGACAGAAACGTTGTTCATTAGCACTATACAAACACAATGGTAAATTTGACGGGTGGCCTACGTTCAGCCTGCAGGAGATTGTACAATTTTCTACAGAGTAGTCCTATTGATACGAGTTCGACGGCATGAAGAATTACTCCAGCCAATCAAAAAGCAGCTGCGAACACGCATCCTTTCGAATTCGTTGAGTACATACACAATTTACGAGTCAGCAATAAATTGATATGCTTTATAGACTTCGCTGTAGAAGGGCACCTAGAGCGTCATAGAAACTGTCCTTGGCAGTCATGCTTCAGAACGTGCAGTCTCCGAACATATCCCTTACAATTCAAGGAGAATCACTGGAGGTTGTGGAAAATTTTATATACCTCGGTAGTTGTATTAGCTCTGAAGGAAGTGTGTCTGATGAAGTCAGTGCAAGAATCTCAAAGGCTCGAATCACGTTTGCTAATTTGCGTCACTTGTGGCGTCAAAAAGGCATCTCACTAGATCTTAAGGGTCGTGTGTATCAGGCTACAGTAAGGGCTGTGTTGTTGTATGGGTGCGAGACATGGCCTCTGCGGACAGATGATGTGAGGCGTCTTCAGGTTTTCGACCACCGATGCCTCAGAAGCGTGGCTGGTTTTGGATGGCGTCAGCGTGTTAGTAACGAGGTGATTAGAAAACGGGTATTTGGTTGTGCTGCAGGTACTTCAATCGGGGAAAACATCCAGCACCACCGACTACGATGGCTCGGTCATGTGCTACGCATGCCGAAACACCGTCTACCGAGACGAGTGTTGTTCTCCGTGCCTCCTTCAGGATGGCGCAAACCGCGAGGTGGACAACGTATGACTTGGCAGAAGGGCGTGAAAGAGATCACGAAGAGTTTGGGTGTTGTTGGTGTTGTACGCCTTCCAGGATGGGGCCCCCTTGACCCCGCCTGTGCTTGGCTGGAGACGTTGCAAGAAATGGCGGCTAATCGATGTCAGTGGCGTTCGTGCTGTCAGTTTCTTTCCAGATTGTCTGACTGAGCGCTTGGAGGTGTAGGCACCTCAGAACGCTTGACATAGGCCAGCACTAGGTCCCCTCCCTCACCCACTCTTTCTCTCTTTTTTCACTCTAGGGCTTCAAATATAATTAGACGAACCTTATGGTTGTGCGGCAGTGAAGAATCAGTGTCAACACTGATGTTGCTGTCTTTGATGATGATCGTGCTGATGACGATGGTATAGACTTCGCATCCTCGTTTTACTAACAGTTCCTTGTTTGAAAAGATTGACGGAATCCACGATTACATCCGATAATCTCATATTATTTTACCCGTCGATTATCTGAAAGAACTGTTGCCACGACATACATTTAATACGCATACAGATAAACAGAGGGATTGGCGACAGGCTCCCCAGTCGGCCTGTTTAAGCTGACATTCTCATGAGTGAGATTGAATATGATGTGAGCTGACCGAACAACGGCCATTTTGTCAACCATATTTTTGTTATCGGTGATCCTGACAACTTAACTGTCAAGATCCTTAAATGTCTCAACTTCGCATTCCCACTTAGCTACAGTGCGGGGAAACCTAGCAGTAGCTTCCAGTTACTTGACAGCATATGGACCGAAAAGTCAGTGGGAACATTGTGGAGAGAAGTATACCATAAAGGAACTTGACCAAGCCAACAAACGAACTTCCTCACGGAATCTAAGCGAAGCTGCTTCCTTCATTCATTCAGCTGTAACACCCTTTCAGTGGCTAGCTGCCATGTCATCCGAAGGAAGCACGAGGGCTGGGATACTGCCAGGTTGACCAAGCCTACACAGCGGAAGTCGAAAGGCAGAGGTCGGGTTCGAACCACGGACCTTCCGGTCAGTAAATTCGCGCTCTAACCACTTGAGCCATCTCGCCCCATGGTCTTTAATCACGATTTCCTTGATACAAAACTAAAGCTTATTACAAGAAACCCGGTCGAGAATGGATATCCAGTTGGGTTAGCACGCAAAAATTTGGGACGCTCAATTGGAACAGAATTCAGAAACGGTATTTTAGTGTCCAAAGGAACCAGCTACGTGCAGTTACTGCTTACGAGTAAAAGAGCTTTGGGGACAAGTCGCCTAGCAAATTCTCACCGAAGAGTTCTCAATACGGCCAAGTCGCGTAGTAGTATCATCCGACTGGAGCTTGATCGAGCCAATTACAGGAAAGGAAGTCGGTCGTACGATCTGTTTAATGGGCAATTCTTCCCCAGGCCTGGACAAGCTCACGCCCAGGATGCGCCGCCGGTTCAGTGTTAACGCGCTTGCTGGGTATTTAAACTTACTCTTATTATCTGGGGGTTGTCCCCCATATCTGTGTCGTGCCCGTATTACTCTAGTTCCGAAGGTCCCAAATCCGACTTCACCGGATCAACTGAGACCGATCTCCGTGTCATCCATTCTTGTCCGATGCTTTCATAAGGTGCTTGCTGATCGCTGGAGTCGTAGATTGCAACTGCCCTCACTCCAGTTTGCATTTCTACATCGAGACGGTTGTTTGGAAGCTACATCGCTGTTACATGCCCTGCTTCGTCACTCTTCAGCGACTGCTTCTAACCTCAGCTTGGCGTTTGTTGATATCTCGAAAGCGTTTGATTCGGTTTCGCATGACATAATCGTCAGATCTGCCAAGGCGTTTGGAGCACCGTCACCTCTAGTTCAATACATCGCACAGTCCTATGAGAATGCTGTAGCAGTTTTCCCCAATTCCGAGGTCCACTGCCACAGAGGTGTGAGGCAAGGAGATCCACTCTCCCCATTATTGTTCATCATGGCAATGGATGAGGTTCTTGGATTGTCGATGCCGCAACTAGGATATCAGTTCCGTGACACCCTGGTAGATGGCTTTGCCTTCGCTGATGACTGAGTCGTGTGTGCAGAAAGTCAGGCTCGCCTTAAAGAGAAGCTTGAAGCTGCTGCGGTCGAGTTGTGAAGAGCAGGCATGAAGATAAACGCCCGAAAGACGAAAGCGATGGTGATTTGCGGGGACAGGAAACATCGGGTGACAGCAGTCTCAGTCGAACCATTTTGCTTCGCCGAGGAACTCATCACTCCTCCTGGTCCAACAGACACCGTAACATATTTGTGCATCCCCTTTAGTTTCAAGGGGAAAGGGGTCTCCAGCCACCGACAGCATCTGCTCAAACTGCTCGATGAGGTGACGCGTGCCTCGTTGAAGCCGCATCAAAGAATGGAGATCACAAGGAATTGCCTAATACCGGGACTAACATATTCGTTCATGCTCGGCCAAGTCCGCCGAAACACGCTCAAATAGTTGGACAACTACATGAGGCAATCTATTTGTGGCTGGCTACGTCTTCCGAAGGACACCCCGATCAGCTACATCCACGCCGGTAAACAACATGGGGGACTTGGTATCCCAAGTCTGAGTGCAACAATCCCGATGCAGCGGAGAGGGCGTATGGAAAAGCTCTTTTCTACCCAGTGCCGAGTACTACGCAATGTAGTCAACGATTCCGCATTTGGCAAGATTGTTCGGGATCTCAGCCTTCCGATCCGAGTCCATGGTGCATGCGTAAACACCAAGGAAGAGCTGGTGGCTGCTTGGGGTGATAGTCTGCACAACAGCGTTGACGGTCGCGGTTTACGAGAGTTGGTCGCTTCACCCCTTTCGAATCGATGGCTCGTATTTCCAGAACGAGTGTTTCCTCGGATATTTATCCGCGGTATCCAGCTCCGATGCAACCTGCTCAGGACGAGAGTTAGAAGCGCTCGGCATGGTCATGGTGGCCAGACGATCTTATGTCGTGGAAACTGTGGCCAACCGGAGAGTTTGGTGCATATTTTGCAGTCCTGCTGGATCACGCATGATGCCGGATGTGCTCGTCATAATCGGGTTGCAAGGGAACTCGCAAAGCGTCTCCGTCGCCTGGGATACGCCGTCTTCGAGGAGTTGAGAGCACCTACTTCGATGTCATTCATCAAGCCTGACCTAATCGCTGTTCGGGAGCGCCGAGCAACTGTGATAGACGTTAGCATAGTCTCGGATGGGCGCGGAGTGACTGTGTGGAATGAGAAGAAGAAGAAGTATGGTGTTGATGAATATTCCCTCACCATAATCTCAGCCCTACGCGCAATTGGTTGTGATGTCGACTTGTTGGTCCACCAACCGAGGTATCTGCTTTCCTCAATCCACCAAGGCTGTTATTGGGCATACCTTGATGGAACAATGACTCTACTGTAAGAAAGACTCAAGTGCCTACCTAACAACAGGATCTTATTAAACAGCCTCGTTTCAAAACTCGTAAGTTACAAACACACTTATGTGATAAGACCTTACCAAAAGCAATGACCGCCGCCAGTGTTAGTAAGAAATATCTGTTTTCATATTTACGAAGTTGCGAATAATGATGAGGAAAAGCTGATGCAATTTCTCGTGGAAATAAACATATCACAACTTGCTAGTGGACATAAAAAGCGGTCATTAGCCTGTCAGTTTAAAGGAGGAGAAAACTGGTTACATATAAGGTCGGCTTGTTCACAGTTCGACATTCTGAGTGTTGCTGTCCGAGCAACCTGGCAGTACACCAGTCCTCGTGACTCCTGCGGATTTGGGGTGGTGGAGGAGTATCAAGCAGCTGCTGCAGTTGTACAATTTTAACTGGCTAATTTTCTACCACAATTTCACGAAATGTGTGCTTTGATTTCCACAAGAGTAGATTCTAACAAATTCTTGATGAAAGTAGGAACGAGTAGAAACGGACCCCGGTTTAATAAACAGTGTGGACCACACAGAAGCAGTGTGCAAACTAGTCTCGATTCCGAGTGATACGCAGCAAAACTATCCACGGTTCTGACAAATTCGGTCTAGGACAACTGCAAGTAGAAGTCACTGGGAACAACATCGACAGAGAGCGAATGGCTGACTGACAAAAAAAGGCACCATTCCAACTCACTAATACTGATGAGCTGTAGCCTTGGGGGCAATTTTTTTTCTGGCTCCAGTAGATTAGCTGCACCGATTGGTTTTTCAGTTGATTTAAGTATTGTGCGAGTATGGCACCTTTGTAATAGCTAGGCATTGGTTTCTTGGAGGCCTCTGCGTGAACATCCTTGGCTATTGAACTGACTGTTTTCGGGGCTTGCACGTAAGTCAAATATCCTCGCTCGAGATCAGCGAAATCCGCGGGATACAGGCCTATCCAATCACGCCTTGCTTGTTCTAGTGAAGCTGGGGCCAGAGGAGACTCGTTTGTAGAACCTTCGTTCTTGTCACCCACAGCGAGCTTGCCCATTGCAGAAATCAACATAAGTTGGATAAAACTGACTGTGGGGACAGCGGGTCGGGCCATGAGAATCTTGTCCGATTCAGTCATGTGGAGTAGAGCAGGTGGGTCCATCACGGTGTAGCTAAACTCCAAGTCCACTCCGAATGGGTAGTCTGTGTGATATTGGAAATTGGTAGGTTGAGCGAAATTCACACACAAACGGGCGACATAAAAAAATGCGACACAACTATCATGCTCTGGAGGTCATCGTTCAAGTGGCCTTGGAACAATTAAGGCGTTCTCGGATATGGCCACCTTGGTTGGTTTCTCCAAGTGGCTGCTCTGTACTTGACATTCGGAACCGTCAACATGTTCCAAACCCAGTAGCAAACAAAGACAAGTAGATGGATATGCTCTCAGTAGCACGAATCAGAGCTTCATCATCTGAAGTCCAGAACACTAATGATTTTGCACATGTGAACAGAGGAGAAAATAATATCTACAAACCGAATTTTAAGGAGGCATGACTTAGAGTATGCATGTATTACTCCCTTTTTAGCATAACGGCTCGGTGACTCATGTCTGTAGGCACTGTCAGATCAGAATGATGTCTAGAAAATAGTCATTTTTCAAAGACAGCTGTCATTAGCAGTCAACAAAGGATCCAATGCTAGCTTTAAGGAAGTGTTCGCCCTTTGAGCACAACCACAAGGTTTCTGTGGTAAGAAATTTCTTATTGGAAATTCCGTTCATGCCAAGTAGGGATGGACAACCATACGGCTTGTTGAAGCATTTAGCTTCATTCATTAATGTGAGACTAAATTTGCTTTCGATTGGCGGTCTCTTCAGAACAGCCACAATTCAATATTGCTCAGATAGGCTAAAGTGGTTACGCCTGAGAAGTGGTCGCCGCAGATGAGGGTTGCCTTAGACTGTCGTGTTTTGTAGAGGACAAACAGAGCAACACAACAGGAATACAGTGAAAACTTCACCTCTAACACAAACATTTGAAAGTAAGAGGGTAAAATGTTAGACCAGACCATAATAGAGTTCAACGTACATAGAAATACACATACGCATGCTTGTCTCAACCTCAAGCGCAGACTCAGCTTGTTCGGATAAGCCACGCCCTTGTAGACTTGTTTTAGCTTCCTTAGAAAACAGTCCTAACTGCAATCGGTAATGGCGTGAGAAAAGGAGAAATCAGGAAGAATTACGAACACCAGGGACGGTGGTAGACTTGATCCTCATGGTCATACAACCCACCAAACGAGTGGAGAAAACACACTATTTGCTCAAGGTCAATGAATGAATGGAGGAAAATAGAATTAGCACAAACAATGTTATCTTGTGGACTGATGTCCGGATGCGCGGAACCCTACACCCACTCTGGAATGTATTACACCTATTGTCAACAAAAACGGGAGCAGATAATGCTATTTTTGAATGGTAGGGAAAGACAAAAACATCATGTAAAAATACAAGGTCACACACACCATTGAGAACGCTGTTAGTCGGTCAGTGAGAAATATTTGAAGACAGTCAGAAATGATCTCCAGATAACACAATGTTAATCGTGAAATGTGGAAGTCAAACTTTCATAAATAGAGATGGTAATATAATTGTATCTCTCCTCATAATAATGCCTAGCATCCGATCCTAGATTTGCTAGTAGCGACAAACAGGAACCGTCGAGATATGATAAGAGAAAAACTACCCTTCCTTCTTGAAAATGCCTTGTTACGTCCGCCCATGAATGTACCGCATGGCTGTACGTGTCAATTTTCAAAGATAAGATAATCCACTACTTTGGAGAAATATACCCATTTACAAATCAATTTGGTTTTCACAAGAGACTCAAATGAATCTCTCGTTCATGATGTTCTTCAGCTGAATGTGCTGCACACAGGCCGCCTCATGGTTCGGTTGAAAGCAAATTGATTTACAAATGAGTGTATTTCTCGAAAACAGTTCAATTTGGGTTCAAGTAGAACATAAGGTTGACGGAAACTCGGGGACTGCGCCTACCTGATGAGCCCCAAGAAGGACGAAACCGGTCGTGGGCTGTCGAAGAGTTTTCAATAAACTTGTGAGTAGTTTCCTTTATGAAAATAATCTACTACTGTTCTAAAAACAGGTCCGGCTTAATCACGACCAGATTATTAGTGGATCCTTCGTAAAACTGCGAAAAACCTGCAAATCGGATGCGGATCTTTGTGCCGTGGTGTATAGGATCTACGAGCAACGTTAGATAGGCCAATGTCTTCAGTGGAGATTTCGTACTGTAACTGAAGCCAATCTGCCCTGAAAAACCGAGAAGCAACTCTACTTACAGGCGAAATCTCTACCGAAAATTTTCGAATCTCTTCAGATTACGAATATATGTCTTCAAATTGCAGATAACTTCTAGCCTTTCACGGTTGTCTAAGAGACCGAGAAAAGATGGACGAGATAATGCGCCCAGTAAACTTAGGTCGACTGGATGCAAAAGCCCAGTTTTAGTGAGGGACCATCACGTGTATCACAGCGTAATGCGTATCCCACTCGGAAAGCAGAGCGGCTGGTGGGCAAAATACCAGCAACGTTACAGTTGAAGTGTACCGTTCTAATCGAAGGTTACAGTAACGATAGCTGAAAAGGGACCCACAGTGAAAAAATTGGTTCTGCTAAGTTCCGAAAGATGACCACATAATCAAGATTCATGAATCCAAAGTATGCTAAAATCACATTCTGCATACATATATGCATATACATACGTATACATACACATATACACATAATGGATGAAACAAAAAAGGTAAATATTCCCATGTTTCAAAAATCGAGACCTATTGAGACAAGTCTCTGTAGGCAATTCGTAAAGGACCGAGACGAAACTGTTCTGCTATTAAGGAGCTTTAGAGAGGGGACACCACGCGGCTACGGACATTCTCCCGACGGAACACTATTCAGAAGATTGCTGAAAAACCTTCAACAGCCCGCGAACGGTTTCGCCCTTCTTTGGACCCATCAATTGGGTGCAGTCCCGAGTTCCCGTCCACCTTATATTTTATTTGAGCCCAAATTGGACGCAATTCGCGAAATGTACTCATCCGCAAACCGCCTTAGTGTTAGCGGGAGACTTCACTAAATTCCAGCTGAATCTCTAATTTATGATAATCTTCAAGCGAATGTGTTGCGCAAAAGCCGCGTCATGTTTCAGTCGGTACGATGTTCCAAATATCTCAATGCATTTTCTTGTTTACGTGGAAATCACAGAACAACCAAAAGTGAGGTCCGTTGACCACACGAAAAAGGCACTGGGTTCAAGCTCAAGCCCTGAATTTTGGGCGCTGCCCCTCTGAAATTCGAAGTCTGCTCAATTCATCAATCAGTGAAGTAGTTAATAGTGGGGTATATGTCATGATGAGCTTAGAATAAACAATTCCTAAGTCAAACTTAGAATTCTAGATGTTCCGGTTTTAACGGACATCTCGGTCGAGGTAAATTTCGGACTGGAGAGCTTTAGTCCCGGTTAGATCTGCACCAATACTGATAGGCCAGACTGGTTCGTCAGAAGCTATTCCAAAAGCTATCATTTTACATAAATAATACCGTGAAATCTGAAGGTTGATGATCCCTAAGGCAGATACACACTGTTAGAAGATTATCCGCCAAAGAGGAAGGTCACATAATATAATCTTCTATTTGGTTGAATACTACCGTCAGCTAAATGCAAGAAGACTGATGAGGATTTCATACTAATTCACTTGAAGAATGAGTAACTTAAAATTAAGAGGTAGCGTATCGTCAGGTTTGCTAAGGGTATGCAAAGATTATCTACAGTAATACTAAAAACAATTTCAATTTGTTTACTTTGAGTGGCGATGTGACCGAAGTCACCTCGTCATATAGTTCGACAAATGTTTACGGCAACTGTACACGGGGACGACAAAGAGGATTCCAGTATCTACCATTTTCCCTGACTCGCTTAGCATTTATGTCCCTAACCCTGATGCGCAATGACCAAAGACTGGTCGCTTGGTTCTATACAGCAGATTGGACATCAACCAGATCAGTAGACTAACTGAGCAGAGTTGGCACTGCGGCAGCGCGATCGATACTGCTTTATGGATCGGAAACGTGATTTCTACGCGTAGATAAACATAAGAAAGCTATCGGGGTTTGACCATCAGTGTCTCCGAAGCATTGGTCGGGTTTGGTGGGAACAGCGGATTAGCAATGTTGAGGTACGCCAGATGGTTTTAGGAATGGGAACTCTCTTACGATGTGTGAATTACTCACGCCTCATAGGTTACGTTGGTTAGGACATGTACTTCACATGAGTGACTGACTGAGACCAACTAACCTTGCTTCCTGATGTGTGCAACCACCGCAGCAACTCTTGGGTCCAAAGCTTGAGGCAACAAACCCTAACGTTCTGTGCATCCAATCCAATTGCCCGATCACTCTGTTTTATTTGTCTTCAAATTTTAGGATCCCGATATAGGTTGCGTGATAGAGAGGGTATGTTCTGAATTCAGTAGTTCACGAACAATGAATGCATCAAAGTCAAAACCTCACTGGGCAGCTGCATTCGAAGTAGGAGTTGAAATGACCGAAATGTCCGCGACGGGAATGTCCATGAGCCGAATTGCCGTGACACGAAAAATTCTCAGTTATGGCGCTTTGTATACTTTCACTATCATTATTATTACTTCTCGTAAGGTATGGAGAAAACCCGAGACTTGAATAGAATAGAATACAGTTTGTTGTTCAGTTGAGTTGACTGGTCCCTTGTAAACCGGTGGCGACATATTTGCGATATCCAATGGTTCGGACCGGCTCAAAGGACTACACTTGATGACGTGCATAGGTCTCACTGAATAACGGTCTGAAAAGATTACCTGTGCCAGGCAGCATCAAGTAGATATTCAAATGATGTGAAGCAAAGGCAATAAACCATTTTGGAATGGATTCGCAACCTGTGATGGTCATCCAGAGACCTACCGTGCTGCATGGTCCAATGATCACGCCTAGGTACAAAAGGTGCTCAAAACACATGGTGGCCAGTGTGTGTACTATGGTGTTCATAAGAGCACTTCCCCGACAGGACCATATCTGAATTGTATAGCTGCAGCTGGTGTGCTCTAATTCACAACGGTCTTTTTGTAACCGAACTTTGTAACTGAACTGCTGGCCTACTGTGGGTGACTTTTGAGAGAAAACAAGGCGTCCCTTTGTTCCACATCTGGAGTGCTGCTGTATGCTCACAAACATTATTTGACAGTGGTTTCACTGGTCTGGTGTCACTCCAGTACGCCTTCGTTATCCCAAATGCTTTCTTATTTGATGGATTTAATCTCCTTAAGTCAAACTCCCGAAGAATATTTTGCCTGAGGTCAAGTAGCTTATTTTATGCTGAGTACCAGCACCATGAGACGATGAGGCTGTCTACTGTGAGGAGTAAAAATAGAATACAGCCCATCAGAGTACGGAAGGGTAAACTTGTAAGGTGTGCGCTGGTCATAAATTCCAGAAACGAATAAGCTTACCGGATTAGTTTCGCCCTTCTTGGGGCGCATCAGGTAGGCGCAGTCCCCGAGTCTCCGTCAACCTTATGTTCTACTTGAAACCAAATTGCACGGAATTAGCAAAATACACTCATTTGCAAACAAATTTGGTTTTGCGAGAGACTCAGCTGGGTTCCAGGTGAGTCTCTCGCAAAACCAAATTTGTTTACAAATGAGTGTATTTTGCTAATTCCGTGCAATTTGGTTTCAAGTAGAACATAAGGTTGACGGAGACTCGGGGACTGCGCCTACCTGATGCGCCCCAAGAAGGGCGAAACCAGTCGTGGGCTGTCGAAGAACTTTCAGCAACCTTATGAGTAGTGCATTACGAATATACATGTATCTCGATATCTTGAATATCGTAGCAACTGAAACATGAGGCGGCCTGGTGCAGCACATTCAGTTGCCTGGACACATCACAAACGAGAGATTCAGCTGGGTTCCAGGGGAGTCTCTCGCAAAACCAAATTTGTTTGCAAATGAGTGTATTTCGCTTACCGGATTAGTTTTTTGGCTTTTTGGTCTGTTACATTCGCCTGACTGTGTACATCGAAAACCGCAACACTTTCTCACTACTTACAAAATCCATGAACAGCCAAGTAAATCATCTGTGCAAACCAAAACCGTGGCGATTGGCCCGTCCATCACGCCCTTTGCCACCATTCAGGAACAAACTTGATTTTATGCTTAGTACAATCCGAACGAGCAAGCTAGCTCCACTATGTACCATATAGGTAACGACTTCCGTTGGTTTTCCAAGAATGGAGAAGTTACTCGCAATGGGGTAAGGCCCATCGGGTTCTCACTTTTGGCTTTCTGTACATAGGAGTCGATGGCTAGAATATTACAAGTGGAATCCAAATCACAAATGGGCAATCCTGAGTAGAACCAGTGCAGACTTGGACATGGAAATACCAGTGAAGGAAAGGTGCCACTGATGAGGGGAAAAAAATGGATGCGATATCTAACCAAAACGAGTGCATGCTTTAATAAATCCTGCATTAGAATAGCAATGTAACTAACAATAAGAGTGATATCCGATCGGGAGGTCATATGTAAAATGCTGGAATAATGTTATCCTCACTAGTTACGCTAAGTCCTACGAATAAAGCGCATTTGGACTCAAAGCTTAGGCCTGTAAATTGGTATTCCGACTCCAACCATGACTTCAGCGACTATTGCGGTTTGCGATCGAAGCGATGCGACCAACCCTAGTGAAGGTTCCTATGTAGGTTTAAAAGCCAATGACATTTACCCGATAGGCTGTACTAGTAAACGGACTTATACACAATCAGCCATGATACACCCCTGCCCTTGCACCTTGTTCGGAAATTACCTCTCACGTAGTAAGACTTGGTGCCAAACAAATCATGAAGTAAATTGAAGTAAACCAAAGAAGGAAAACCGAATATGTTTCTCATGTATGTTCTGGCTGCATGGGGTTTCTTCTTTGTAATGCGACAGATGAGGTGGCCGAGACAACAAGATATTGGACATTCTCGCCGCTGGCCTCAATTGGGAGTTATATTCTTAAGTGCCTTCAAGGAACATCCCATCCAGTAAGTCTGACTCATCTGGCAGTGGATAATATGGTCATGCGTTTCTTCATTACTGTTCGCCGAGCGATATCCCATCCTCCTCGTTCCATTTTCCAACTAAACCCAACATGTATAAATAGAATCACATGCGGTAAGCACTGTTGCGGCGTGCACTGTACATGCCTGGCAATCCGAACAGATGTAACGAAAGCACCTCGCTCATTGTGATAATATTGGCACCCTGAGTCCTCTGTCTCACCATATCGTTGCTGATGAGCCATTGCGACCAGACCCATGCAGTGGTACGTTGGCAGCGGTTTCAAATAGATTTAACCGGCGAATATTGTTTACGCGGAGAAACTAGGCCTTATAGCCGTAAAGCAAAACAGCACGTAAGGTAGCTTGGTCTTTAATCGAAAGGGGAATCTCACGCACTTGCGCAAGCGTTCCACATTGGCTAACGCGGGCTTACCGGCGCGGGGCGAGACCTCGTCCTCAATGCTTCCACCAGAAATTACAAAATTTCAATAGGTGAATGGCACCGAAGACTACCTTCAAACTTTCACCTCTTAAGGTGAGCGCAAACTCAAGCACCCGTCAATTCTGTGGCAGTGCCTTGCATCTCAGGGTAGAAAGGCATACCTCAGTAGTCAACAGATTAACGAATCTTTGCATTTCGTGGGGCTATTAGCAGCTACAACGATATCATCAGAGAACTCCAAGTCAACAATCTTTCCGATAGGAAGGGGTTCGATGGCCCGATCAGGCTAACATTACAATGTGTTGCGAAGAATACTGTCGGTCACGAATCTAACAAGGAACGGAAGGATAAAGCAGCTTTACACCCCACTGGACACGATGCAGGAGCAAGAAAGTTTATCATAGACCCTGACGTCGCACGAATTATGATGGTAAACTTCCTCCAGTATTTCTCGGGTACCTCACATTCCAAAAAGTGGATTCATAAAATCGTCCAGTCCACAGGTTCGAGTGCTGGTCCGGCATCCAGAAACGCAAAGAAGTTTGATGTAAAATGAGTAACGACTATCCAACAGTTGAAAAAAAAGAAGAGCCCCATGGCTTGCTCCTCGCGTTTCCATTTTTCTCGTATGACAGAAAGGTTACAGAGGAGGATGGACTCCCAAATCCTGGTAGCGAATGAAACCAAGTTTATGCCACGATAGTTACTACAAACCCCACGTAAATGATTCATAAAGACGAAAAACCCTATTCTGTCAGTGCTCGGAAGGGAGGGACTCTCACTCCGAAAACACAAACAGAAAGCAGTCCTAATAACCAAGAGGACTAAACAACAGAGCGATAGTTTCAACCAGTTTGAGTCGGTGTGGTCTGTGATTCATGCATAGAGCAGTTTATCTACCCACCCCCAGCTAGCGGTTATCTTTTGGAGTGAACACGTGGTGCCCTGCTAATTTGCGATGGCACGGCGATTTAGCTCTCCGTAGCGGTCAAAAGGCCTAGCGTCGAGCGTTTTCGTTTCGTAACTACTAGTCACTTTTAAGTAGCACACTTCAGAGAGAATACCATTCCTGGGGACTATCTGGTCGCCAACAGGCATATAACTCTCGTCCATCTAGACAAACTCAAGTATGTAAGAAATCTCAACCCCCGAGCAATGTGAAAAGGGGTACTTTTGAGGAAGTGCTCTGGGATATTTACCCCTTTATACGGCCAAATGGTTCCGAGGACCTGTGTCGAACGTAGTGGTCTGTCGTCGGTGCTAGCCAACCCAAACACGTTGACTTCGGTGGTATGGGCACATTCCTCGTCGCCATATACGGAAACTATCAGAGCTGTTCCTGCCCCCAAACCACATCAAGAACGAGGGTACTGTCGGGGTGACCAGCTGAAAATTTGGGTCGACACGGTTAAGGTCGATGGTGAACGTCTGGGTCTGCAGGTGTCTATGACTGACGCCACGAGACCAAAACCAGACCGGTATCTAAGTGTTGCCTCTGACCGCCACACTCGGGCAGCTAAAACATTCAAGAAGCTAGCTCATCCTTACGAAGGAGATAGCCGAGGTAAAGCAAGTAAACTCGAGATAGCTCAGTGGTTAGGGAGCAAACTGATTAACCGGAAGTTCCGTGGTTCGAAACCAATCCCAGCAGATCGACTGCTCCTGTTTAGGTTTGGGTAATCTGACAATATCTCAGCCCTCATATTTCCTTCGGGTGACATGGCAGCTAGGCTCCGGGAGGGTGTTGCAGCTGAACGATTATTATCAGTTATTTTTCAAGTGAGCATCAAGTTTTTAAGCGGATACCCGCTATTGCCACTCTACTGAGAAACTGTAATCGTTTTAAGTAAGGAAAGGCATATGCACAGAAGGTACTTGCCAACCTGAGTGACCAAACTCTCTCCTCTTCATGGAAGCATCTTACTTGAGAGGTAGTCTATCCCTCACAATGCAAATAAATTGGGGACAGGATCACCTCGTGCCATTCTCAAGAGCACGAGGGGGCAGATTGAAGCGCCATTGGTATGATTCCCTCCAACGACGTTTTGGTGCATTTTGTAAGATTTATAACCCAGCTACGAATGTTACTTTAAGTCCCACTAAAGGAAGTCCTAAGCCCCCAGAATGGTGGTTTTAAGTATGCAGAAACATTGAAAACCTGAAGACTGCAACGTTACAAATAAATTTCACTTATCCAGGAGCCTGAAACTAATGACAAAATAACTAACGGTATATTGGACGTAGGTAAGGAGAGTAATACGAAAGATCGTAGTAGCAAGCAAAAATGAGCTTGACTTTTGAACGTCCATTGAAATTTGAGGCTGTTGTGGATCAAAAAGGGAAACAGTCAGTTACTGGTCTATAGGAAGGACTCCCATTCCAAAGACGAAATTGAATTTCCTCTTGAAAAATGCGTCCCACGCAGAGTCACAAAAATGAGTGTGATATCAGGAAAGGGATATTCACCAGAAGGCGTAAACAGAACTACGAGATTACGGTTCAAGAGCGCTGAGGATCTGATCTATAAAAAGCAATAGCGGATATTGTGTTGAGGAAAACCTAACAGTAACATGCACCTTATGTGAAAAAATCGACAAAAATCGTTCAGCCGTAACACTCTTTGGGTGCCTAACTGCCATGCCACCTGAATGAAGCACGATGGCTGAGACATTGCCAGGTCGCCCAGGTCTAGACAGGAGCAACTGAGATGCCGAGGGTTAGTTCGAACCACGGACTTCGGGGTTAGTAAGTTCGCGCCCTAACCAATGAACTGTCTCGAGCTCTTGTTATAGCGAGCAAAATACCGGGTAGAAAAATCACAAAACAGCTGCCGAACGCACGAAAATAATTTGGGACCAGATCAGTGAAATAATGTGGGAAAGATTCCCGTAAGTTTGCACAGACAACGAAAATCCGGGTGATACCTTGAAGAACCCTTTGTCTACATGAACCCTACTGTACAATCCAGCAGAATACAGGTAGACAGGAGGACCTCAAACGTCCCACGGGGTGGTACATTTGAGATTCAAGCTGTCATAAAATATTACGTGATGGGATTGGAATACGCTAAATCTGACACATTTGGCAAACTGGTACATCTAAAAGGTAGTATTAATGACGGGCGTGCGCATAGCCGCTTGCGCGTGGCGACATCCCCACCCTAAGAAAGCGCCTCGACAGGCAAGTAAGGCGAGCTGTCAACAAGCCAGAGAATACAATGGTGGCCCAATAGTCCTGTGAACCGGGACTTGTCAGTTGTATGCTGAGGGTGAAGGATACTAACAGAGCCTGGAAGCCCAGGTCTAAATTTCATTACCTGCGATTACAGCACCGACAGTGCACACTTCTCTGAGCCTCAGTGGGTTACATGGGGAAATGATTCCGGCTGCCGGCAATTCTGACCATGAAACTGCTTCACATGACATGTACATAAAGCCCTGACTACATGAAACTCAATCTTACGAAGAATGTCTTGAAAGTTCTTCTGTCAACACAAGGCTAATGAAGACATCGGATCTTCAGTTCAGTTCAAAGGTAAATGATAAATTCTATGTGTCACGGTCGGCTTCGCGTTAACAGCCATCCTCCCTTCCTAGCGCAATACCTCAGCTCCAAAGCGAAAATTAGACTGCCTTTAACCCATGAACATGCATAATGTATCGTTTAACGGTTTTCAAACGGTGCGTTATGATCTATAGGCGTTGACCCGTGCCACCGTTTGTCCGTGTTCTCATGGGAAAGATGGCAAAAACAGGAATTAAATATGGAATCTGTATTGATATTTAGGGTTTGCTCGCTTGTCTGTTTAATGATATAATAACTATCAATACCTGCTTTAGCTCATCGATGAGCGAATACCACGCACGATAACCAAACTACTATTTATTGCCATCAACAACCTGGCACAAGGAAAACAACTCGGATGGTATTTGCTGTGCGTTTTTTATTTCGCGGCAAGCGGTACTTATCTGTGGGAACCACACACGACTGAACTGAAGCTGTTTGTGGTCAGTATGGTGCACGAACGTTGCGACGGTCAATTCTAAACACTGACATCAGCAACACTGCACAGACCACAAACCGATAATCAAGTGAACACAATAGATACTGTGGGTCAGCTAAGCTCAAGTTGTTGGACTACAACCAGCCCAGGGGTAAAGTTAAGGGAGCGATTCGCTCAAGCGAACCTCCAAGAAAGTGACTAACTAGAGGGGACTGGACTTCCAAGAAAATCCTCTACCAGTTCATAAAAACGGGTAGAAAGTACGACTGTGTCCAACGCTGAATCGGTTTCTCTTCCGGATTGGTATAGCCCAAGCACTAAAGGATGACTCTCTAACACATAGCTTCACCTCCGCTACATATCATTCAACTTACTCCTGTGGAATGGAACGTGCTTAGGGGAGAAGACGTTTCCTCTGCTGCTCTATACTGTTCGTTATTAAACAAGTCACTTTGAAAACCTCAAATACAATAAAAAGACCGTTCTATGTACAGCTCCAAAAATGTGCACCAATTTGGAGGATGGATTTCTAAGTTTCTTGAATAGCCAGAACGGTCAGGTAGGAATCCGTATGACGGTGATTCTAGTGTACATCTCACTACGGCACAAAGCACAACGCAACAATAGGCTGTTTCATCACTGTACTAAAACTGGTTCTCACCTTTTAGTAGATGGTGAATAACGACCATGGTGGAGACGACACAACTTAGCTGGGAAAGTGCTGGCACAGAGTGCGTGGTACCTAAACAATGCAGCTAGGAACCAGTGTAGTGGTGTGCTGGGAAAAAGCAGTGATTACATTGCCTAGTCACGAATCGGTTTTGCTGGCATTTATTTGTGGACGCCGTAATGACCAAAAACCGGATCACCACAGTATCTCGGGTATGCAAAGATTATGCAGGCAACGTCATCCATATCAGTGAAAAGATGTCTTTCATAAGACAGCCGATCCTCAGTGTAATGACGCTGAGGAAAGATGACAATGTATTCTCATCCCAGAAGGAGATGGCAACTATGGAATATTTTGGCGCGGTTTGACGGCAGTTGCCAATCCCGATGGCAGAATTTGAACCAATTTACTCTCATCCACAAAGAGATTCTAGTAGTTGGAGAAATAACGGAAGCGATAATCGGCAAAAATCTCGCGGGGAATGTCATTACGTGATAAAATTGGCTATGAACACTAAGTGCGCCGGTTGTCATTTGTTCTACATTATGAATGAAATGACATGTTTTCGTTTGACAGCAGAACAGACCTATGTAAATAGCAGTTGAATAGCATCAGAGGTTGTGTGCCAAACTGTTAAAGACGAAGTAAATCATAATTTTCACATCCTACTTCATACGCGTTAAGTTCCGTAACGGAAATGAAGTCGCCACAGTTCTCCATGTCGGTATGAACGGCACACTCACCAACTGTTTACTCGGTTGTCTTCCAGACAGGGGTTAAGTAGGTTAGCTTAGCGGAAAGTTCGAGCGCACTCCTGCTAGAACGAACTTGTCTCCCTGATCCAACGAGTTGATCAAAGCGGAGTTCTAAAGTACAGAGTTGACGTGAACCTCCTTAGTATTTCCAAAAGCGGCTAGTCCGCGCAATGACTGCTCAGAGAAGAAAGCAGATGATTGAATACATTACTGCACGCCTATACTGCTTTTGTTGCCTTCGTGGATGGGGATCATAAGACGGGAAACATTAATGGTTAGAGACATTGGCAGGTATGACCCAGTCGCGTGCTCAGGGGCGCGCACGCATCCAGACAGTGCCCTTAATGCAATTTCCTCTTCCAGTTTCCCCGGTGAAAAGTCCACCGTCACTTCTGGATTAACGTGTCAATTATATCGCTACTGCCTCCATTGCGCTGCTACCCTTCCCCTATCTCTCCAGTTCATCGGTGAGTGAAACCGTGGCGGTTATAACCATTGTACAACATGTACGCGGTCTTACAGCTGAAGATAATGATGATGACGACAGTATATTCGGTGAGAATAGTTAAAAATCAATTTATCGTGGACATCCGCTCCAATTAGCGGAGTTGCCACAGAAAACATTGTGCGGACGCAGTCAGGTAGCTTTGTTGTAGTCAGACACTAAATGATGAAAGTCAGACAATGCAAGTTCCTCAACCGAAAATAAAATAAATGAATCCGATGGTTTTGGATAAAAGCGGCACACGTCTCTGTAAGCAGCATGCAGTGTTACAGATCCAAATAAACGAACAGCGCAAGGAAGTCAGACCATTCGATGAGTAATAAACAAGCAAAAGGAAATAGCTGCTCCGCTGTCACGGTTTAGTGTTGTTTTGAACTTGCTTGCCCCTATCCATCGGTTTAGAGCCATCAACCACGTGGTTTTTTGTTGAAAAGGTCATCCCCTTCTCATGGTTTTGTCATGAATCACAGACTACACTGTTCATCAGCATACTGTTCACATGACAACTACGTAACTTTGTGATAAAAGGCTTGAAAAACAGCCTAAATAATCTGGTATTTTGTGTACAGTGTTTAGTGACCATGCTGGTAATAAGATGCTCAAAGGTTTTTCGTATCCAGGATTTTAAAAGGGCAGTGAACTGAAGCACACAACTTGATTCCGATCACGCTATGATGCGTGCACACCTGAAAGTTGGTTTTCCTTCAGGCGCTCGTAAGACAGCAAGAAGCATGCTAATCCACTATCTTCGAAGAACTACCATAGCTCAACAGTATCGATCTCAGCTAGCTCAACAACTCTATACAGTAAACCAATACTGTAATGGCAGCGAACACCTGAATGAAGCGTGGCAAAATGTGAGAGGAGCTACGCTAGCGGCGTTGAGTGCTGTCTGTCCGACTTCTCCGATACAATCAAATGACCACGGGATATTTTCATGAAGCAAAGTACTCGCAAGCTTGCTGAAAAGTCTTCGACAGCGTACGACCGGTTTCACCCTTTTTGGGGCCCATCAGGTAGGCGCAGTCCCCCAGTTTCCGTCAGCTTTTGTTCTACTTGAATGATGAGTATTTGTCGGACCACTGGATATCGCCGAGATCACCAGTCATGACTAATGCCAGGGAATCCCTACCGGCAGGTGACGGGTATGACGGTGCACGCAAATCCATCAGATGCCAAATAGTGAGGAGCCTACGGAAAGACCGAGAGCTTTGTTAGATATCAAAGGCTCGGGAGAGGGAGAAGACTTCTGCTACCGGAAACAGCTGTGCCCTATATCAACTGATACGATTGACCGATTATGGGAAAGCAACGGTCAGTTAAATGACAAGTGAAAACGCGGCTCACTAATCCAATCGCAGAAACACCGACTGGAAAGATGGGCCGAACATTTCGAAGAACAGTTCAACTGATCTCCTGCAACACATTCTCTAGAGATGGTGCATGCGGGTGACTGGAATGTAAACCTTATTCGTCCCTCAGAAGAAGGAATGAAATAAGAAATATCCTTACTGAAACGTGAAAAGGCATCAGGACAGGACGGTCTGCATCCAGCTCTCCTCAAAGAAGTTGGAGAAGCCCTGGTGACCCAGCTGACAAAACTCATTGATGCGATATGGAGTGAGGAGAAAGTGCCTGCGGAATAGGGCACATCGACAATCAACCCTAGCATCAAAAAGGGTACGCGGACGCTGAGTGGAAACCACTGTGGCATTAACCTGGTAGCTGTGGCATGGAAAGTGCTCTCTGAGCTTATCATTTGAAGGTTGACAGAACGGAAAGGGAAACAGATAAGTGAAAATCAAGTTAAATTCCGTCCTACAAGAGGATGCATCGATCACACTTTTACACCCGACAGGTTCTGGAAGAGTTCATTGTGGCTACAAATCATTCCGAGGAGTTGGTTAAAAGGCGAAAACTCGAAGCCCTGGGTCATCCGTATTCAGGCTGATGGCTTGTTTCAATGTGCGAAAATGTTGACCGGATGGAGTGTTACGTTAACTTGCGATAGTGGTATTGTTTATGTCAATCGATGCACGAGGTGGCTTTTCTTAGTGTGTCTAGAAATGCTGGCGTGCAAACGACAGGTCTCGCTGAAACAATGCAATTTGAGCAATTCTATTGGAGTCTAACCTACCACTAGAGAGCTAGAAGCGTGTAAATATGTAGTCCACCCAATGAAGCATGCCAACAAAAACTTGGAGGCTCGACCGAAAACGTGCAGTACGACGTGTTGACTAGTGGAAAGTGTTGTTTCACCGTAACTCATCAACCTATTCACTTGGCTGCATAGTCGTGGCGTTGTCACCAACAATTTACACAGTACGATTTGGTGAACTTCGACGACGCAACCCAAGCTGCAAACATTTTCCTCAGTGATTTTACCGTAAGGATATTGGCGATTGATCAGAAGTAGTCACTCATAGCCATTGAGTACTTACCAATAGTCATGAATCTTTAGTGTTCAGATCAAACAGACGAAACTGTAAGCCAAGTGGACACAAGAACGACCCTGTCTCCTCTGATATTACTCAGTCTCGAACGAGTAACAGAGGAATAATTAGAGGGGAATGAATCAGGAAGAGGTCAAAGCCGTGTGTACAAACGCGAAACGAGGATCCGGATGTGAAAAAGCAGGATCCACATGATAATCAAACTATTACTGGATGGCCTAAAGATTTCTGAGCTGGGGCGAGAACGTAAAGATGAAAAGCACGTACGGCTCATCTGCACTTCAATCTGTGAAATAATCACTGCTGGGGTTCTATAATCAGCCAACGTAGCCAGTAGTTCGGATTGTTTTTTTTTCCATTGAGTGTCAACCCGTAGCTGAAGAAAAAGCGGTGCGCTTTGCAAACGCTGTCAGCGTTTCGATCATAAACAACCGTACACAACTGACCTCACTCAGGAATGTAGTTCATAAACAAAGTGAATGAGCACCGTTTTTACCGCAGCAGAAAACGATCGGACAGCGCCTACATCACGTTAGTTTCGGTGAAACTACACAAAACATCAGCTGAACGGCCCAAAGGTATGGTGACTTCTGAACGAATTCTGACAATTATGAGATATGCGATGGATAGCTCAGTGACAAACCAAGCCTTACCACAGATAGAACTAACTGAATCTTGTATTTGTTAAGATTGTAAACAACATCGATCATGAAGCTTGTCAATCACACGGGTTAATTTCACAGGTAAGTTACTTGAACCAGATAGTATCGGAAAGGCATAGTGCCTAGTTTCAAGCGGTACATTAGTCCTTCTCTGTAATGACTGAGAAACAAGTGGATTCGGTCGAATTAGGAAAGTAGCCGTAATCAAGAAGCTAAGATGCCAAAAAGCCAGCACCAATAACTAATATGCACAACATCTACGCCATTCTGGGCAGATGCATATGGGAGTTTCTTCACTTTTTACGGTAGACAGAACCAGCCTTTCGAAAATCAAGCGTTTGTGTCACCGCCAGCCATCTATTCACCTCAAAGAGGCTTAAACTCCCGTTTTCAAAGCAAAACTATCCTTTTCCATGAATTTAACATTGGCTTTTAAATTTGCACCATACAGCAATCCATCTCGTTAAATATGGAATACGAGTTAAACCACCATAATATTACTAATAATAATATTCGTTCAGCTGTAACAATTTGTGCCTACTGCTATGCCATCCGAATGAAGCATGAGGGCTGAGATACTATCAGGTTGTCCAAGCCCAGACAGGAGCAATCGAGATGCAGAGGTTGAGTTCGAACCACGGACCTTCGGGTCAGTAAGTTTCCGCCTTAATTACTCAGCCATCTGGAGCTCAACCACCGGATTAGTTAATAAGATCACTTTTCACCCAAACATCATCAAACGTAGCCTTTGGCGGTACAAGTGTGAATACAAGAAATTACCACCATGTACCAATAAAGAGAAACTATTCACAGGCTTGTAATGAGACCACGAAACATAAAAGGATGAGATTGACCATAACCTAAACTGATGGTGTGTCAACAATACATAACCGATTCATTTTTAAGGATAACTAGACAACCATAGGCTGAATTTTCAGGGGAAAAGTTACTGTGATTAACGATTAGGCGGAGAACACAAGTGTTTTGAAGAACAGAAAGTAACATGGGCTCAGTGTAACTGACAATTCGTTTCTTCAGGTCAGCGTGAGTGCAGACAAAAGTTTGAGCTTGAAATGAGTTGGAATGAGTGAAAAGACTCTGACCAGAGGGATATTAAACCGGTGATGTTGTGTCAAACCTCTCGTAGATGCTGGAATTCCCAAACGGTAGAGTCCGGGGACCGGATTTTAAAACGAGATGAGGTAAGCATCGCTTGATTGTCTACATGTCTGCTGTCTAGAGAATTCTTAGAGCACTACTTCTTTTGCGAATGAAAATCAAACTGAGAGGAGACTGCACGTCCTTATTCGCTTAGTAATCGACCCTTGAAGATGCTGACTACGATGTTTGTGTCAATGCCCACCAAAGAATCTCAACTGCTGCGTACCCTGATTCCTTTACCTGAATGTTCATCAGCTTCTTGGATTCACAGTAGGTCTTCGAATAGCCATATGCTACGAGTGCCTCGCTGGGGATTACCACTACATTTCTGATATAGAGCAGGTAATTCTAGGGTTCCTTCCACGAAATTACCTTGAAAGCAACATCTCCAGGTCAACACATGTCGAATTAGTACTAAACAGGATAAATAAGATTGTTTTCTTCTTTTCAGGATATTCTGCCTATAAGGTCAACAGCCCGTCGTCAACAGCCCACCACTCACTGACTCACACACTCCCATGCCTAGAACGTTTTCTCGAGTGCTGGACACTATTTGCGTCTTACAGCATTGGTAACAGTGTGTCCCCGTATGTCTTCTCTGGAGTCAAATAAAAATTCCACGTTCCGAACGTGCGCCCCCTCAGGTGTTTTACGAAAGGTAGTGGGCTACGAATGGATTTTCTGGCTGAGATCATCGTTTGTATGCATCCTACCGCACGCTGGACTTACACCACGAAAATTTTATTCGGCGTTTCTTACCCTAGGTTTAACGCTGTGTTTGGCGTTATTTTCCTCAATATCACCCGTCTTCAGTCCAAACTTTTATCAGTACGTAGGTTCAGGTACAGCGACGAAAAAACTCCCACAGTTCATGGATATTTTGTTAGATTGAAAACTTGATACCAATACTCGCAAAGATTGTCTCTTGTGTTAAATCAAGGTTGTGGTTTCATTCCATTATCGCTTTAGATAAACCGTAATTCGGCGACAAGATTGCAGTCCAATTTTTAAGTAAACATGTAAAACATTCCGTGAAAATAT
Organism: Opisthorchis felineus; assembly: GCA_004794785.1. Lineage (NCBI taxonomy): Eukaryota > Metazoa > Platyhelminthes > Trematoda > Opisthorchiida > Opisthorchiidae > Opisthorchis > Opisthorchis felineus. The sequence goes on from SJOL01009849.1 coordinate 1,531,955, forward strand.
TAAATAAAAACAGTAACGTTTTCGGGCACATGGGAAAAAGGAGAATCAAGAGAGTACGAAATAATTATGAGGTGATCGCATTACATCAGCATTGCATCAGACGCACAAGAAACAGCGCTTTTCGACATGAGGAGCTCATAAACTATCTTACACTTCAAGGTTTCGCTTAATTGAAGGTTTGGTCCACAACGGACCCAGAGTGCAAGAAGAGTAGGAGAACTTCATTTTCCAGTAAGGTTACATAAGTTTTACAAAGAAAGCTGTCTACAAAATGAAAGTAATTCTAGAAAAGCTGTGCAAGATCCCCTCAGGTTTTTCTTCCAGATGAGTGGCAAATCACTGTTTGATCTTCTGAAGGAAGAGACACTTCTTTATATAAAACACTTTTCACTGGGTCCATGATTTCTTACTACATTCTTTGTTTTGAAAAATGCGACCTACCTGACAGTGGTCAGCGACGTAACTATTCGCAGTCTTCTCATCGCTAAGACGCGCAGCCGTAATAATCAGCACTCTGGAAAACCCATCGGTAAATCCATCGAACTGTCGTTTCAAATGCTCCAATATAAACTTACTAAACTGTGTGAAACACCATTAAGGCTACCAGCTATTCTGAGTGACTTGAAACATTCAAACTTTCAGCACATATCGGTCAACAAGGCTGTTCTTTGAATTTGTAATAAACATGGACTGTGTGTACAGAACTTATAAATCGTCATGCTGCGTGCAGTGAGAGTGTGAAACGCTGTTGAAGCCACTGCATTGATCCAAATTAAACCTGTGCCCGAGCTGAACAATGCATACGCGGTGTCCATGGATTCAACCCATGATCCTCCAAGGCCACAAACGCGCCTTCGTGATCGTAATTGACGCTCATCATTGAGTCACCTACTAGATATGAGTACGAATCACCCGATTCGTCAAATGTGTACTGCTGATGATTTCCAATAAGGATGAAACAGCTTTACCGGGCTCTTTGACTTTTCGGCATAAATGAGCTTTACTTGCGGAATGAAACATTGATTGAAATAGTTTAGTCGACCAAAGGACGGCACGCGTATCCTCCTTGTCGTTGAATAAAATATATAGGCCTACAGGGATGCCGAAATAAGTCGAATGCATTGCAACGAAATCCACTTGTTCGAAAATTTCGGCGAAAAGTTTGCTGGTCAATTTGTCCGCATAGGCTACCAAGTAGACTTGGAAGTTAGCGTAACCTTCATACAGCGATGGGAAGTGAAGTTGCCGAAGGTCGTACATAAACATATGACAGGTATCCCAATAAGAAACAAACCATTCAATTCATATTTGAAGGTCAGGTGTGTCCAACAAATGCTCCAAGGTGGTCCTAGTTTGAAGCTTCTTAGCTGACCAACTTGCGCATGAAGCAGGGTCAAGTTAGCAGACGATAATATCATATGGAATCAACAATGGAAGAAAGTGTTTGTGATGATACAAGTACGATCCGGAAGGTTCAGATTGCTTGGTCTGCTAGTAGCACAAGATGTAAAAAGAACAGCCCTTCCCAAAATAACGCATCTTTGGTGGTTTGAAATTCTATTTCTTAGTAGCTGAACACCATATGGTTGAACCAGGTAGGAAAAACCACTTTCGGGGCACTAAATGATAGGTTCTTAGCGTCCTTATGTGAAGATGAAGTAGGGAAAATGATACTGGAAGTTGGCAACAGCTCGATTAGTGCTGGTTGATCCAAGGGGTCAACAAATCCCCCTCCGGGTACTTAGTTGTTGGACTGTCCTGTATCCGGAGGCAGATATGAATGCACTCAAAAACACACAGGGTATAGCAATACAGCCAGTACAGAGATGAAACAGGCCGTTTGGTGCCATGGATGGACTAAGGAATTGTGGAGATGTGGTGGCAGACTTTACGGATTAAACTTCGACATGACTTAGTGAAACCATAAAAAAGCCCCATCTTCTGGTGGCGGATAATGACGCATGTCGTACACCCTCAGATGTGCTGCTGTACGTAGTTCCTTTGCGCTACTCTTGAAGATTTTTCGATCCCTTGCAGTATTAGGGGTTAATTTTTTAGGAATTTGAGGAACACCACATCAACATTGATGACTAATTTTGAAAACATCTGCCTCCGGTAATGGGCATTGAAATTTTGAAGCTCTAAGTTGAGCGGGAGAAAAAATCCGGAGTTTCGCAAACTAATTCGATTGTCTTGTTTCGATTAGTTTTGGATAAGTGGAACTCAATCCATTTCGCTCTAAATAGCGAACGAAGTAGGATCAATTTAGCACACGGAACTGTACAGACCAGTACAGCCTTTGTGTTTATGTTTAAGGTCTATGGTTTGTTTCCTGTCCGGTTGTCACGGGATTGCGCTAGCATGAAGGGTTCACACTTTACGATGTTCACAATGCTTCCTTCTGACGAGCGGTAATGCTTTTGGAATTAATCTGTAACCTAACGTTAGTTGAAAGGAAAAGATTCCATGATCCAGTTGAGCTTTGGCCTTGTTCCGGTCCGGAACTTCAAGTAAGGGATACCTCAGTGTAAGAAACAGTTTGGGTGTTCTATAACTTTGGGTTATAAATGGGGCGAATCGTAAGACGGGATGACAAATATCATCACGTGATTGACTAATATGAAGCCAGAGGATGTTTTGCATCCACTGAGTCTTTTTTAATGAACACTTAGCCAGCCTTTGTCACTCGTTTCTACTGACCAATCGAGGTGGTTCGTCACAGTGGCTGACAAAGCGATAAGATTGTTAAAACACTAAACAAACTTCTTCTTATCAGTGTTTACTTATTCGTTATACTTGATGGGCGCACGCTTCGCTGTACGATAACAACGGAGTCCCTGAAAAGTCATTACCTCACAATAGACATTTGGATAAAACCAAACAGATTTGATAAATTGGGCCTCAGTAACTGACTTTTCAGCTAATAAGCTGAGGAATCTATTCGAGGTGGCGAACCCGACATAGACGTACATGATGTTCGCTGCTGCGAGTCAAATCCAGCTGTCTAGCTTCACTCATGAACCCATGGTACGTTAAGTTAACGAGATCGCCCATGAAACCACCTGAAGAACGCAAATCACAGAGACCGCATTTGACAAATGCGAAGACTAGTTATTGGAAAACTCTGGTCAACATGAAAAGCCTACAGAAATACCGAAGTAGTAGAAGGCATATACTGCAAACCCGAATAGCGTGCTACCACAATACTATTAAATGGTTATTCAGCATGCCTGAATTGTGTAAGCATACGTGAAAAGAACTCGTCGCTAACAGAAGGTAAACAGAACTCCTAAACGGAAGCAGAAACTTAAAGTCTATGCAACATACCAGTTATGGGAGCGAGATGCGATGGTGACAAGAAAAGAATGAGATATAGCTACAGTTTGCGAATCAAAAGGCATAATATGCTATACAGGCGCATGATGTACAGCAACCGGTTTGAATGTTTAACTGGAGTTTGATATCCAACCTCCTGCAAGACGCCCCACTACGGTTGTAATATGGACCGAAACCAATTTTAAACCACTTTATATAAACCTAAAACTTCTTTCAATTCACCAGAAAGTCCGGCCTTGAATGTAATTTACTGATACTGATATTGCTTTTTTGAAGACCAGAATATCAGACGGCTACCATTTATGACAGAAATCAATCGACAGCACATTGATCGGCACCAAATTATCGTTAAAAGTTCTGCGTTTAGTTCACAGTTCTGCAACAGCAAATTACCGTTGATATTATTATTATTAATATTAGATTTCTTGTACTCCGAACACCCACCACTCTGTGGCAACGAGAGATTTGATCTCCCCAGAAGGGCACAACTGCATACTAAATCACCAGAATAAGTGAGGTCGTAGCCAAAACAACCAAATGCTTGTGGCAAAAAGTCACCACACTCCCCGGGAGCATTCTTGTGTAGATTTTCGATGAAGATAAGGGAGAAAACGAACATGGGTCTCTGGGTCGAGGAATTCTATACATGGGGTAGATGGTCACGAAAACAACAGAAATAAACACGAGGTGAGGGATGGAAGAAAGTTCGCTCACTTCCAGTTGATCCGCGCACCAACAGGCTTGTCGATGTGGACCACATGTCCCGTCGTTTCTCCCACTAGCTAACAATTCATAGTCTTTCGAATATACTGATATACTGACGAAAGTTTGAAACACACTACTTTCTCCGGTCCAAGAACTGGCAGAGAACAAAACCCGTTTACGCCACCCGGAATTCCGGTGTTTTTCCTTTCGGTTTATATGTGCAATCCCTCCCATAGGTAACCGGATAACAGAGTATACAGAATGGATGGAAACAGTTAACTATAAAAAAAAACTTATTGAGCGGATGAAGAAAACGCATTCCGTGCACTAGCTGTGCATGCCTCTTATCAACATTATGAGCGCAACTGTGAAATTCCTCCTCAAGGTTTCGTAGTAAAATCTATCAGTTCGGGTTTTACACGCTCATTTGCATCCAACAAAACCAGTAAGGTACTCCAGCAGGTTCGGATCCGGACTCTTCACAAGTCGACCTCGAGGTGCCTCAGTGATTAAGGCGCGAATGTGGTCCGAACCCAACCCTGGCACCTCGACTACTGTTGTCTAGGCATGGCAGTATCTCATCCCTCATGCCTCCTTCGGGTGGCATGGCAGCTTGACAGCGAAATGTTTTTGAAGCTGAGGAATGTTACAGTATATTTTGTTATCTGGACACGTCAAGTAACTAGTCAGTAGTCTCAAGTGTAGATCATGTTTTGGTCACTTGCTGTGTATTGTAAATATCTGATACAAAAGTTCTAGCAAGAATTTAACCCAATAATTATGTTGCACTGATCTGGGATTTGTGTACAAAAGACCTGTGATGGAACCACCACTAAAGTTTCACGCCACTAAAGACTACCCTAGTCCGTTTGCCTGTTCCTATGTGGAGGCCAGTGAGCACTGGGATTTCTGTCAGTTCTCTGGTGGTCATAAGTTGTTAGCTCCTTAAGATCCTTTCGAACACCTGTTGTCATCTCTCCATAAGGCCTCCAAATCCGAAATCACACCGTTGGTTGACGTTGTCCGACTTGTTAAGCAATTCTTTTAATCCCGAGGCGCACCTAAATGAATACCAAGATCCACGGACAGAATTCTCCTTAGCATGTGTCACAAAAATGGGTCTGTTCAAGTTAGGGCTGCGTATGGCTAATTGGCGAACAGTACTCACGTGTTACCTCTATTTCTGAGTGGAGTATGCGAAAAGAGTGGCGTTCAAGTCTGGAGTCAAAACGGATTGGTCTGTGAGTCCAAGGTGAAACATACCATGGATTTAAGGCGGAATTAGCCGAGTTTCTCGCTCCCGGTCTAGGACCTCGGGAAGCCTAAGCTATGAAGTGGCGGCATCGGAGGTGGCCAACTCCGGCTGGGATGTTCCTCCGTGAACGAGCTACCAACTCATGTAAGTGAGAAACGAACTACGAGACAAAATACTCACCCTTCCCCATAGGTTCAATGAAGCTCACGGGCAGACTGAACCACCGAGAGGGAACAGCAAACTCAAATGAACCGACCACGGGGCGATGATCTGACGATTTGTACTCTGGTAGACTGGTATACTCGAGCAATTTGATTTCTGGTTGCAATTCTCCAATGGATTCACGACTGTTTGATGGGAAATGCTGTTCCACGTTGGACGGCGAGCCCCGTACAGCTGAGCGACGAGGAATGTTCAAGGAGTTCAAGTCGCGAAGTAGGGTGGCATAATGCTCTGTAGCGAAATCTCGATGTGCCATGTACAAAATGCGATCGGTCCAAGCGGGAATGCGTTGTTTCGAGCTGATAATTGATAAGTGGGGTGGACCATCTTATTGTAAATGAACTGATGGCTCTTCCTGCTAAAACGCACCACTTAACTGAACAATGAAGAAACTGCGAAAAGCGCAGCACTCAACGGGTTGGACACGTTTCATTTGGAACAAAACCAATCTACCAGGTTGTCGAACCAGCAATTACTCATAAACGCATGTTGCTCCCGGGTGCAGGAGGTTGTGAAAACATTTATGTACCTAAGTACTTCCCACAGTTCGGTGAAGAAACTGTCTTTTTGACCAGAGTCCGAATAAACACATTCATACGAAAAATGACCTTGTCATATCAATAATGGGAAGATTTGTCAGAGCTCTTCACAGGAAAGGGTCAGCTCATGAAAGGTATCGTTTTATATCCTCTCTATTGAAAACGAGTGTCTGTATTTCACCGTCCCAGAAACAAAATAATTTCGCAGACGAGATACGCGATGAAAATGAGAACAAAATGAGAATGGATTCCATTCTAGCCCATAAAACTCACTCCAAATAACTACATGTTCGAACATTCAGTCGGATGGACTGACAAATGGAACTGGGGACTTTGTTTGAGGATGGGCAAATTTCCTCTAGAATGACGACCCGGAACAGCAGAAAACTGGCAAAACACTTGTACACAACCAGAAAGAAAACTGGTTAAGGAACTATAAGGCAGAAGTGGACAGTCCTGGAAGGGTAATCTACTGCGGGTTTCATCCTGGCCACGACTCACTAGAAGAATATGTCAGGACTGGATCGCATGTAATTCACGCCTTCAGTTCACACGCATAACTTCGAGCCCAGAGTTTGGTTAGTATCTTTCCCTACGCCATAAACAATTATTTGATTATTCACTAATAGTCAGATTCCTGTTGGATTTCAACCAGGTGAATTCCTTTTTTTTAAATGTTTTCTAAATCGGATCGCACACTCCGCTGTTTCTCGTAATCTGAGTCATTCTGTGCAGCCGGCTGACGCCATTTTCAGCTTCCAATGCATCCAAACATCACTACTGCAGACAAGGTTTTTCGTGTGCGGTGCGCAAACACATTCAGGATAGACGGCGCTGAAGAACAAGACATAAAAACTAATCTGACGACAATTCGAGAAGGAAACGTGCCTTGTTTAGGTAAAATGGCAAGTCATGGGATGTAAATAGACTGGTGTACAATGGAAACATCTGTAGTGATGAAGAATATGATGTTCAGTATGCAGAACAATATTTTCGGACAACGCAGGAAGTGATCGTCGTAGGACCAAGTTCCTTTACAAATCGAGCACTTGCCTTGGTCTATTTTCTGTTTTGGTGACTAATTGTCAGAGGGAAGGATAAACACAGTCGTCCTTTTCTTTCCTCCTGTCTGCATCATGCAGATGGGGCGATCTCTTTCAAAGTGACATCTTTACAACGCTCGTTTTGACTCGCACTTCATACCCGAGATGTTGGAAAAACAGTTCCTTAGGCCTGATGTCACAAATGTTTAATATTCATCAGTGAAATTGAAGAGAAAACGTAAGTAGAGGCAGGTTTGGCTGTTTCAGCCGATCGACCGGGGGAGAAGTTAGGACCTCATCAGTTTGTTCGAACTGTTCAGCATTTATTAGTTGATGTTGAGGTTGTTTTAGCAGAATGATAAAACTAAAGCTAAAAACAACTCTAACTAGGCCTTGAAAGTTGATGAACTGCTAAAGTCGTCCAATATATGTTATTCCAAAGAAACCAGATAAACGGAGAATTACATTTAGAAGAATCATCTAAAATAACACTGCGAATACACTTATTATGTCGCTTTACTCGGACAGTAGTTGTATGGAACTCGAGCCTGAACAAGACTTTCCAGGATTACGTGGCTTTTGATATCGGTATAAGTTTCATGCGGTTCAGTCACACCTCAACGTACTGCAGGCATTCACAAACATTCTCACCCTGGAAGGATAGACCACATCACACAGGAAAGTATCTCAATTGATTTTTATCAGACGGAATTTTCAAGCAACTCGGCCAGTTTTCCTAAAATTTCCGTCATTTTCTGAACTGTAGATGAACATAAGAATAATTGTTTAAATAGTAAAATATGCAGAAAACCAGCTTTTTTATCCATAGTATGCTAGTTGGAGCTCAGTAGCCACGCAGACAACCAACCTTGTGCACCAAACTCGGCGAGTGGTCGATAGCAATTAGTCAAATCGACAACGGGCAAGGACGTTGTCTACCACTGTATTTTACGCAGCAGCGATTTACGTTATTGCTCTGTTATTTTGTTTGGGGAATACAGTTGCAAGCACAATAAATATTCTGGTGTTAATAGGGTCGTAAACTTCCTGCCGTTAAAAAGTAAGTAGTTACTTATCGGAAGTAGCATTTTATGATCCTGCATTGAATCTTGGATATGGTGAATCTAGAAGAAATTAGATCAAGTGCATATTCGTGTGAAGGCCAGCCGGAGATATAAACGATAGGTAGACTATCAACTCAAACCCTATGCGTTTCATTACAGGGGAATGATCAGCATCGCGGTACCTTGTTGATGTCAGTAACCGGGTCTACCTAGCTCGAGTTCTAATCGGATTACGGTGGCTGGCGAGTTGTTGTGGTTGTTGTTCCTGAGCACTGTATGGGGTTAACAAGAAGCTGAATGTAACTGGGTGCGCGGGATAAGAGAGGAATACGACCTACTAAATGCAGCATGTGCACAAGTGTGACCACAAGTCCGATTACAATTGCGGGTTAACTTCAGTGTGTCAAGTCCGAATAGGGGACGAAACACGTTCCATCGTGTAATAGTCATCCAGTTTCTACCAGGCTACCACTAAGTAGGCTAATCAAGTGACAGTCAAACGACACACACTGCCAGAGGACTGTCTGCCTCGCAGAGCTCTTTTCGCCGGATCTGTGGACGCGACCGAGAGGTGGGCAGTCTATGACCTGGCAATAAACTATGAAAACACTAGCCAATAAACTCAGTCGGGTTGCCTAATGCCGCATCCCTGGATGAGGACTCCGGGACTCAACTCATCAATGCTTAATGACGCTAGTAGACATCGCCCAATCAAGCAGTCATGGCGATCGTGCATCAAAGCTATCGCTTTCAATACGTAGCTGCCCAGTTTCTGGAACTAACTAACCATTCCATCGCTTGGCTGTATCACCCACGCTCCCCCATTTTCCAGTGACAAAAACTGTAGCAGCTGTATCACTGATAAAGTGAACTGAACGTTACACACGAATTTGGCGAATAAATGGAGTATTCACTTTATACGAAGTGACGAGTTTCAGCACAACTTTGGCAAAAATTGCTGAAAGCAACTGTGGAAGACTGAATTTTGTTGACCGAGTGCAAACAGAATTGACGTCAGTTCCCAGAAATAATAATAGGGAAAATTGTAGTGAAAATACGGACACTTCCGCGGCACCGATGACCAGTATACACCAGATGCGGAGGAGCTTGAATCATAACTAACGACGGCTCATCGCCAGTTGTATCGTGCTATTAACGAGTATTGATAACCGACTGTTGGACAAAAGTCTGGAAAGTACTCCCGTCAAGGTAAAAACAAGTGGGTCAATATGGCAACCTCCTCAAGAGAAAGCTCCACGAGGGGGAATGACTTGGCCTCACCTGTGGATCGCACACGAAGCTGCGGATGGTGAAGGCTGCTGTGGACTCTCTCAAAGAGTGGCACCTCCTCGTGGGCTTCCCTCAGGGGGAACTGGTATGCAGATAAACTACCAGCGGAAGAGCTTCAAAAGTAAACTTTGGACTAAAAAACCTCAGTGCATTTGCTTCAGACTACTTGTCGATCGCTTTACTTTTGTCCTAAGACTACGTAAGGTGCCCTTAAAAATATACTGTCCGTCAGTTGGTGTTTTTACAGTTTCGAATGAACAACTTGAAAAGAAATGTGAAATTCACCCAAATTCCTTAATCGGCCGAAGTTCCGTAGCAGTGATTCACTACGTAAATGCGACCACACGCGTAAGTCAACGAAAACACGAAAAAGTGGACATGTTTTTACAAGAACGGTGAGTTTACAAGATGAAAACTCACTTGAGACAGGCGGCAAACTTGGACTGGAACCGATGTAACACTTATCTTACCAGAACTTTAAAGACGCACGACTTTTTTCCAAAACAATGACTTGTAGTAGACATTTCATTCTGTAGTTGAAATCAACCCATGCCGAAGAGCCAAAAAGCAATGCACAGCTGTTTCATCCTTATTGGTTATCATCAGTGGAACGAAATTACCACTGAACAATTCCCGAATCCCCTCATACTGTCAAAAAATACAGGCAGCTCATAAGGGAGAATAAGATTCACCGATGAGTAAACCTTACATTTGAGAAGTCTGGCACTCGATGAGCTAGTCAACGAATGACCATGTGATGTGCATTACATGATTAAAGGATGTGTGGAGATATATACTAAGTGCGAAAAATCACATTGCTGATCAGCCGCTTGTGGCCGAACGGTTTAGTCTCCAACTACTAGCCAGGGTGTCGAATCGCCTTGGGGTTTCGTGATGATTCCCAGTAGGAATGAAACAGCTGTACAGTGCTTCCCGATTTTTTGGAATGGATTAACTTCACTTCGTTGAAAATATCCTCCTCCAACAACCACTTTTAACCACGCTGTCAGATGTCACAACAACATGCCAGGTATAGAGGCTAAGAGGAGCTAGGGCTTACACTATCCCTGGAGATGGATAAAACTACATAGACTACCGTAAATGATGGCTATGACGTTTCTAAATCCTGTTTTGTAATGTTATATGTCACAATCCGTATCATACACGTTGGTCGTATGAAGCGTTGGTCCATGCTTTCCTGCAAGATACTGGAAATACCATCTACAGGATTCCCCGTAAACAATAGACAGCATAGTAATCCCACAGATGCGGGACTTGGATTCAAGTCTGTAAGGAATGGAAGCGCTTCAGAATTTTTTTTAGTTAAGGTCTCAGCAAAGGGGGCCGTAAAGACTAACGCGAAGCAACTGAAAAAGCAGGCTACCCATGCCGGCTGTGCGAATGAAGAGTATATCCAAAACCAAGTCTGGGGCGACTCAGTAAAACATATCACAAACCGAGTAATCGTTGACTGAATAGGGCAATCTTGAGTACCATTTCATAGTGGTCTGCCAGAGGGGTGTGGAAACGACCGCTGAAGCTCGCCTTCTGGATTAAAGCCCCCACAAAACTCATCATAGCTGGGAAGATGCTCTGGTTTATTGTTGTTGATTTCTCACCAGACTGCCTGACTTGGTTTGGAAGTTTCGACTCTTCAGTATGCATGTAGAAAGTTGGTGATGGGTTCTTTCCTTTCCAGGTTTCGGTCTTCTTTTCACACTTACTACACTTACTTTTCACAACTTACTACGGCCGTACGTGGCTGTCAGTGCTCATAAGGATGCCACCCAATTTCCTGTTCCTGTTCTTCCTTTAAAAGTAGGACACTACTTGGATGCTGTTGCCACTAACCAAAAGTAGTCCCTGCTGAGAGGGAACTCAGTTTTCAAATAGGTTCTTCCTGTCGTTCTTCCCAGAAGGGATCAACTTCGGATTGTAAGGCAGTGGGGAATTCAGCCCAATATTGATGTTATTGTTGGTGGCGACGATGTCCAAATTTGAGTGTGCTTACTGTTGTGGTAAGCGGCTAAACATAAACAACGAACGATTAGTGGGAGATTACCAAACTCGTAGAAACCATATGCAGACCCGTCTTCTGAACTGGTTTCTGACCAAATCTAATCACTCACGATTCGACCGCTTACGATTATCTCCAATAGAATATCAATAAAAAAGTTAGCCCTGTTATGGTATAATTCTTTCAAATCGGTACATAAATCGACGGTGACTACTATGCGGGCAGTATTGATAAGGGCTTAACAGTATAGAGCGGAGTCCCGCGTAAAAATAAATTGAAAAATTCGACGCGCTCAAATATTTCGAAAAATATATGGCTCAAGAGATGAGTAAAGGTAAAAGGAGCTACATAGACTCTATCAAGCTACCTATCGGGATCGCATCGACTCCTAGCGACTGAATTACGAGAAAATTAGTATTTTGAACAGTGCAACGAGAACACAGTTGCGGGATGAACCTATTTCGTACGTTCACATCCGCCGCAAAAAGTATGAAACAGGGGAAAATAGGGGAAATAGCAAACTACAGCCACAAGAAAGTTCTTAAGTGGGTCTCACATAACATGGTCTGGTCAATTCAGTCTTTACTGAGGCTGGATACCTGGTGCGATGGGATGAATCGATATATTGGCCCAAAATTTACTGACACTGGTCAAACTGCCTCCCAAACAAATAGAACTTGAGGACATCTGATAGAGGTCACCATTTCGGTCTATACTGACGAAGGAACGGCAGTCGGCTAAACACAGGCCAAGTGAAACGAGCAGACTAAAGCATCCTGCCGTAAGGATAGCTGCTAAGATTATGTGGAAGTCCCATTTCTACCCGCACTAATGCCTTCTCTGAGTAGTGTGCCAAAGGTAAGAAGTAGGTAGCCAGACGCCACCTTGCTTCGGACCGATGTACACATCTGAATCAGACTAAGCGCTTGGACTAGCACTTAAACTGATGCACTACTAGGCATAAGTATTCTCACTCACTGATGATCCCATTAAGATGAGATGGGAAAGCCCAATAAATCCAAACCATAATCCGGAACAATTCCAGATTAAACAAACTGGTTACTCTTGATGTGTTAGTGTATAACTATAGATTGCGAAAAAGTATGGGTTGTAAACCGGATGTGCATGAACACTACGATTTAAATGATAGAAAACATCAGGTCCTGTCAAATTCAGACGACATAAGGGTCATGCACACAGAAGGATCAGACAGAACCAAGGCGGCATGTCTGTTTATATGAATCGTTGTCAGCCATCCACTACATATAAGCCATCTGATGCATTTCTTATGCATCGTGTAATTAGACCTCATAATAACCACACTGTGATTTAGCATGGGTAAAACAGAACATAACTACGGAGAGCCGGAAGCAAGCTAGGAAGTTGAGTGGCCTATCACAGTACTTGTAAAGTAATCATCTGACTGAGATCGGTTAGAAATATTACCTGAGAAGCAGAAGTATGTTTCCTTGCTGGATACTCATTGCCAAAAAAAAACGACAAGAAACTAAGATATAACGGCAAATAACAGCGGAAAGGGCTATAAGGTTCTGTTCTTTAACGTGATACCTAATAAACACGCCGCACACGGAAAACAATTTGCACAAGTGCACAGTTCAGGTCAAAACACACTGCAGCTCCATTCCTAACGTGCCAGATTGTCAACCGTGCAAATAGTTGAATCTGTTCGTGCATTCTCGAACACACTCTGCTAATTATATTCATGCACTTGTTTAAAATTAGCATGTACTGACGAATCAGGTCATGTTCCAGTTATGATCATTTAGCATGTATTTTGCTGGTCTTCTGTTGTGAAAAGGAACCAAGTGTGTATCCTTCGGATAACACCGGACACATGCATAAGTTCATAAACCCAAGCATCTGCATGAACACGCTATTATAGACATCGATACCACGAAGTTTTCCTCACGAAAACACGACATTCAAATTGTGTGGGGGGATGCCCGTTACAAATTCCACTACAGAGAACTCCATTACAGTGAATTTTCAAGAGGTTTTCAAAAAACATTGCTCCAAATGGAAGGAACAAGCATTGATTTGCCTGCGCAACTGGTATACTGGTGGCCAAATACATGACCTCATAAACAATGAGTGTTTTCTGCAGGCACTAGCTAGAAGCACCACGGCGTACAATTCATGTGGCAGGATCAAACAATCGACGTTCACTTGAGTAATCGTCCATTGAAATCCTCAAGTTATTGATCGACGCTGCAACTTAACAATACGATGTGACTACGTCCCACTATGAAGAACATGAGAAAGCTAATTTTGTCAAGCGCGATTTCAGCTATCAAACGGTTGAGATTTTTCATTTGAAAACTGTAAGGACAGAGCAGATACAAACGAAAATCATAGATGCTTTCTGCAGTATCACACAAATTCGTTACTTCTCAGCAGTGGATTCTCATGTATGAAACGTTTCACTCAAATTATTTCGAGTAGACCTCTTGCGCCCCCTCCCCCCCCCCGACGGTGAATGACTCCACAAAGGGGGAACATGTATGAACATTACAAGTGCTCCAAACCTATCCCCGTTGTGACCAACCATGCACTACAAACAAACTCCCCCCTAGTTCACTGCAACACGGTTCTGCTGTTATCACAAACAGGAAAGTATGAAGCGTTCAGGTGTATTACGGCATGGAGTGAAGCGTCTTTGACTAACGGGAGCAACGCTGTGATTGATCTGGTTATGAGTCCCAGAGGGAGTCTTATTTTTTGTCAGAAAGCAAAGATGGTTCAGATTTACAAGCACAGTGGCATATGGTCAATCACTTATTACTTGAAGGTGTTGTTACAAGACAGGAGAACAATGCACACACTCAAAGTACGACCAAGAATGGGATCGTCGAAATCACTTCTGGTCGTTAGGATGAAGGCGAGCAAGACCAAAGCTACAAAGATGTCAGGCTTTTCATCAGTAGTCCGAGAAACTACAAAACACGCAACGCGGGCCAAAGCAGCGACTCAGTGCATAAGGGTCCAAAAATGTCGAGTGAAGCCTTAGCTCAATATTTCGGTAAATTTAGCTGCGCAAAAGAGAGGGCAACTAAAAGAACCTACCTGTATGACAAAACAACATTAGGTAGCCTGTAATAAGGTTACCCTCGACCCACCGTCTCGGGTTAAAGATAGTAGTGTCCCAGTGATGGCACTTACCGTTACGTCGGTGAGTGGGAACCCGCTGTTTATATCTTACAATGTGTTCTCATGTAAAGGAAGCAAACAGGCCATCCAAAATTCGCATATTAAAAAAAACACGCATTTGAGGGCAGCGAATGTGCCTCGTCTCCAATTACAATGGTATGTCGTATGTGTATCTTGTCTTACTTTTTAACTTGCAAGCATCTTTCGAAGAAGGCGAGGATCAGAAAAAATATATCGTGGAAAAATTATGCTTCTTAGGATGTCATTTGCGCCGACTAGCTGGCGACTTTGTCAGGTTCTTTATCCGCACGCGCTGTCGACTGTCGTGGAAGGATTGGCAATAATCAAGCTGTGGGTTCCAGATACCTATGAATGTCAGCTATCACCGGAGCAATCCAACCGCTGGAAAAGGCACTCGCATCTCCTGCCTGTCTTCGGTGGAGAACCACACTTGTTTTACAACTGTGCGCACCTGCTGTTGCACGTCACAGCCCCACAGACACCCATGTCAACCGACAGCAAACAAGGGGCGGTAAATTTCTACAAAGGGTACATCCAAAAAAGGTATTTGGTACGGTAGGAAATGAGCTAGACCAATAACCTGCCTGTTGGATCGTACCAAACCTGCAAAAACTAAATGCGTTTCCGGAGATACTACTGTGAAATCGCTCCTCGCAATATCTCAATTGGAAAAACTTCAAATTAGTGAAGAGCATTTTTAGAATAGACTTCTATCAGGTTCCAGATTCCACGAAAAATCAACAACATGAGTGGAAAACATCAGTGAGTTTTCAACAATGACTAAAAAGTGATTGCAATCAGCATTTATTGAAATCGATCAGTTTAAACACCGATGTCTCCCAACTGCCTCTAAGTGTTCAACACCCGACAATCTCGTTCGTTCTCAATGAGCGTTCAATGTCTCAGGCTGAGATTCGATTGTTAAGTTGAAATGCGGGTGAAATCAGGTCAACGAAATTCCACCAAATTCCATCTAGTTCAGGGGACGAGCACTAAACCTTTACGTACATTGAACCTACGTTCCAATCATGGCTGATTGACAACATAGCCACTTCTAATCAATAAATCTGTGACTTCATTATAATGGTTAGGTGAGCAAACGTGTTCAGATTGCTTGAGGTCTTAGTTGATCAGATTTTTCTGTCACGAATCCCGTTCAGTCTGCATGGTGAGGGAAAAAACAAATGTGAAGGGCAACGATGGCAAGATGACAAAACCGTATCAGTCAGCGAACAGGAGGGAAGAAATATTGAGAAAATACTGGTAAATCGAGTGCGTTTACTGGTGGCCGATCAGGTGGTTTTCGCCAAGCTGGACAAATAAATCAGCAGCGATCTGATCAACCAATAGGGGCCATAAGTCAGTTCATACCACAATGTCAGCCACAGTTTCCAGATTCGGGCGGAACTAAACTCACATATCCCAGTATCTCGGACCGCAGAAGCATGGTTACATTTTCACATCATGATTTGACAATGGTGTACTTTCGCCTAATAGAGGTACAACGAGCGTGTTTATGTAACCAATCAACCGTCATACAAAACATCCGACTGAGTGACTGTGACTGATGTAGCTTGATTAACCCATCATCTGGTAAGAAGTTCATTCGGCCCCACTTGCTGATTGCTGACTCCTACCAAAAGCATGCGGTCATTTGAGGGTGCTTATAATCGGAAGGCATCTAGTATTCTCCCGTCTTTCATTCATCCGGGTAACGAAGCACATCCACAAATTGTGCCCAGTTGCACTGCACAGTTGTAGACCCCATTCTCATCCGATGTCCTCTTACCGTATGACCATCATGATGTCAATCGACGGAAAGGTGAATAATAATTGTAGGATCGAATTCTCAAACAACCTGTCGAATGACCATGTTTAGAATAACCAACCCACCACACGTCTCAATCCGAAACTTACTACAGGTAACAACGGTCGGTCAGGTTTCAGTGTCGCTTCTAACTGTTGCACAAACAGATATATTAGCGACCTTTCCAAAAGTTGTTCCTACATCAAAAACCAACCAACACACCATACACAGTAAAGTAAACAAAGGTGAATGAGCAGGTCCATGTTTGGATCAAAGTCAGCTGAGTGTTTCTGAGCGGCTCTGATTTCCTGGAAAAGCTTGGAAACCATGCAACTTGTCAGCTTCGTGGTAACAGGAGCTTATCCCTGTGGTTGGAAACGGATATCGACCGCTTTTGATAGATAATCGTTTAGCGGGAACTCGCAAGATCGTGCGAGTTTACCAATTTTCTTTCCCAACTACGTGGAATTGCCGACGACAAGGTGGTGTTCTAAACATGGGTAATCGAATTTATATGAATTATTGAAATTCATGTGGCCTGCTAACAAAGTCGGATTCTTATGGGAAATCTATGGAAGCAGCTTGATAAGAATGGAAAAACTGACTTGGATCGATTCCTTGAATTGGGAGAAACTCGTGTTAGACAACCTGAACTGGCTATCCAACGGCAGTGAAATGAATGCAGCGATAGTTCAGGATACAACTAGAGTGGTTAGGTTCAAATTAACTGGGTCATTAGTGAAACTGATCAACACTGAATTTACACGTCAAACTGGCAACAATTAAGAGCCCAGCCACTCAGTTATGGAAGGCCTACAAATCCGACAGATGCGGGAAAATGAGCATTAGTAGACAGTATTAGGAGAGTAATGAATGGATAGAAACCGGAAAATTAAAAAAAGTTCAGATACCGCCTTCCATTTCTTGCCAACTGGCCAGGAAGAGCAGGAAAGTGTGGATTGGCGGAAAGAGCGAATAGCGTCAGAATAACACACGGAGTCTGCTGACTTTTCTTAATTTCTTCATTATCTTAACTCGAATGGTGGCCTCACGGTCCTCCTCGGAGTACTGATGGCAACCTAGCTGATCAGTTTTGCGATGGCCACGAAAGGTCAGATGTGGTTGGTAATTGGTAGACTACATCTACATAAACGTAGGTGGTGTTGGAATATATTGGATCTCCCTTAGAGACAGAACTTCTCTCAGTAACGCAAACGATACATCAAACTTACCAACGTTGAAGGTTTCACTACTAAAAGTTGCTGATTACTTGTGGTTTGCACACTTCGACTCTAACCATTTTTGGTGAAGAGTTCCATACTGAGCAATGGGGAATCATCATTGAAATTCTGTCAATAGAATGGTAATTTGAAGATAATTTTTTGGGTATCTATGCAAACAATTTTACTGAGGGGCTGGAAGTAATACCGAGCTTCAGTTTATGCATGTGATCCTCGGGTGCCAAAAATTACAGCTGTAAGCGGCAACACTAGGCGTACCGGAGGATCCAATCGCGTGCCTAAACCGCAGTGAGCTTTCTAGTTAGACAGTTGTATTTAGTTGTGGTTGCCTGATTTTCAGGCATAAAACTTCGAAAAGCATATATTCGAGGTACACAAAGATCGTCTCACTCCTTACCTGCTATCATACTGGTCAGTCCCCTTATCAAACTTGAACGTTGGGGGAAAGTCAATATCGCCCTCGAGAAAATCGATGAAAATCAACTTCTTCCTTCTACTTCTCGATAGCTATCCGAGAAGAAACAGAGTGAGCACGAGTGAGGTTGTGTGGAATACCTGGTCATGAGAGATTAGTTTGGAGAAGCGTTTCTGGTCAATGAGCTTTTCTACAGTAGGTTTATCCAGACCGTCTAACCGGAAGTTCAGGTCTCCCATCCAGAACACATAACTAGAAAGAACATGATTCGCATTCAGAAAACCAACTCGTGATCAAGTATCGTGTGCACATCATCATCACGAAAACTTTGAAGTTTTATTATATCCCAAAAGTCCTGTAAGTGAACCATGCATCATGTACGGCTGACACTTGCTTACATTCAAACGATCTTGAGTGCGTTCAGCGTGTGCGGCAAAATGGCAGGAAAGGAAGATGACATTGACTCCGCAAATCTCGAATCTCACGCTAACACCGCCCTTATTACCCTAGATGAGAAATTAGACAAGGGTCGATCATGCAACCTGTGTCTTACCATCACGCCGGCATATCCCACTGGAGTTACTTCGGATTCAATATTGGTGATCGCCGACAACAAGTTACGGCGAATAAACACGAACATCCAAATAGCCCAGCAATTTCGCGACTTCATCTGATTGTGAAATGGGGGGTGATTGAAGAAATGTTAGATTTGAGACTAACCAGCACATAACCTGCAGGGTGTGCATGTTTTATGAGAGCTTTACGCCAATCGCTCGGATCGATTACCTCTTGTAGTCTGACCAACGTTCTATAGTTGACGAAATAACTTACCCAACAGCCAGTATATCAGGTGGATTAACGTCGTTAAGACCCAACAGAGTGTTCAAATTGTCCTCTGGAGGGCCGTCATCACCGACGTTCCATGTACAGCAACGCACGCTAAAGATTAGGCAAAATTGCCATTAACACTCACTTGAGCAATGGCATTTCAGCGTGCCTGAGGACGGGCAGTAAATAGCATCCTGAAAAATAAAAAGTGGAATCTAGGGTGCGCAAAACCGCAACGAATGATGACTAATGCCCTGCTGAAAGAAACAGTGTACCAGCAACCTGGGCTGCGCTGAATGACCCTATAGAGAAATGAACAACCTGTGAGCTTCATCTTATAAAGAGGCTAGTTAAAAATCGGGAGTGGGAACTCGTGAACAGCAATCAAGTATACACACACCACAGTGTCACGTTGGGGCGAGAGGACATCAATTGAACGTGTTCCTTGTGGATTTAACGGACTCAATGTAGTTCCGACTGCAGCAGAACAGTGAAATCAAGAAGACCCATGAAAGATCCATAAGTTATAACATCCTCAGCTTGCATTGGTCATGCTTCTGACTCACATGGCAATATGGAGCGCACCGCAGCATTATGGACTCGACCCTTGACAGATAAGCTGGTGTGAGGCCTGTGCCACAAGTGATGCATGTTAACAAAAGCAGCTCTAGTCTTCCAAGTCTAGATGGAGGTATCATCCTTAGCTAGGCCACTTGGACTGATGCAGCTACCCAGGTAAACAAGTTTGTCTAATACCTCAACCGGCTCGTCCGCAAACATGATATGCGGGTTCGACCCCACCCGGTCTTGGAGCAGCACTCCACACTTTGCAGGTGTGAAGCGCACGCCAAAACGTGAAGTAGAATTATTTAGACTATTTGATAGTTTGAACTAAATACAGCGTCAGATCCAAGAAGAGCTATATCGTCCACGTACTCGGTATGTGTGGGCGAATGCCCTGAGGACATTTCCACAAGCATTAGAGGCTGGGAGTGTTCCACAGTCGTACCAAGCCTTGCCTGACACCGCTTCATGTAGTGAACTCAGACGAGAGCTTCCCAAAGGCATTCACGCGCCCACGGAAGTTGATCTGAAGCGCTTCAGGGAGGACCGAGAATTTATCGGGGACATCTTTGCTTCATAGACACTGACACAGTGCCTGGCGGTCCAGAATGGCAAGTCGAAGAAGGCCAACAATGTTGGTTGCTGGAAGTAGTGACTCTGCTCCAGAACTTGTCGGGGCCGAAAATGTGACCGATACATCCACCTGAATGACGGAACCTAAGCAGGACGGATCTGCCACACGCTGTGTTCAGTTAACCTTCAAAGGATGAGACCAGTGAGCATCGTCGATGTCACAGCTTCCAGGCTAATATCACGGTGGTTTCAATAATATTTTCGCATACCCCTTTTGAAGACAGAAATAACTGTTGATATGCCCTATTCTGCAGGCATCTGTTCGCACCATATGAAATCAAAAAGGTTGGTTAGAAGAGTGACCAAGGATCACCTGCCTACTTTCAAGAAGTGTGGATACAAACCGTCCGGTCCTGGTACTTTCTCACGTTTGAGCAGACATATATATATATATATATATATATATATATATATTCTGCTGACGGGCGATCAGTGTTTATATTTCATTCGCCCGCATGCAACGTCTCAAGGGGCTCCGTCCATCTTTCCAGTCGGCACTTATGAGATTGAATTAATGAGTGACCCCTTTAATAGTCGTTTCGCTGACTGCTGACTCTTTCAGCCGGTCGATCGTATTAGGTTTTATAGAACACGGCTGCCCCGGTGACAGAAGCCTTCTCTATCTCTTGAGCTTTCGATATCCACCAAAGCTCTCGGTCTTCCTTTAGACTCTTTACTACTTGGCGTTTGGATGAGCTGAGTGCACCGTCGTACTCGTTGCCTGTTGGTATGGATACCCTGGTATCAAGCAAGACCGGCAATCTTGACTATATCGACTGGTCATTTGATCGTATCGGACAGCACTGAACGTCGCTCCTTTCACACCGCCATGCTTCATTCACGCACTCGCTACCAGTACAGTGTTGGCTTACTGTGGAGAGTGGTTTAGCTAGTCCAGATCGATACTGCTGAAACATGGTAGTTCACCGAAGGTGGTGGATTGGCATGCTTCGTGCTGACTTGCGAGGGCCTGAAGGCCAGCGAATTGCCATTCGTACTCGCATTGGGGCCTGGTTGAAATCAAGTTGTGCAACAGAAGCAGCGCCACTCTTGAATGGTGGTTCTTCACCAGTGGCCGATAGCCACGTAAGCCAATCCACTGATGATGTGCACGTTTGTGTTAAAAATCTGGGCTGGCCAGAAACAGTTTATGGTCAGTGCATGGCTGGGATAGTCGACGAGCACCGGCTCTGAACCAACCGCCCAGATGTGATTTCGAGGTGCTCAGACGACCGACTTTGGCATTCATATCGGCTGAAAGGATCACAATACCAGTGCTTCTCGCTTGATGAATGTGTTCGGATAAAATGCGGTAGAAAGTGTTCCTCCCAACGTCAGAGTCCGCTGGGGCATGTGCTGACACTAAAAACAGGCATCGGTTTTTATGTCCAGTGCTACTGAGCTTGACTAAGCCGGATAATCGAACAGCTCAAAGACGACTGTTCACTGGAATCCAAGCCATAAAAGAGCGTTTAGCTCTGGGTCTGCGTTCAAACCTACACCATATATCCCATGACTCACTGCTTCTGGATCACCAGACGCACGAAGGGTAAAATGTGAAAGAGCTGAGTTCGTCCTTGGTACTTTGAGATGCATGACCACGTTTGCGTCTTGTATGAGTGTTTCAGAGACACAGCTAACATCAACTTTAAATGAGTATAAGGTCTGGGTAGGTATTGCCTGTTTGCTAATTTGACATGGAGTGCGGATGTTGAAAGGTTTTTGTAGAAGGAATCTCGTGGATCTATCAGTAAAATTCTGTTTATTGTTAACAAGGCACGCCGGTTAGATAACTGACAATCAGATGATGCAGGGACCCTTACTTGCAGGGTGAGAAGGGCTTAGGGAGGCACACAGATGGACGAAGATCTGTTGGAGCAAATGATACCTCCCACCGTTGGGTGATTACTGTACGGGCTTTGGGGCCAACCTCTTCCGACCCGTTCATCCTCAGAGGAAGGCAGCATCGCTGCTTCCATAAATATGAACATGCTAGCCACCTGAGGGGAGACACTTTATGCTTCGCGCTCCCGTCGCCTTGTAATACGATTACTGATTGTGCTGGGTTAAGCTGTTTTTAGTCTGAATGCTCCCCTTTGGCATTCCTGGCATGGTGGCACTTTGTTGAACGAAATCCTAGCCAGTGTAGCCCGCGAGGTCATTGCAACACTGAAGTCCGACCGTCGTGTCAAATTCTTTACTTTCTTTACTTTATACGCCCGGACCCGTGTTTTTACACCAAACCCCGTCAAATAATACTGGACTGTCATCTCATACAGGGCGTTCAAAAAGCCGACAAACTCAAGCGGGATAAAAGAAGTTTAGTGGACCCAAGCTAAAATGGCGGTGGATGAATTGAATTTCCGTCATTTTTGGAGATAGTTTCACTAACACTCACCTTCCTCGGACCGGTTGATTGGATAATCTGGAACAAGGCACGACTGATCGCTGTTGCAAAAGCTCACTCCATTTCTCGGGCTCTTGTGATCCATGAACGCAGTCTTTCAAACCTTAGGTTCTTCAGAATCCGGCGTTTGGCGGATCTCCGCACGCCATCACAGTCGTCTGTTGCTGTTAGTTCCCCTGGCTCCAATCGAAGCTGCTAATCGTGAAGAGACTGGGGTACGAGACGGACCTCAGGCAGACGGTTTCAAAAGCTGCCAGCGCAGCTCCGTTCATTCAATAGTCATCCAAATTAACATTATGCCTCTCAAATCCTGACAGCTTCTCAGTCAACTCAACACGATGTTGTTGAGCTACAGAGACGCATTTCATGTGGTAAACTGAATGATACTGCATCGATCGACGTGTTACAGAAGGGAACCGAATATATACGTGTGCCCCCACACCGCCGCGATTGGATTCAAGTGGTGTACTACAAAATGAGCAACAAGCTTGTATAGACACTCTCCACCGGTAGCTGACTGCCACATTGTCCAAGTAGCTGGTTTGCAGGTGGGGGCACGCGCAATGCCGACGCGAAGCGAAGTGATAACCAGGCTCGCACAATGGCATGATCAGAGTCAAGGAAGGAACGGTAATCTTTAACTGAGGCTCTCTACCGGGAACTGATAGTTATATAATTCAACTGAGTCAATGTCTGACTTGCCGTTGGTGGCCTCCAAGTAACTCAATGTGTTGGAAACTCGAACTGGCCAGAAACAGACGACGATCTGCACGAAACTGAAAAATTTGCTTCGAATTATCCGTATGCTGACCATCGACTCCAAACCTGCCACCCAACTGTGCATCTCCTGGGCTTAGTCTTCCAAATTGAGCATTCATATCATCCACCAGGATCACTATAACCGTTCTTCTTTCTGATCAAAGCAGTCTCCCTATACCTTGATAAAGACCCGTCCTTCGCAGTCTCAGAACTGCGGTCTGCGGTCTGTGCTGATACGACAAATAAACGCCGTTTACCACATTGAACTACTTTGATCTTAATTGAACCGGACAACTGTACAGCGCAAAGACGACTGTGCACGATGCAGTCGAGTAAAACACTTTCAGCCCGAGGACTGAGTGCAACTTCCACATCGTAGATACCACGAGCCATTGCGTCAGGATTGCCAGATACCAGAATAGTGAAACGTGCTAAATTTGAGCTTGTCCTAAGAGGCATGTGGTGCACGACAGAGGTGGCTTTTGCATATGTGTTTCGGGGACACAAGATACATCGCCAGGGAGAGGACGCAAGGTTTCGACAAGAGATACCTGTTGCCCGATTTGACATAGAGGACGGACAGTGAATGTGCATCAGATCATTAGAGATTAGTAAGGAATTATTTTGGTTTATCTTGCTGGGCGATAGTTTAGACACGGAACAATGGTCGGGGAGCTGGCAGATGGGTTGACCACTGTACATTGTTCGACAATTGGGGAGGGTGTGCTGGTGATGGCCGATAAACGAAGAGTCGCACGGGCGAATGATACTTCCCGGTCGCCCAACCCGAAGGGGGTTTGGTGGAGGCAACCCACCTTGAGCCTTTGACTAACATATCTGGCCCAGTGTAGTGGGAGGATGTAGGGTTTTAATCTGGAACCCTTCTCCTATCTTCTGACCCAAAAGTCAACTGTAAGAAAGCTGCTGTTAGGGTTTTATCGAGTAACTCTTCCCGGAGCCAATGACTCAATGGTTTGACCCACTTAGCTACAGGGCCTGGTCTGCCCAGAGGACACAGGGACAAAGGGATAACTGTCTGACTCCTAATGCGGCTGCGCACAGCAGGTGCCTTTTGAACAGCACTGGAGTCTTTGGTTTCAAAATTAGTTCAACCGTATTGGATAATGCGCCGGTGGTCTCGGCCAACCGTTAAGTGATCGGAGTGTGCGGCTTTAAACCCGGCCTCTTCTGATCCGTCCTTACTCGAGGGAAGGCAAAACCGCTACCTTCATAAATATGGACATGCTGTTCAACTGAAAGAAAGGCCTTTCTGTCTTCACATTCCTATCACAGGGAACAGTAATACGATTTCTCGCAGAAAGGGAGCGCGCTATTCTTCACAGGGCTGCACCACGTTGACCTTTCTGGTATGGCTGAACTTTAAGGAACTGTGTTCCAACTAGTGCAGCTCACAGGATTACTGCAGCACTGAAGCCCAACCACCACAATGTGGCAGTTATGGTTTGGGAGTCGACAGATGTGAAGTCGCCCATCCGCCCGCTAGTACTCGAGAATGCAGTCCTGACCCTCGTGTGGAAATCGTGC
Organism: Opisthorchis felineus; assembly: GCA_004794785.1. Classification (NCBI taxonomy): domain Eukaryota; kingdom Metazoa; phylum Platyhelminthes; class Trematoda; order Opisthorchiida; family Opisthorchiidae; genus Opisthorchis; species Opisthorchis felineus. The sequence continues at coordinate 1,556,814 of SJOL01009849.1, forward strand.
TACTGGGGACGTGCGAAGGACCTCCGGATACTATTTTGAAGATGACAATCTAGTCCTCTTCGACAGCTCCAGGATTTGACCCTCGGCTCCATATGATTACCTCGAGGAGATGACGATCGTCATCCTCGTGAGGAGGCAACCATAATGATTTCGCCCACCAGTTAATTTGGTATTAGTTAATACTACAACGACCAATTCCTCACTACCGGCTAAAATCACCTTTTGAACGATATTAATCTTCAGGTTTTTTACCTTTATCGACAGAATCTTCACAGATTCCACGGGTATTCGTACGACAAACAGGCCTTATCTCTGGGTTATCCTGTCTCGAGATACCACTGTAAGACCTATATACAGATGTCTCAGCGTCGCGGCCATTGTATGCGGAGAACACAGCGTGGGGCTCCTTAGCCGCAAAATGCTCTTAGCTGCAAAACTTTTGCGGATGGAATAAAACTTATTACGGCAAAATACTGCATTTTGTTTACCAAAAGTCACTCTAATCTGCCGCCATTTTTTCGCAACTCACTAAATTTCAGTGTCCAGTGGAGTAATCATACCTCTGCCGGAAAGATTCTGGTGGATTACTTTACCAGCAACACTGGAACCCTGGAATGCCTAGATGAGGCTCAAAAGTTTGGACTGGTAATCTGAACTCAAATGCCTGCCTGCTTTAGTCCATCAGGGACACGTCGTAGCTTCCTAGAATTCAATTCCATCGTGCGAATACTGAGCGCCAAACAGCATACTGCAGCCAACCTGCCAATTGAAATGGCGCCACGGTTGTAGAGCGCGCACCAAATGTGGCCCTGGGAGTGTCCTTGAAGTCATGTGGATCGATGCATTCAATGGATCTACCTATAAGTGAAGGAAGCCTGGTGCTTGCAGGCTCGGCTACGTAGGTTGTCAGTTAAAGTCAAGTGTTCTTGTTGTGTCACTCAAAGTACGTGGAAGCGAACAGGTTCTCATGAGTGGTTCTATTCTGAAACAGGCTTTCATGGTCCGTCCGCCCGATCCGCGGTTTTGAACAAACAATGAAAACCAAAAGCCGTTTCAGAAAGTGTAAGACGTCACGGAAGTTACTAAGTGTTGGCCCGCGATCCTTCTGGGCAAATGAAGCTTTTTGAAGACTCAGACAGTCCGTTTCAACGCCGAAGCACTCATCTGAAGAGATTGGTGTTTACACGTTGATATTTCTCATTTCCGGTCATTATGCTCACGGATTCACGGATTCACGGATTGCTACACAGGATCGAGGCTTTTGCCCAAGTTTCCCGGTTCGGTTTTGTTCTTGTCGTTCTGCGGTTATCGTTAACCTGAAAGGCACAAGCGAAAAAAAGGTGTAGCACTGCTCTTTAAGTTCTCAGCGCGGGGCAGTATGTTTGCCAGCACGAGGACTCGCATAGGAAAGTGTGTAGTAGTGCTTTGAACTGGGCTCTAGAAGGAGCGTGGACAATTGTCGGAGGAAGGTTATTCCACGCAGCTACTGCACAAAATGAGAAAAACTTTGCCTGATAAAAGTGTTTGCTCTGAGCCTGAAAATCTTCTTACCATGTCCCAGCCGTGTGTTTGCTGGCTCAACGGTGAAAAATCTGTTGGCCAAACCTTGTTCAAACAGGGCATAAGTAAGAACTAGGTCCCCTCGGAGGTGGCGATACTCGAGGGGAAAGAGGTCAAGCGCCACGAGACGCATTTCGTAGTCCACGGATTTAAGGCCCGCAACCATTTTCTTAGCAGCTCGCTGGACACGCTCAGTGAGGGTTACGTCGTTCGTGCGCCCTGAGTAGACAATTTGGTTGGCGTATTCAAGAAGCGGTCTGACGTAGGCCCCATAGAGTAATTGGAAGTCCGTGCAAGTAATACGGGAGAAGGTGCGCCTAATCATTCGTAGAACGGCGAATGCCTTTTGGGCCGATTTCTCATGGTGTATTGAGAAGGACATGTTTGTAGGGAGCCGGATACCCAAATCCTTTCTGGTATCTATCTTCGTGATGTCTTCTTGTCCATTCTCACCATGTACAACATAGGCGTTCGCTGAGTCTCCTCCAAATGACATATGGACGCACTTTTTGTCATTCAGAGGAAGGTGCAAGTCCAACGACCACTGTTTTGCAGCGTCTACATCCATTTGAAGGGCACTGGCATTGGTACTCCAGGATTTCAAGTCGTCCGCAAAAAGCAGACATGGAC